>VRYO01002734.1:9340077-9509387 GCA_009812075.1 Sialia sialis | reverse complement strand
ATGGCCCATTAACAGGAGACAGTCCAGAGGAGGAGGAAAGAAAAACACTGCCCCGCCTGTTTTTAACAGTTCATGGAGATGGTGATTGAATACGTACCTTGGGCACATCTTTACATTGTAACCTAGGACACTCCCCCCAAAACAAACTCTGAACGTTGGATGGGACTTTTGGGTAGAAAGAACCCAAACTGCAGATTGTCCTGGACCCATTTGTGGTTGTAGCTGGCTGCTGAAGTGGCCAGGTTATTTAATCCCAAATGATGGTTTTATATATTCTTAAGTGTCCAACTGTTGTATGCTTTCTTACTGATTTCTAAGGCAGTCAGGCTCTCAACAATATTCTCAGGCACCTTCTGAAATATGTTTTATGAGAAATGTAAAATCCACTTGTATTTCTTTCAGTGTTATGCAGTAAATTTAGCTGCCAGAGTAGATGGCAGCTCTGGGAGGAAAGTTCTCTAATCTGTATTCATGTGATAGAGGTGATACTCTCTGTTCTCACTGTCTGCAGGGAATATTGCTTGCCAGTCATCTACAGTAGAATCCAATTTGAGCAGGCTCCTGCATCTGTTTCCTTAGACACCAACAAAGTAAAGCCAACCTGTCTTTCATGTTAATCTTTGAGTCCTCAGTAGCTGTAAACTTTACAGCAAGGGAATTAAGGCCTAATAATGATCATTCTTCCCTTTAAGATCTGTATAGGAACATGTCCAAGGACAGCCCAAATCCAGGCAAGATTCCAGCCTTTCACACCCAGGCAGTGGAAGAGTGTGAATCCTTGGTGCCCTCAGAGCTGAGCATGAAACACCTTAGCCTCTGTGCAAAAAATAACAGAAGAAAGTTGTGATGTCCCTGCACCCAGCTCTGTCCTGTGAATTAATTCATCAGCTGTGTGGTAAGGATCTAACTGATGATCAATTTTATTTATTAATTATTCAAGCAAAGTAGCTCCTTTCTGCAGGATGTAGATGAACTAGTGAGGTCCATTCCAACCTCAATTCTATGTCTTAAAAGTATATTTTTTTAAACCTAAAGGTAAGCTCAGTAAATGTGCTGGAGCTCTGTGCACTCCTGGCCTGTGCTGTTGGTCTTCCTGGGGATTCTTCTTCCTGAGCCCAAGTTCTCAGGGGTGGGCATGTAGCTACTCCTGGGCAGAAACAAGGAGTCACACAGCTGGGAGCTTGCTGAGTCAGGATGCAAAAATTTGATAGGAATTAAAAACATATTAATCTCTGCATAGAACTTGAGTTGTAACACAGATAATGCTAGCAGAATGGTAACTGTAAGTACTGAATGAAGGTCAGTAATTTTACTTGATAACTGTGACAACATCCCTAAACCTAAAAAGGATGCATGCATTTAAGAGATTGTTTCCAGCATGGAATTTCAAACAAGTTTTTTGTCCTTTTATTCTAGCTGAATTTGTGAGCTAATGTGTTATTTTAAAAACTCTGAGAGCCTGACAACTAAAGCTTACTAAGCATGTCACAATGATTAATAATTTAATACTGAATATTTTGCAAGACGGTTTCATGCAGACTTCCCATAGGAGAAATACTTCAACTGATCGGCAGAAATCCCTGAAGTGGTTTGCATGATTGTTCTTGCTATCTCTTGGGTTAAGCTGAAGTTACTGTGTTGCAATGTTTTCCACCTACAGTTTATAGGAAAGTTTATCTAATTCTGCATGAATCATTAAATTCTCTGAGCTCAAGTAACTATGACAGCCACTGAATGGGTGCTCTGTTGTAATTTCCAGCTCAAGTGTCCCACTGGATACATTTGATGAATTAACAACAGCATCAAAGGAATTTAATTGTCTCTAGACCTGTCATTTATCCAGGTGACGACACTGAAATAAATGGGTTAATGGAAATGAATATTCATGACTCATGAGTGGTATTGGTAGCAATGCTGGTTCTTTGTTTTATTTGGTAAATCATGAATTAAGTTGCATGTAAAATAAGTAAAATAAGTTGGAATCAAAAGTTTAAAATACTAAGATTAGCTTTCTGACAAGTTTCAATCAGTTTTAGGCAACATTGTTCTATGCCATACTTTTTTATTCAATATGCTTTTTCAAGTTTGGATTATTAGAGACATAAAAAATGATTAGTTTCTATTTCTTTTATAAAAACATTATAGTTTTGCTAATCTTGTTTTTCACATTGGGACATTAAAGTTTTTCTATGTATAGTCATCAGTGCCCAGTGTTTATTTCTGAAGGTACGTTATATTCCACTAGATGGTAGTGCAGACCCTATTCTCAGGATCAGTTTTTGCTGCCAGTGCACTTTGTTTCTTGCACAGTAAGGAATGGTCTGGATGAGAGGCGTGTTTGGAAGTGCAGCCTCAAGTCACCCTGCCTTAAAAGCACTGAACAACTGGTGTGGTCCTCACTGTGCTCTACTCTCCCCCTTTCCTCTGAGGCTCTGGATCCTAAAAGAACTGAGTTTCATAATGGGGGATTCAATTTGCCAGAATGGTTTTGTACAAGTATTTAGTCATGAGACACAGGGAAATTTTAAAAATGGTCTGTGATGTGAGGAAACATGAAACTTCTGGAAGATTAAGGTTCCCAGTTCACCAGAAATTCTGCATGCTTCTGTCAGCAATTCACCATAGGTGTTTCATGCCTTAGATACCAAATTAGATTTGATTCTAGAATTCCCTTGAGTTGCTGACACAACTTTAATGAGATTAAGTGCAAAAAGCTGAAATTAATCAGAAGCAGGCAGAAGTGAAATTATAGGTTAGGACATGGAGAACGGCCTTGACCAGCACATTTGAAACATCACTATGCTTTAAGTATTTATTGTTGATTCATGCATGTGTCTAGAAACTCAGCATAGCTAACAATGAAATCCATCATGGAGCAGTGCAATTAACACAGGGGTAAAGGGAAGACAGGTAAAATTCTACTAGAAAAAATAAGTTAAGAATCAATATTCCTTTGTTTAAGGACATGATCAGAAAGTTTGCTAAAACACAGGTATTGTGATGATAAAACTCTTCGATGCCCAGAACAGAAATTAAATGACAAGTATGTCTCAATTCAGTGGATATGGAAGCCCTCACAGGTGCCAGGCTCCACATTTCCCCCAGGCTGATACTACACCAGTGTCAGTTTTGCATGAAGGCAGCAGGACATGCAGCCTGCAAAAAAACCCCAGTGGGCTTTGGTTGGGCTCCTGGTCTGGATCAAGGACATGGGGAATACCCTTGCTGACAAAGCCAACACATGTGAGAGACAAGTGAATGTATATTCACTATGTATGTCATAATGTCCAACCAATGGAAAACAGTTTGTTGTGTGTTTGAGTGTGTCTATATACGTATAAACTAATACGGATGAGCAAATCATGTTCATCTGATATTTGTACAGTATTTTCATGTTCTGTACTAGACAGATGGAACAGAGATGGTGTCATGTCTAAATGATGCATGTCTATCACAATGAAACCTCTAAGAGTACTTGTAAAATTAATAATAACAGTGATTTTGTACCTTAGAAGCAATTTTTCTCTTAAAGATTAAAACAGAATGAGAGCTGCAAGGAGAAGGGACACTTACAAGAGCAGTAAATCTCTATCAGAAGTAATTTAATAGGGTTAAAGTAATACAGACATGGCATTTGTAATTGCAGTGTTTTATATCTGGAACAAATTAACTGACAAACTAGTGTTATAAATTTACTCAATGATACATAATATTCTGAAAGATGACAACGACTTTATACTAGAAAATGTTTGCTGTAGTTGTAATGAAAAATTACTTTTTTTTTTTAGATACGCAAACATTGTTATTGTAATTTCTTTTTTTGAGCATCTTGTAACATTTCAGAAATACTTCCATTTTCGTGGTACTAATAGTGAGCAGAGAAAAATCACAGTGACTTTTAACATTGCTTATAAGGAATGAGTGATACCAATAAGGGCATAATAATACACCAAATAATAATTATAGGATCACAGAACGGTTTGGGTTGGAAGAGACCCTAAACATCATTATTTCCAACACCCCTGCCATAGGCAGGGACACCTTCCACTAGACCAGGTTGCTCAACGCCCCATCCAACCTCGCCTTGAACACTTCCAGGGGTGGGGCAGCCACAGCTTCTCCAGAGAACCTGTGCCAGTGCCTCACCATGCTCACGATAAAGAATTTCTTCCCAGTATTTAATATAAAACTCCCTCTGTCACTTTAAAGTCATTGCACCTTGTCCTGTCTCTCCACGCTCTTACAAAAACTCCCTCTCCTCGCTTGTAAACCCTTTAGGCACTGAAAGGTGCTCTAAAGTTTCTCAACTCTCCGGGCTGAACACCCCCAGCTCTCTCAGCCTGTGTCCATGGGACACATAATAACTAAATATTTTGTCATAAAGGATCATAACAAAGCAAAGCAAATGAAGCTGCTGTGTTTTTCCAGCTCACATCGGGCAGGGTGCGGATCCTGGATCCCGGCAGTAGCGGGGAGCTCCCGCGGGGCGGCAGCTCAGGACTTCGCAGCACTCCAGGGAGTGGCTCTCCCGAACAGCTTTTGCATTCCCTCTGCGAATTTAATTTCCTTATTTTTGTGTGAGTCAACAAGGATAATATTTTTTTCTTCTGCAGTGAGGTTTTTTTTTCCCTACTTAATCTCTTAAACTCTAAAACTGATTCGTGTTAATATTAATAATTTAAGGGAAATAAGCCTTTTCACGGTCTAATCACACCAGCATTGAGAAGTGACAGTTGCCTCTGAATAAAGGATGGCATGATTGGCAGGATTACCTTCAGGCAAGGGGAGATCTGGAGAAGTGGAATAGTGTGAAACTTCATCTCTCTCCCATGCTGTTCGGATTATTTATCAAAGTATGTGAAGATCAAAAAAAAAAATCAAGGGAAATGCATGCATGTAAATTATTAACAGTCTGCCTCAGAGGATGAGCAGATTTTGTTCATACTGTATTAACTATAACAAATTTTATTACATATTCAAAGAAAAAGAAATAGAGTTACAACTCCAACATGGTAGTAGATAACATGTGAAATAATCTCATAAGAAACTATTATCTACAAAATAACATTGTAAATATAAGAAAATATTGTCAAAAAAGCATCTGACGTTTAGGGAACTACTTGTTTATTTTTTATTTATACTGCTGACTCCTAGAGGTTGAACTGGAATGCTTGCTCTAGCCCAAACAACAATATTCTGGTGTGAGCCATCTGTAAGCGAGATCTCTAATGCAGGGCACCAACAGGAATAAAGACTGGTTCATGAAGCAGTAGCACAAAAGCAAATCTTTATTTGCTGTTGCTCAGCAACCATGTGCGAAAGGGCCATTTTTCATTTTTGCCTTAACTTGACAGGAAAATGATAATAAATATGAGATTATTATCACAGGGTATAGATTATTTTGAACAGATGAACAGATATGTCAAAGAGAGGCATATAAAATTTGGTACTCTTGAAAGGGAGAATATTAGAGAAACTGAAAATAGAGTTGTAGGTTTATTACTGGCTTGCAGTTCACGCACAGTTCTTGAAAAAACCTAGAAAACATTATTCTGCCTCTGGTTTCTCTGTGTGGTCCTTTAAAATGAATCACTTGGTGTTATTCAGCCTGTTATTATCTGTGTCAACTTCTAGTTTCAATACTATGAAAAAAATAATCGTGTGGTTGCTATGCAACAGAAATTAAAAGCTAAAATGTTTTAGTTTAGTTTGTTTACTAAATGGATACGTGCCCAACTAAATAAACAATAACCAGGTGACTAAATGTAGCACCTCATTAAAAGACTAATCAAGGTATTAATGAAATATTCAGTCTATGTGAGTCATGATAAATCCATCAGTTTGGATCTAAAATTGCAAATATTTTTAACATATGCAGAAAATTTTTAATATAGGCAGACATTAGCACAATGTATAAATGTCAGGTGTTATACTTTCTTGTTTGTTTTTACAATTCTACATGTATGCTGATTGCTCATGCAACTTACTCCAAGCAAATTGTTTAACAGGCTCCTTGCTTTTAACTGAATACCTAACTTGGGAAATAAAATCAGGTCCACAGGGTTTGAAACAAGCTGGCTTCTTATATCATATAAATGTGGTAGAAAATGTGAAAAATCTTAAATTTTAATATAAAATAACACTGTGAAAGGCAGGATCATTAAGGAAGATTCTATGTTAAAAATTAAAACAGCAGAAGATGTAAGTGCTACTTTTAAAGGAGTGAATTTTTACATTTAATATGAGATAAAATCTGAATTATGTAATATTTTTAAAATTACAATCCTGAGAAGTCCAACCAGATGTAAGAACTTCTATAGAAATTATAGTTGGTTTTCTGTTAGCTTGCACAGTAAAGCAGCACATGCTGTATTGCTTCTATGGACTGAAAGTGAATTTCTTCAGTTATGCACCTCTCTCTTCTGAACAGCCAACACTCAGAAATGCTACTGAAAATGACAAATGGAAAGATATAAATTAAGCCCTTAACAAGACAGTTTGACTGGTTTTGGTTTGCAGAAGAGCTCAAACAAATGGAATGGGGGAATTCAATACAGAATTCAAGATCTGACTCTATTTCCAAACATGGCAAAGAAGAAACAGAAGACAATCTAATAATTTTAAAAAAATCCTTAGTTATCAAACTCTATATATCATCTGACTTACATAATCTCCTATACATTCTGGCCTATAGGCTGTTTAACTCTTGATTGCTTTGGATGAAGAGTGCAAAGTACTCATATTTTTCACCAGGACTGTTAAAAGCATAGCTGTCAGCAATAGCAACAATAACATTGCTGGAGAAAAAAACCACCAGTGTAATAAAATGCGCGATGTTTTTGTAAAAGCAGTTATGTCCACGTTACCAGAGATCCATGGAATAAGAAATACTGGTTTTTAAGCATGAACATGAATTTAACTGAGCATGTCTTACCCCTATGTGGAAGCACTGACACTGCATGTAAGTACGGAAAGTGAACAGCGGGGCGGTGGGTTTGCACCGTGGCAGCAGCCGCCAGATAACTGATGGGACGTTCCCCGGGACCAGCCGTGTCCCCAGCCAGCCGTGTGAGAAAGTAGCAGAGGAAGGAGCGTTCCAGCACCTTCGGAGCTGCCAGGAGCAGCGCAGCACAGCCCAGCCACCCGCGGGGCGCTGCCGGGGCCGGGCCCGGCGTGTGGGCACGGGCGCTGCTCAGCCATGGAGCCGGGGAAGGGCCGGGGAACAAATGCTACAAGCAGCGGCTGGGGAAGCGGGGAGCTCAGCCTGAGGAGGAAGCTCAGGAGGGACCTTGTTGCTCTCTGCAGCACCCCGAAAGGAGGGTGTAGCCAGCTGGGGGTCGGGCTACAGCCTCAAGCCGCGCCAGACGAGGTTCAGGTCGAACATGAGCAGGAAGTTCTCCACAGAAAGGGTGACAGGGCTGCGCTGCCCAGGGACGTGGCGGAGGCACCCTCCCCGGAGGTGTTTAGGAACGACAGGACGTGGCACTCAGTGCCATGGTCTACTCGACCCGGTGATGCTCGGACATAGGTGGGGCTCGATGACCTCAGAAGCCTTTTCCAGCCTAGCTCACTGCCTGGTTCTCTGAGTTTTGAACACCATCCCGGTCCCAGCCGGGCTTCCAGGGCCGGCTTTCCCCCAACCCGCCCTCAGCGGCGCCGCGCGCGGGCAAGGGCAGGCGCGGCCTCCGAGCTCTCGCGAGACAAGACGGGAGTTCCGCGGCGCGCGCTCAACATCGGCCGCGGGACGATTCGAAATTCGGCGGGCGAGGGAGGGACCGGGCGGGGACTGGGGTGTTCCGGGCTGTCCCCAGGGATCCCAGAGTGTCCACGGTGTCCCCTCCGAGCGGCTCCCAGGGCCGCTGTCTCCTCCTGCGGTGCTGCCGTGCGCCGCGAACTCTTCTACGCGCGTATCGGCCGGCTTCGTTCCGCTCCGCTGAGGCGGCGCCGCGGTGTGGGAAGCGCATCCCGCGGATCCATGAGGGCTCGGCCGCTCTGAGGGAGCCCGAGGTAAGCGGCCTGTCCGGCTTCCCGCTGCCTGCTCTGCCGGGCCCACGATCGCCCCAGCCCCGTTGTGATGTGGCTTCACACGCATTAAATGTTGCCTAAATCGCTTTCCCATCTGAAAAAGCACGTCAGGAGACGCACAGGATGGAGGGAATGTTTATGTGAGCGAATAAGTAGTGGCGTCTTGGTGGCCTTTCACTTTCCAATGGTTGGTTTTCACTTGACAGTCGAGAAAAGAGACCATTTTACTACCCCTCAGTGCTTCCAATACAAATAAATACTGTTGTTGGGAATGACAACCAGCTTAAATAGTGAGTGTGTGCTGGAGAATGCATTGTATTTTTAAAAATCAAAGTATCCAGTAAAAATTTATTCTGCTTGAAGACCTATTTACTAAAATAAAATAAAAAAACCCAAAAAACTAAAAAGAATGCAAAACCTGTAGCCTAAAGATGGCGTGAATTAAAATGTAGATTCAGATAACTAAAGTTTGTTGGAGGGGAAAACGAACAATGTAGTACATCTACTGTAATATATAACATTTATATAGATAGATACTGTGTATATGACTGATACATGACTGCAACTAGATCAAAATGATCTTGTTTTGATATACAGTACCTTCTCTAATATTACATTTTGTTTATAAAGTAGGGAATTCCAGGATGAAACGTGAAGCATTTTTGCAAGTTGTGTCTAAAGAGTCAATTGAAGACTTCCTGCGTTACACTCAGAGTCCTGTAAGTGAGCCAGTGTATACATATAACACTTCTGGAGTCATAAAGAATATAGGCTGAAAAAGTTGTGGAATCTGAAATATGAATGTTTATAAACCAATTTTTGATACTTGATTGTTCCACATACCGTTTTTAAAAAAGAGATTATTAGTACGGTGGTAGCTCTAAAAAAATACTGATTTCATGTTGCTGAAATATTCAATTTTTAAATTTCAATTTATGAAAGAATTTATTGCTATATAATGATTATGAGTTACTATACAAACGTAGCAGAATTGTGTTTCACTAGTATTTGTGCATTCATTTGGTAGTTCGGGCTGTCCACTTGTTATTTGGTCCATGTTTAATTTTACTTCAGTTGTTCTTCCTATCACTGAGTGCTTTAGAGAAGGGGTAGATTGCTCTAAATGGAGTGTGGAGAGAACAGGAAGGTATAACGAAACAAATCCCCTGAAATCTATTACAAGCCCATTCTCACATTGTGTATATATTGTATAACAATGAGAAATAATTTGCATTGAGTTGTTTTCCACTCAGCTTCAATCTGTCTGGTGTTAAGATATACCTGAGTTCTTCTGAGTTCTTTTGCTTGCTGCCTTCAATGGTATGATCAAGTTAGCTTCTTAAGATTTCTAATGAGTGTTTTCCTAGTAATCCCTGTATCAGGATAAAATGCATCAGTTCACCTCTGTGTGCACAGAGACATGAACTGATTTAATGTAGCAACTGTATTAAACCCACAGTCATGCTCTGCACAATAAGCTCACAAAGTTTGTTTCCCAAACATCCTTGAGTCTTTCCCCAAAAAATTTGCTATTTCTTTCATGTGCTTGTATGTAGTTATAGATGACAACTTTATTACCAGATTGCCTCTGCTTAAAGTCTCCTTCCCATTTTCCCTAAATCTAAAAACACTTTAACAAAAAACTATTCACTTCAGTTTTGACTTGTAGTGTTTCCTTTTCAATTGATTTCGTTGTGTTGATTCTTCCATCACCATTCAGTAAATATCGGATTAAAAATGGTTGGGTTTTTCTTTTTCATGCTTTTATTTTTCATCACCAATTCACAGGAGTTCTCTTGAACAGTTTTCAGCTATTGCCAGTATCTAGAAGTTTTATGTCACCAGCTACAATGAGTATATTGATTAAAATTGTATTCGTACCTTGTAGCATAAGGGAACATGAATATCCACATGACTTTTTGACTGTCCAAGAGACTCAAATTATTTTATTAATTTCCTTTTGAAACTTTCATCGATGGAGGATGTGTGACCATGTCTTGTCTTAGTATGAGGATCCTCCTTTTTGGATCTCCTTTGAAAAATTCCTGACTGTTTTTCTGGAGGAGGCTGTGGTTAAATAAATCATTAAAGCTCCACTGCTTTCCTAGTTTTTGTATTATATTTGCTACTTAGTTGGTGCTCTAGCCTTAGAATCTGCCTTTTAAACTATCTTGAAGGTTCTGTTTTAAGCATCACTGCTTCTTTCAATGTCTATTTTCTACATACACCCCAATCTCCTTTTACTTCCCCCTTGAATTTTTCTTTTCTGCACTCTCAGTGTTTAGATTCATCTGTGTCTTCTAAAATTCCAGGGCTTTGCTAATTTTCCTTCAAGGTTTCTTGCAGGCTTTTCATTTTTCCTTTGTAATGTTTTAAAAATGTCATGTTGTGGTGCTGTTCATTGAGATCTTCAACAGTGCTGTTAATTTTTTCCACTAAATCCCATTCCAATTCAAGTAAATACATAATTTAGACAGAAAAATAGGAATCACAGATGACTGTCACTTACTGTTATTCTTTCTCCTCACAGATTTTAGAATAATTCTATCTCATATAATCCCAAAGAAAAATCTAGAAGCTCTGGTCTTATTTTGAGTTCATTCTTTCTGTTCAAAACAGTACAATCTTAATATCCTGTCTTTTGAGTTTGTTTGAGGCACAGAATTCTCTGTGAGGCCTTTGGTTTATTGTATTTGTTTTCAGCTGTAGAATAGAATAGAAATTCTCTTATAAATATGTAACAGGATCTTTCTTCTCATACAATTTTTCTTTTTGATGCCTTGCACTGTATCTGCAAATTAAAATTTTTTTATTTCAAGATCGTGGACATTCTCCCTCTTTCCTCTGAAGTGTTTTTGATCCAGTAAACCTTCACTCCAGTAGTGCAAATTACATCTCAGAAACTATTTGTTCTTTCTCTTGGTTGTGCCTGGTTGTGCCTGGTTTTCCTTCTCATCTCCTCTCTGCATATTCCCTTTCCTAGCAGGTTGCCTACGCTTCTTTGATGCTAACAGACTCCTTGTGTGTCTGAGGTAAACTCTTATGGCAAAGTTCTTCCTAGGAAATGCTCTCTACTGGGGACTGGTGGTGTCTTCCGTGTCAGCAGGGCTGTAGCAGGAGGTGTGGGGTCAGTGGATTTAGGAGCCCACTGATGTGGGGCTTTAAGACAGGGCAGTGTGCAGAGCTCTGATGTGTGCAGTTCAAATCCCAAATTAGGGCTGTCCCTGTGGCTCTACTGACTGCTACTTTTCCAGTTATTGCCTAAGGATTTTCTTTCAACAGCCATCATCAATCGATATTTAAGAGAGCAAAGATATAATCAAAGACTTAAATTCTGTGTAGTTTTGAGCTTCTTAGCTAAGGGTATGGAATTGTCTTCATTGCTATCAAAGGCTAAAGACATTTGTCTTAAAAGCAGAACTCTTGCTTCATGATAAAGAGTTAACTAGCAGGAATTTCTTGTGCTATTTTAAAAAATATAATTTCTAGAAGGTATTTTATCTCTGTAACTGCAGAACAATGTAAGTTGATCATTAATGTAAAAACCAACATTAAATGTAGAAAATATGATTATGAAGTATAAAGCACCTCGCTGATGTGGGATTGTGCGGTGTCTTCTGACCATTTATAGAAAGATACATTTGATCATTTTGACTTGAATGAACTCCTTCAAGAATTGCCAAGAAAGCAAAAAGAGGTGCTATGGCAGAGACTGACACAGCTATTGACAGAGAGTTTGTTGGAAAACCCTATGGAAACATGGCACAGGACTGGAGATGGTAAAAATGATGATGACATGGAAGTTGACATAGCTCCAGAAATGGTAAGAATCTTGTAAAATGAGAGTATGATGAGTGTTTCATGTTTTTTGGGAAATAAAATGGAATATTTCCACAACATCTGAAACATGCAAGGGTTATCAAACAAGATCAGTTCCAAATATCACCTTCCTGCCCATTTTTAAAATTCATTTATGCTTAAACTGAACTTATGATTGCTCTGTACTGTAAAAGACTAGATCTGCTGATAATTGTGAAAGATGTCACTTAGTTTTCTCAGTAGAGTTGAATGGACTTTTTCTATGTCTTATTTCATTAAACAAGTGTTAATGTTGCAGATGTTAAGTAGCTGGCATATAGTATAAAAGATTCACTACCTAATTTGTGATGTCATTTTATTTGATGAAGATCATGACATCTAGATTTGACTGTCCCTTCCACAAATTTAAAATATATAGATTTTTTCTGACTCAGACCCTTCTATACTGCCTTCTGTGCTGCAGTCTATGTAGCCTTGAGAATACCAGGAGAAAAAGTTATTTAATTTTGGGGAAAGAACAGAAATGCTGTGGGGAAATCATTAGAGAAATCTAGAGACTTGTAGAAAAATCAGTCATCTGTTCAGAGGCCTGTAGAATCACACATTTGGAAAGTCACCAGATGTACACATCTCTGAGTTACACAAGATCCTGCTAATTAGGGGCTTTTTGGCTCTTTTTAAATGGATGTGTGAGTGGGTTTCTCACAGATGAGGATTTTAGTGCAAGAATGCACATTTACATTAACAAAGTCATCTAATAGCTGGAGCTGAAAACCCTTTTCAAACTTTTCAAAAATATGTACTCTAAAATTCTATTGCTTGTTATTTGGTAAGTTTTGGGTGCCACTTCGCTCCTTCTTCAAAATGGAAACATAATAACAATTCAGCTTTGCTCTCTGTTGCTATGAGTTATTTCTTGTTTGAATTATTTTCTGAGTCCAAAACGAACTGCAGAAGTGTTTCCTCAGCATTGCTTTCTTTCAGAAACAAACTGTAGCAGTGATCCAAGGAGTGGCAGCTGTCGTTACTGCTTCCATACCTGCGGTGGATGAAAATGTAAACTACAAAGCTCTTGTAGAATGCGTTTTCATACTGAACAGTGAGTACTTCTCTGTACAGAATGCAGAATTTTACAGAGGCTGTTTGATCTGACTGAAATCCAGCTGGCCTGTGAAACAGAATTCACAGGAGAAAAGTTGGTACTGGTTTGAGTTCATTTTTATGAGACAAAATTAAGGGAGTATTTACCTAAAAATCAGCTGCACAATTTAGAAGTTGGAATGTAAATAGTTTTCTTTCTCCCAGCTGTTCACTCAGTGGAAGGTAACTTTGATTATCCTGTAACTTGTTATTCTTTTAGGGGGAAACTCAATATTCCATTGTTACTGATCCAAGAACTTGGGCCAAAACCTTAGAGTTGCTTAAATACGCAGTGAGCATAAGCCAAGAAGGTGTGTAAATGTGGCAGGAGCTAGCTGACACTGTGAGGTGTAGTCAGTGTGCTAACAGACTACTGTTTTACAGGAATGACTTGCAGTTCACTGCAGTAAATATTTATTTCATTACTCTTGTAGGTATTCTTCCTGCATTATTGGCATCTGAAAAAATCCTACAGGTTGCTATCCAGCATGTGTGTGAAATGTGGTGGGAGAAGGGACTGGAAGGGAAGGAGCAGCTGGGGAAGACTCTGTTTGTCATTCTGCTGAGAAAAAGCCTGAATAAAGCTGCTATGGTATGCTAAGGCTATATTGACTTTCAGCTTATTATTGAATATTTCAAAAAAGATAATCCCTTCAATAAAACACTGTCTTCTCTAGAAAAAAATTCAAAGATTTTTGGCTTCAGTTTCAAGAAGAAGAACTGAATGTTTTGGGGTTTTTTGTATTCCTTTTAGTCTTTTTGCTCTTTTGCCCAGTCCAATGACCAGGGTTTTTATTGGAATTAACTCTTTTCGTCAACTCAGATTTTAAGTGCTATGTTCAGCTAAGCATATGGATAGCTTTTGTGGGAAGTTTCATCTTCTTTTGCTCTTTATCTTTCTACAAATAATTTTTCTTTCATTTTTCAAAACGTGTGAGTTACTTGGAGTACTGTGATACACATTTTTTGCACTAACACAATGAATGTATCCTTATTTCTTTCCTTTGTTTTTCCCTGCTAACTGCATGTATTGTACAAAGTTTAAAAATGATGTGGTTTTAACATACGTTGCATGGGATGCCAACTTTTTTTCTGTACTTGAGTGTGTCTTCATTTGTTGGAAGTCAGAATTTCTGCAGTTACATATATTTTTTCCCAGTAATGTGATGAATGATCATAATTTCACAATCTGTAACAACACATTTCAAGTTCATTATTTAAAATCCCCTCATTCCACTTTGCATTAAAGCCATGCCTACTCCACTCTGATGTAGACTTCTTTCCTGTCAGGGTGCAGATATAATTCGTGTATGGAATCTACATCAGGCATTACTTTGTTTTGATTATGATTCAGATGAGAGTAATGAAGTCAAGGACTTGTTGCTTCAGTGTTTTATGAGTGTAAAGCACATTAAGAAAGAAGAGGTAAGCCAGCTTTTATTTTACTGTGGTTTTGTGCCAGTGAGTTTTGGTTGCTTTTAATAGTTCTGCAATTTGTCTTTTTTTACTGTACAGTAGGTAGCAACATGAGACAAATCAGCTCTAAGCTATAAAATGGTTGATACTCTCTTTCATTTGGAAAACTTGTTTCTATTCCAGACTAAAGTTTAGGTCTAAATCTTCAGTTCTTTTATCCTGAGGCAGTAAGAATCAAGTACTTTGCTTCCAGTGCATTTCCCTCGATATTTAAAATCATTCCCTGGTGTAATTATTTTCTTTTCTTTTTTAGCGTTTTTTCTTCTATTGAAGACAAGTAGCTGTAGCAAAATAATTTTCCTTCTAAATGACTCAATCTAGGAAATTGTGTTGCCATATTCTGTTTTAAAAGTAGCATGAAAAGAACCCAACTTTACAGAAAAATGAGAATTGCTTCATTTAACTACATTTCTCTCAGTGAACTGTTGCTGTTTTGTTGTTTTTAGATTGGGCCTATGAACCAGAATAGTGGTCTCCAAGCCTTTTTTCTGGTTCCATGACCAGAACCACCTGACTTTGTCTCTGAAGTTCTAACTCCTCCCTGCATGTGTACAATAGATTTATTTGCGTGTGGAATATATGAACTTCTGTCATAAAATGAGCCTGGAAATTGCTGCATATAAGGATTTTAAAAATGGAGATAACAAAGGAGCTAGGTGAAGTGTTTGATAGAGCAGGGTTTGAATACTTGTCACAAAGTTGGTGGGGTCTTTGTTACTTACATGTCATGTTTTAAGCTATCTTAGTTTTGACTTAAAATTATGATGTACTAAGGCAGTATGAGAGATGGGAATGGAAAAGAAAATGGGTGGAAAGAAGGAGAACAGGTAAGACTTTATTGACAGTTTACCATTTTGTGTCTGGTGTATTTAATTTTAAGACATTTTTTGTCATCTGGAAAAAGTGTGTACTTGTATGTGTTCTTTGTCACAGTACTTAAAATGCATTAGCTATATTTGATTCTATATTTTTCTTCTGTTATATTTGAATCCACTCTATTATTTTAATATTTCGTCTTGATATAGGCATAGTAAATAATTGGAGTTTATATATATAAAGTACAACTTCTGTCTATGCTTCAGAAGCATATTCTTATAGTTCTGTTTCACATTGTGTGAGACTTTCAGTGTAACGTGTTAATTACTACACAGCTTTTCTAAAGGAAGTTTGCACCTTGGATCTTTGAGTGAAACAGCCTTCAGTATAAAAGTAATGGTTTTGTTGTATTTTTTGGGGCTTTTTTGGTGTTTTTTTTCTAATATTAGAAGAGAAAAGCAGTTGTAAACAGACTTGGTAGTGAATATTTTTCCTGGCATATTAAAACTCATCCTCTTTGCCCCACAAGAATGGGCAGATTTGGCCACTCTTTGCACATTAGCTTCTCTGCCCAAGATTTTTCTTTTCACTCTCCCAGCAATTTCTGGTACTTGACATTTTGTCACGTTTGCATTTTCATAAGCCTCCCTCTCTTTCTGGGTATAGAGAGCACCTTAGTGCAGTCTCTGCTCTGTCATCTGATCATGAGTGGTTTAAATCCTTAATTCTGGGTTCTTGCCTGGAAAGATTGACTAAAAGCAGCAGCTCCCAGCTGTATCCTAAGGGCTCAGCCATGGCCAGTGGTGGGTCTGCCTTGGAGCTCTGGTGTTGGCTCTGTTGACACAGGGAAAGCTTCTGGCAGCTTCTCACAGAAACCACCTCTGCAGGCCTCCACTACCAAAATCTTGCCATGCCAGCCCAATGCACAAGTCACTTTACATCCTGGAGGATAACAGTTCAAAATAAAAGGAGAATCATAATCCATTCTGGAAAGATCCTAGGACCGGGTTCAGTTGAATTAAGTGTCCGTAATAAATTTAGACATCTGTGCAGGAGCATAATCAGTTCAGGTCCTGCCTCAGACATCCATGTGGGGCTGCCATGTAAGACACTGTCATAGATCTCTGCCTTCTGGAAAACCATCTGGTCATGTAAAATTGCTCTGTGTTTAGGATGTGCCATATTAACCCTAGCCAGCAGAGTCAACAGGGCAATTCAGCTCCATAAAATAGTAACTAAACAGCTGATCACATGAATCACTCTTCAGACAATCAACGTTTCAGGGACTTAAACATCCAAATTCACGTCTTAGTTTGTGAGCAGAAATCCAACTTCACTATATGAGCTTCTGGTACTTACCCAGAATGGTAACCAGCTTGGATTTTCCTAGCTCTGCAGACAGGAGATTCAAAATGTTCTAAGCGTTTTCCTGTTGCTATGAAGCCATTGTACTTCAGTTGCAAGTCCTTTGGTTTAGGATTTGCATGTTGTGGGAGTTCAGTTGCAGTGATAACACACCTCATGTGTGGTCTCTAATTTCTCTTCCTGGCTCATTCACTAATGTTAGATTTCTTGTAGCAGCAAGAAACCAACCACCACTCCCCCAGTATCTCTGCTGGATTTTTTTGGCATCCTGCAATTCTTCTAAAATGCTCATAGTAATAGGAAATATCAACAGATGAAACTGAGCTTCTGTGTATCAGGCCTAATACTCCCTTTCATGCTTGCAGTCTTGTTCTGCAGTTCCTAAGTAAAGTAATCCTAGTTTTTTTAGAGTACATATCCCAGAGCACAGCACCATAGCAGCTTAAGCTGCTATAACTCCAGGTTGCAATGATCCCGTGTTGCCATGGGCTAGCATTCCTCTTTTCCTTTCCATGGTGTAATGTTCAAGCAGCAATGTCATGGGTTGATTGAAGGAGGTAGCTGTTTTCTCCTAGTAAGATTATTTTTCAGACAGATTAACTGTCTGGAATGGTTCATCATATGCAAGACTGAAGGAAGGGAAGGGTCAGGAAGGCAGCATATCAGGACTAAATCAGATTAAACCAATAGAGAACTGCACATTTATACCTCATTGCAGAATCAGGGAGTTCAGTGTCTCTGCCTCCCCAGGCTGTGCTGTTCAACACAGAGTAATATTTCTCAGAGGCTTATTATCAGGCTGCTTTGTTGGGTGATCCTCTGAATTTATATCTCTGTGATTTATGCAAACATTCTTGTTCAGATGGGGTTTCCAGTGAAACAGCTGCAGAGCCTGCAGAGCATGTTACTGTGTTTTAGAGGCAGGTCTGTTGTACTCTTTTCTTGCTAACCTTCTCTGTGTGTAGAGCAAAGTCACATCTGTGACTCTGTGTCCACAAGTACAGCAGTACCAGACAACCACCACTCTGATACTGCATTAATCCCAAAGATGACAAGTTCACAGTCTTATTCACCTATTAGCAGGTTACCTCTCACGATAATGAGAATGTTGATATCAATAGTTATTTCAGATCCATTAATCACAAGCAGCAGATTAAGTTAGAGGCACTTACCATTTTCAGGAGCAGGCTCAATCTTTTGAAATTTAAGGTTGAAAATAATTGGTGGAAAGTTATTTTTTGGCTTTTTATGATCTAGTTTGCTGCTGGGGTTGTAGAAGATGAGTTTGAGTTTGTCCTCATCCATGCTTTGTTGTGGAAAGAGATGTAGGTCCAAACTCCCTTGACCTTTTTTCAGGGATGTTGATGTGTGACATGCCAAGTGGGACACCTCTATGTTTATATTAGGCCACCAAAGTTGGAGACAGAGACAACTATCACAACAACTGAAAGGATTCCATCAGACCTGTGGACAAGAATCTTGATACTGTATTTAGCCTTTAGGTCTTGATTTTTATGAGCTTCTGAGTTACTTCCTCACCTAAAGGCATGTCAGCTATCAATTGCATTACAGGGCAGTTTCTGACCATGTGCTTCTATCTTGCTCCCCTACTCTGAAATTCCAACTCCAAGTGTGACTGGCATTCTACCTCTGTGTTTGGTCTTAGGTGTGACCACAACTCTTGGTGCAGCTCTCAATGGAAGTGCCTTTTAACCTCTGCTGTTTGTTCAGTGACCCTTTGCATTTCTGCCAATTCTCTTTAGTACTGTACTTCCTTTATTAATATTCCTGATTTATTTTTGGCTAGAAAGTTGACAGATAGAAAGGACCTTACAACTGGCTGACTCACCCTTATGTGTGATCAAACACTTTGAAGTCTTACCTTCATCTGTAAGCTAAGTCAGAGTGAGGCTGCCTGTACAGACACTGTATAAGGCTCCAATCCTTGGGCAAATCTTGCTGATTCTGGAAAACTCAGGCTTATGTCCTTCATCTACAGCCTTCCACTGCCTTTTATTGCGAAATTCTATTGCTCATATATTTGTCATCTTTGTTCCTGACTTGTTAAAATGGAAGAAAATTTATTTGGCAAAAATAGTTTCTGTTTTCATGAATGAAAACTCCAGCTCCAGGAGGTTTGCAGTATTACATTTTATGTGGCAAGAGGAAAGGAATTGTCTTTGCTTATCAGAACATTTAATTTCTTCTGTGGCCCAGCTGTTCTGTGGCTTTTAAAAAAATGCTTCTGTGTCCAGAGCTGGTAGAGTTGTGGTGTTTTATTTATGCCTTCACTGTCATTCCAGTGTGGTGCTGGGATGGTATTGCACTTGGCAGAGCTCAGTGATCCAGCCTTGATGAGGGTGCTGATTTTTTTTTTTTGCACAGTCTGTTATTGTTGTGGGGTGCTGCACACCAAAACAAGAAAGCATGTTGAAAGAGTGGAGGCAGATATGTGATCCACATGCTCATTTGTTCTGTGTTTTTTCTACACTATGAATAACAATAGTACTTGAATTCTGTTTAATAATTAAGAATCTTAAATAGCTTTTTCCATTTCACCTCTGCATTTTAAAATTAAAGATGTAATTTCCTTTGTATTTACTGATTTTTTCAGGTAGCTCTTAAATTGGGTATTCTTCTGATCTTTGAGTTCCCTTTGTTTTTAACTCTTTTCCCCTTCCCACAGGGAAGAAGACTCTTGAGTTTTTTGTTCAGCTGGAATGTAAACTTCATTAAAATGATACATGGAACTGTTAAAAACCAATTACCATTCTTTCCAAGGTATGCATCCCAGTTAGAGTACTTAATTAGTAAGAGCTTGTCTAAAATCTTGTCTCACTCTAAAAATACCTAGTGCATTGAAAAAAATATATCAGTATCCAGCAACCCACAAATCTTCTGAATATAACGGCTATATTGTTCCAGCAGCTTCATTTAATAGTAGTGCTGACATGCCTGGGTGTACAGTTGCAGGAGTAGTAAATGTTTATTTGCCATTAGCTAAAGCAAATGACTTTGATAGAAATTGGACTGCATTATTTGCAGTGCTTGTGTGAGGGTTGCATTTCTCCTTTTGTAGGGTGTTTCTATTTTTTTTCCTGCAAGCAATCTCTTAATTTAATTTTCTCATTTTCTGTATAAGGCATTCATATAAGAAGTGACTTGCAGGATAATTAAAACCTGAGAACTTGGAGGATGGATGAAAAATGTGAAGATTTTTTTCCTTTGGTTATTGAAATACTGCAGAAGTAATTCTGTATTAAAATCAGAGGCTTTTTAATGCTTTCAGGTAGAATAATGGTCTTCCTATACATCTCTGTAAAGAATTTAAGGCATTCTTCAAGACATAAATAGTAAAGTGTTTCTCTGAATGTTATGACTCTCTCAAGATAAGAGATATTTCAAATATCATGTGTTATTGCTTGGTTTCGTTAAATTGGTAGTTATGGGTGTAAACTGGAAAAAGAGAATTTCTTAATCTAAAACCATTTGATAATTAACAGTTAAATTGGTAGTTATGGGTGTGAACTGGAAAAAGAATTTCTTATTCTAAAACCAGTTTGATACACAGAATTAAGAATAGTATTGGTTCATATACAAAACTTCGTGTTTCACCTTTATGAGTTGTACATAGATATGGTTAGTATGCTTTCTTGACAGCGTTTCCTACATGTCAATACAGATACTTGATGGAATACGTTTCAGAAGTTTACTTCAGGGCCTGGAAGAAGGTATCAGGAGAATTCATAGAGGTAACACTATGCTTGAAATTTCATTTGGATAGTTTTGAATTTCAAGGTGGGAAAGACTCATGACTTTCCACCTCGGAGAGGCTCCTTTAAAAATCCTTAAAAAGTTATTTCCCCAAGGAAAGGGCCTCTTCAGCATTGTCAAGGAGTAGCTATATGTCATGCTTTGAATGTTTTCCCACTGAGATCAGCTTGGCTGCAGTTAAACACCTTTAATTCTGCTGCTGAAGTTTTGGTTTTTATTCAAATGTGCATATACACAATGTTTTTCATAAACATACCCATTAGCTGAATTACTGAAGTTTTTATTCAGTATGTGCAAGTCTGTATAATTGGTAACTCGAGTATTTATCTAGTTTTTGGGGATTTCCATGGAAATGATTAAAGGCATAATTACAGATCACAACAATGATAGAGCAAAATTTCAGACACGCAGATATTCTTATTTACCCTGCTTGTAGCTTCTGACAATTGGATTAGTTGTATATTCTGAAATTTTGAAAATCAGTTGAGGCAGACTGATGCCCCCAGCATGGAAAAATTTGGGCCAAGCAGAAGCCAAGTAAGAAATAATAGCAGATACTATTTTCACTTGCTTGTTTTAGAGAGGAATATAGTTGCTGCACAGCTACAGTACTTACTGTTATTTTATTAACAGGAGCATGTGTGTGTTTTTAATGTAGGTACTTGAATATAACTGCATTCAGGATTTCATGCATCATGGAATTCATCTTCCCAGAAGTTCTTCTGTTCATTCTAAAGTTAGAGAGGTAAGTTCCAGGAAAGCATGACATGAACTAGTAGCAGCAAAATGAGATCAGTTGCTATAAAGTGGAAAATTTCCATTTCATACTAAAATACCATACCAGGTTGTTGGAGATAGAGAGACCGCGGACACCGGGTGGTCGTCAGCAAGACTCGTTTATTGATAAGAACAGCTCTATACTTATACCATACTTAATTAGTCGCATACATATTGCAAAAGCTAAGCTCATTATTGGCTGCTCATCTTGTGCGTAACTGGCGCGTAACTAGCTCTTTCACATCCTGTTTTGTTAAGCAATTCTACATTTTTGCGGTTCACGGTTCTTACTTTACATCCTGTTTGTGCTCGCATTTGCCAAGTTTCCTCTTTTGCAAGGACACCATGTCCTTGCCTTGACCGTTTATCCAACTTACTGCATTTGTAGCAAGTCTATCTGACTATGTCCTTTTTCTATCAACCAAGTCTGAACTATGTTCTCCACACCAGGTGTGGTTGGAATGGAAGTACTTTCCTTCACAGCAGCCTGTATGGGGCTGTGTTTGTGGTGTGCTGGTGGCACAGCAATGTTCTGGCTGCTGCTGAGCAGGGCCTGTGTGGTCTTGTCCTGGTTTGGAGAACAGGTGTCTGCTAAGAAAGGCAGAAGCCTCTCTTTGAAATGGAGAATGTAAACCCCCTCCCTCTGAATTATTATAATTTTGAAATTAAGGGGCTCTCAGGCAAAGATATGGGAATTAGGACTAACAGTTCTTTACTAGGGAAATTAAAATAGAAATACAGTACTACAAAGAACAAACTTAAAACGCTGACAGAGTCAGAGTACAACCTGACACCCCATCAGTCAGGGTGTTGGTAGTCTGATTAAATGGTGGCTGCATCCTCCTGGAGTCACAGATGTGGTTCTGTTGAAGCAGTGTTCCTGCAGAAGGGTGCAATTTTCTTCCAAAGGTTCAGTGATGATGTGGAAAGGTCCAGTTTTCCTCTAGAACTAGTGGAAAATGGGCTTCCTTGGTGTCCCAAATCTTAGTTTGGTAGGAAATGCTTGGCGCTTCCCCCTGGCTGGAGCATCTCTCAGTGGGATGCAGTAATTTTATCAGTCCCACAGTGGGACTCAGTGGGCCATTAGCAGAAGATATCTCCCCGGAGGAAGGATGGGTTGTGAAAAGATAAAGAACACTGCCCCACGTGGTTTCAATGGACGGCCCATTAGCAGAATATCTCCCACAGAGATAAGGATCACTGCCCCACCTGGTCTCAACAGATGGTGACAGAATAGATACTTTTGGTCACATCCTATATTGCAACCCAGGACATTATCCACCCTTTATTTTATTACCATCTGCATAACAAAACCTTACAGTTCTTACTAAAGATTAGGTTTCCCTGCAGTACACAAGGGGTTTCTCCATCTTTTTGCATTACCCACCAAGTGTAACCAGGTCCTTGAGCAAAGACAATCCCATGGATGGGTTTGTCTTTGCCCGAGGTAGGACTAATCCAAACAGTCTTTCCTAAAAGACCTTAAGACAGGTCTCAAGGCTTTCTCCTCCTCGTGTTTTCCCTTGGAAGTGGGCTGGATGTGAGGATGAGTTGGGAGGTCCCAGCTGAGACAGCTGGCTAGAAGGATATTGCATGTCAAACAGCCATCATTCCCTCAGCAAACTGAGGGAAAATGGGTTTTGGGGAGACAGCCATTGCTGGGAGGCTGGCTGAGCACTGGCCTGCTTTTGGCAGGTGGTGAGTGGTTGAATTTGCATCACTCCTTTGAGGATTTTTCTGGTCTTCTTTGCTTAATTTATTAAACTGTCCTTATCTTGACCCATGAACTTGCTTTTCTCTTCCAATTCTTTCTTTCCCACTGAGCAGGGAGGGTGTGAATGGCTCTGAGTGCTTAGCTGGTGACTAGGACCAACACTGCACAAATCCTTAAAAAACAGCTTATTCTGAGAAACAGTGTTACAATGAATTTTAGGAGGAATCTGCTTATAGTTTTGCGCTAGGTTTATCTTTGCTGCTCAAAAGTAGAAATAGAAGAGGATTTTCCAGAGTGCCAGAAATAGTTTTTGCTGTCTGTTGTCTAAGCTTTCTTTACCTGTGGAATTGACCTTTCCATAGATGATCACAGGGATGAAAAATCATAACCTTCTTGAGGCAAATTTAGTAGATAGGTCTGACATGAAACTTTTTCTTATTATGGCTTTTTTCTTTTTATTATGTGTAAGGGATTTATATATGTTTATAGGGACAAGATTTGATTCTAATTGTCTGTCTGTGGCATTTAGCCATGAGCAGAACATTTGAAGCAGAATGAGAAGTGCATAAGGCTTTTTTAGATATTTGTATTTGATGAATGCCTCTTCCTCTCCCATGCTTCTCCCAAATACCCAGACTCTAGAGTGTATACTGTGTGCAATATACAGCTCAACATACCAGTGTAAAACACTATAGTGGTTTTTTGTTTTGGTTTGGATTTTTTGGGGTTGTTTTTTTTAGGGGTTTTGTTCTGTTTTCTCATAGCTATAGGAATTCCTTGTCCTGTGTGTCCTGATCGATGGAACAGGCTTTTGAGAGGGCATTTCATGTTTTTCTGACTCTGAGGTTTATGATCTTGAAAGGACAGTGAAAAAATGTCTTTGGGCTGCAAGTAGAGTAGGTCTTGGAATAAATTTGTACTGACCACCAGAGGGTCAGCTTCTTTTCAAATTTTGTGTAATCTTGTATTCTGTTTTCCAAGATCTTCAGGGAATTATCAGTGCTGTATTGATCAAGGCCAGAAATGTTCAGAGGATGATCTTGTCTCTTCTGATTAATTGCCAACCTTAGAACACAGCTCAAACTTCAAGTGGAGAAATTCTTCATATCAAGTTCCATGATGTCCTTTCTCATATTCTGCGCTGGTCTTCTCCTTTTTCTTTCTTTTCTGCATAATTCAGACACAAAAATAACAGGATTTTTAGCTAATTAAACACAGTTTTGAGTCCCAAGGAGTACTGATACTTGCTTTTCATCAATGCATTAAAAATGTATTAGGTTTGTACATGTGTATTTGGATAACTCCACTTACCAGATAAGTTCCTTTGTTCTTAACAGCAAAAAGGCTTATTTATCTCTAGCTCATAATTTCATGGTTTCAAAGTATTTCTGCCTGTTACTTTAAAAATAACTTTTTACAGTAACGAAAATGAGGTCTTGCTGTGAAATTCTCTAACCATGTTTTTTTCTTAGTTGTAGATCTTTATATAACTTACTGACTCATAAAGTTATAAAATACTATATTTATTAGTTTTTTTTAATTTTTACTATTTTTGAGACTTCCTAATAAGATACAGGGTCAAGTAAAGTGTTTAGTTTTATCATTTCCATAGTATGAATACTCTGGATTACATAATTGTGAAATGTGACAACCCCTTACCCCTTCCTGAATGCAGAATGTTAAACTGGCTTTGGGGCCTGTTTTATTTGTTTTTTCTTAGATACTGAGTTATTTCCATAAACAAAGTAAAGTTCGTCAAGGAGTTGAAGAAATGCTCTATAGATTGTATCAGCCCATCCTCTGGAGAGCACTGAAGGTAATTATCCTTTTCAGAAAATACAACTGTCTTTCTCCAGCTATTAAATTCTGGGTCCCTTCCACATCTTCTATTTTTATTATTTGCTTTTAAAATCAAATGGCCACAAAAACCAGAATGAATGTTTAACATCACAGATGTAGCTGAGTAACTTTGCAAGTTGTAATTAGGCATAACAGGCACAATAATATTTTAATTTGTTAATATAATTACTCATAAAATTCACTTTTGTTTACAGGTTCCTAGAGTGCTTTCCAAGACTGCAGTTGGTATTCTTAACCTTCTCAATCTGAAAATTCTGTGTAATCTTTCCAAGATCTTGAAGCAATTATCAGTGTTTTATTCATCATAGCCAGAAATGTTCAGAGGATGGTTTAGTCTCACTGTTGACTAATTACCAGCCTTAGACTGCAGCTCAATGAATTTATTAGAGTATTAATTTAGAAAAACTTTTATTCTAGTTGGACTGTATGGACAGACACTAATGGTATGGATATGTACTCAGAATGAAATTTCTTACTTGTAGTTCTTTTATGGTGTGTGTATGGCCTTCTGTGGATTACGTGCATGGATTAAAGGGGATCCACTGCAGTTTGTCTACTCAGTTACACTCTGTGATTAAGAGGAGCCAAGCTTCCTTCTTTGGTGACAGCTTTTATTTTGTCTGAAGTTATGAAATCCCTGTTTGTGAGAGTGTACACATACAGCCAAATTAATTTCTGGTAAACATTTACAATTTCATTTACTGGTTGGTCATAAGCACCTTCTCTAGACATGAGAAAGGTATTTGAAATTCTCAAAGTTGAAAGTACTTCCTATTGACTTCCAAAGTTGTTTACAATGGATTTTATGAGTTACAGGAAGAGTTTAAGAGCTACTTGGTTTCAACAGAACCCTGTGGTAGAGGTGGAAATATGAACAGAGCCATTGCTAGCCCAGTATCTTGTTTGGTCTTAATATAAGGTTAGATCCCATCCTTTTAGAATTAATATAAACAAGGAACCTTCTGGATGAAACATTTATGTCCTAGTGCCAGAGAATGATGGCTACAAAGCATGGCTTCCTATAATTTCTACATTTCTGTCTCTAAAAAGAATAGGGGTTTTAACTGATATTTGGTAAGTTAACAAAATACAGTATTCCATTCTTAAGGGAATTGCTGCCTGTCACTGGAGGGTGTAATCACTTTCCAAAGCCTAGGACTCAAATGTGAGACTAGACTACTTTTTGGAGGAAGAGTCTGTTAAACTTTATGAAATCTGCATACATTTATCTGGAGAAATGTAACAGACAGTGTGTCATGAGGGGAAAAAAGGTTAATGATTGATTTATAGCAAGACAACAGGAGAATTCCTGATTCCAGAAGTGTTGAAATTTTTAACAGCTGCTATTCATTATTTTCACATCACTAGTGGTTCCACTGCTAGAACAAATCATCTAGTACCACTGCTAGAACAAATCATCTAGTACCACATGAACTATTTGGCATTTTGAACTGTTGCTATGACTCAGAATCGCTAGTAGTTTAAGACACAGAACTAAGAAGGGGAGCTTATAACTGTTCTTACTGCTATGGATTCTACTCCAGAGCCTGAAATGTCAGTTTAATTTTAGATAACCAGTTTGATGCTCCTATTTTAGCCAAATCCCTAATTTAATATAGTGAAGAACAAATTCTGTTCTAGAACAATGGTTATGAAACAAAGGATACACAAGGCCTGTTTACTCCTCCTTCTTGCAGAAAGCAAAAATACTTGAGCTGTAAGAGTACAATGAATTCCAGAACTGTTGATCTTTAAACTGAGAATGCACATTTGTGATACAGTTCTGTTTTTTCTTCAATTGCTTGTTTTGCAAGTACTTAGACTGCACAAGCTTTTGTTGGGGCTTTTACCAAGATGTCTTTTACAAGTCTTTATGCAACTTTAAGTTTTTATAATATAAACCCATATGTAATTTCATCTTTTTTCATGTTCTTATGAAAAGCAAGTGTCATGCAAACATAAGAGATGTGCAATGATTGGTTGTTAGTATGAGAAGATATATGGATATTAAAAATATGGATATTTAGTGTAAGTAGTGATTAAGCTATTTTTTATCAAGCTGAAAAAGTCAAGAACCACTCTGCAAGGAATTCAAGCTGTTGAAGGAAGTGACTCCTTTAAAGTGTTTGGTTGTGTTTTTAATTTTTTTTAACATCCCATGCATTTAAACTAACATGTCTTGGGGAAGCATTGTTTTAAATAATCGGAAGCGAATTTCAGAACCTGTAAGACCAGATAAAATTTAAAAGAAAGCTATGAAAATTAACTGAAGAAAAAAATTAAAATATTATTTCAAAAGGTTCTGAAAATTCCTCAGAATAGTACAAGCATATTGGTAAAGAAATATCAGTCATTTAAATAACTGCAGGCTCTGGCATGGAAAATTCAATGTGGATTAAAAAAGGCCATGAATTTAAAGGCTTTGGTTCTACCTCTGTGATGACATTGTACAAGCCTGAATATGCAAATACATTTGGGATAAATTCCAGTTAATTAAAGGCAGGAATTTGAACTGTGGGTACTCAGTTCAGAATTAAAAGTCAGCTTAATGGAATTCAGTGTAATGCACTTAAAAAGTTTATGGAAATTAACTTTCTGGAATGGCTGTGGTAGACAAGGTCTACATTGCACAAGAACACATTTGAATTAATTTTCACATGCAATGTTAGTGCAGAAGAGCTATTTCACCCTGAATTCACATATTATCTTGCTATTCTTAAATATAGACAAGCTCTGAGTTACGGATTTTCTACAACTTTATAGAATAGAATTAAAAATTGCAATCTTTTCACCTTTAAACTCTTTGCATTATCCATAATAAATGAAGGAAAGCACAAGTCCCTAACTAAAGAATGTATGTGTGTGCTTTATTTGCTTTTGTAGTATTTAATTTAGAATTCCTAGTAATTTTCTTGACTTGAAGAATTTGGAATGTTATGCTTCTACTCTACCATATCAGGATTGGTCAAGGACAGAAATCCAAAACAGATTGTAAATGAAGTATTTTTTACTTATTTCTCTTGTGTTCTTTCTGGTTTTATTTGTCATTAGTTTATTTAAGTCTAAATATTACATGGTTATTGCCATGTTTCTTTTCCCTGCCTTTGACCTCAATGTGCTTTATGGCAAGGGAAGAAGAAAATTAGATGATTAGAATAGTCAAGAATTTCCCTGAACTGTCCCATCTTGCTGTTAAAATTAAGCCTGCTTTGCTTGCTACATTGAGAGATTTCATTTTTTTATTGGACCCAAAATCTGGATAAAAATTCTTCCTTTTCTCTATTTTCAAGGCAAGTCAGCAGAGGCTCTTAATCACTGCACTGCTATCTTTGATAAATAAAATGCAGTTTGATGACTAGATTTCAGCTTTCTCCTTGAGATGCCTTGAATTTCTTCATGGTTTCATTGCCTGCTCTCTTTTTCCTTTAAGAGTCCACAGGATTAATTCTCTTTCACTGAATGAGTGTCTAAATATGCACGTTTTTCTTTTTGCATTTGTGGCTCTACAACCAGTAAAATATATGGCAGAGTACACTGAAAATTGTTAAATATGGTAGAATGTTGTGAGGCTTCCCATAGATTTTTGATGAGCTGCCTGGAGCTCCGAACATGGTTCTAATACTTATGTGCAGAAATGCAGAACTGAATATGTTTTTGCTGGATAAATTATTCTCCAAGCTTTCTGGTGCTTAGTTACTAAATACTGTTTTCTTGAAGAAATAGGCTTGAGCTTTTTTCAAATTTAATCACCTGCCTCTTGACAAGCAAGTTAATTAATCCAGTCTGATGGAATTCAAGAGTCTTCCGTCTTGAAGAGGAGCTTTAAGGCCACCAAGAGAAATCCCAACTGCTTTTAATTTATTCAGCATTGCACGAAGCAGAAGGGCTCTGACTGTGATTCCTCAGGGTCACTGAAGCTGATATGCTTTAAAAGCTGATTGTAACAATAATTCAGGTTTTACTGAATGGGCAGAAATGTAAGATAGCACATTAAAACTCACATGTGACTTTCAGTTCTTCCATACATTTATAAATTCATCTCTTCCATCTGCTTAATTAAAAACACTAGTTAAAATGTTTGGAGAACAATATTTGACAGGATACACCTTTGGATTTTAACAGTTGGTCCTTATGGAAAAAATATCTTTTCCTCCATTGTAACAGGCCAGAAACAAAGAAGTTCGAGCAAATGCAGCATTTTTGTTTGTTGATGCTTTTCCTATTCGTGATCCCAGTTTTACTGCTGAAGACATGGACCGTGAAATTCAGAAACAGTTTGAAGAACTTTTTGTAAGTTTTAATGAAACTAAAATGTTAAAAATGAAACTTTTATCAAAGCTAACTAAAAAAAAATAGTTAATGCAAATAAAATTTATGGAATTTCTGGATAATTGTAGGGAAATAGAGGTCTATGGTACAGAAAATACAAAAGTAAACTAATATTTTTAATTTCTGTAGTATGTTTTCTGCAGATGCTAACACCACTTTAAACTCTAAAAAGGAAATATTTTGTTTATTATTTATTAATCTGTGAATGGGAGATGCCTTGGAAAGATTAAATGCATGAGTATGATCTTGATCCTTACTTAGCCTGGGGTTGTGGGGGAGAGCTTCACAGTTACTGTGGCTCAATGAAGGTTCAGTACTGTATTACTAAATAGTTCTGAAACTAAGTATAATGGAGAGAACCTAAAAATCTCCTTACCAGTCCAGATGGGTGAGAATGGGCATAATATTTTTCATTAAGAAAATGTTTGGAGTTTACTGAGTAAACTTCAGATAATTGAATGAATTTCAAAGTTTTTATGTTGTTCCATAGGAACAGCGATCAGAGTAGACTCATATAAATAGAAGTCCAAATAATCTTAATTAAGTCAAAAATGCAAGACTTGATTTATTAAAAAAAAATAAATTCAAAAGTCTAATGAAAAACATTGGCCAATAGTTATCTTAATTTTACTTCTGATTTAAATTTCCTTGTTTTCTTCATAGTAAAATGCCTTGAGGGACTATTAATATTACAGTTCTTTAATTGCATGACAATTTTCATAATGATTCAAAGACAGCGGAATGCATTTTGTTTATGATAGGTGAAACAGCAGTAGAGTCACAATAATCCATATGCTCACAGTATTGTTCTTCTGTTTGTTTTTTAGAGTCTCTTAGAAGATCCTCATCCAGTTGTCCGCTCTACAGGGATACTTGGAGTTACTCAGATCACATCCAAATACTGGGAGATGATTCCTACAACAATTCTTGCTGATCTTTTAAAAAAGATAACTGGAGAGCTGGCCTGTGATATCACATCTGCTGATGTTCGATGCTCTGTTTTTAAAGTAAATGGGTTTTATCATGATTGTCATTTTTGTATTTTACTTGATGCACAGATTTCTAGTATAGGCCACTTTAAATCAAGGAAATTATTTGTTCTTCACAATGTCTTAAGCAATATAATTCCTAATACATGGACGCTTTGCACATTTTATAAAAGCCACATCTTTGGAAAACACAAGTGTCTTTTTAAATAGTAACTGATTGGCTTTCTGACTCTAAGGTTTTTCAATTCCAGTTGTACATATCTTGTTCAGATCCAATAATTTATTTTTTTTAGCTATTAGAAATTATGCTTTGACATGAAAATATATGTTGGCAGGTTCCAGGATCTTCTTACCTCAGTGACTTTAATGCATCCCAGGACATGTACAATTAGGATTTTGTACTCCACTTTGTGTGTCTGATGGATGTAATTTCACAGTTTGTCTGGTGATGCCTCCTCCCATGCATTGCTCACTATGTTAGAAATAGTTCATCTACGTTTTTCTGGCATGGGAGAAATAACTGATAGCTTGGACAGAAAAATGAACTCCCTAAGTTGCATTTTCACTTGAAGATTTTGTCTCTCTGAGTTTAGCCCTAAATTGAAGCTGTTGTCTTGTTAATCCTCACTTGCTCCACTGCTGCTTTATGGGGGGAGCTATCTTGGAAAAGCAGAAAGTGTCAATATAAATATGGATTGAAAAAAAGAAATATATTTTTAATTTGAAATCAGCATGTTTTAGAGACCTGGTGTGCCCTCAGGTAGAGGGCAAGACCATGGTCTTAAGTGTAGGTCTGGAGCTGATGCAGCTGAACACTTGTAAGTAATCAAAGCAGTTTTTACCAAAGAATATTACAAGAAAAAGAAGCCTGTACAGTGTCTGCCTCTGCTTTATTTAACGTGAGAAGTGTCATTGTCCTCTTCAAAAAAATTTAAGTGCAGATTTTTCAGCTCTACTTTCTGGATTTGTTTGTTTGTTTGTTTTAATTTTAGTGCCTACCAACAATTTTGGACAACAAACTAAGTCACCCACTCCTGGAACAGCTCCTGCCTGCAACCAAACACAGTCTTCATGACAATTCTGAGAAAGTGCGAGTGGCTTTTGTGGAAATGCTGCTCAAAGTGAAGGCTGCCAAGGCTGCTAAGGTAGGATAATGACACTTGTTAAGTACCAAGGAGTCAAAATCAAGGTATTTAGTTAAAATTTAGAAAAAAGTACATTTTGAGATTGCTGCAGTGTTCCTAAAAAGGAAAGAAATAACCTGCTTTGCTCTGGTAATACTCTTTAATATTTGGGGTGTCCTGAGTGCTCTGTTCTCTCTGTGAATAGGCAGGGGAGAACAGTGGGTTACAACCACTCCTCCCTCAGCTGCCCAACTCTTGTAAATGCCTAACACCTTAACCCAGTAGCTTTTTTGCTTTGATTCTCCTGTTTTTATTATGTCTGTTTCTGTTTTGTGGGCACATCCTTTGGGACTTTGGTGTCTTTTTGTAGTGATTTTTAATTTATTTTGTGTTCTGCTGTGGATATTTAGGGTGATACTGTGCAGCCACAGGCTTATAGCATCTTTGAGCTCTTATTCCACACTCTACTGTTAATAGTTTCTTAATTTTAGTTTAGCAATGGTTTTGTCTCTTGCTAAGACTAATACAGACATAAAACTATTAGAAAGCATCCAGAGAAGAGCTCTGAAGGTGGTGAAGGGTATAAAGGGAAAGCCATGGCTGAAGTCACTTGATTTGTAAGTTTGCTGCCGTTAAAAACAAATAAAAGATAATTTTCAATGTCACTGATTTTTTTAGGGGAAGGAAAGATCAAGTTTGCATAAAGAAAAAAAATCTCAGTAAGTGTTAGATGTTTTCAATAACTTACTATTGATTTAAAAACTGCAATGTGTATCTCTGGTAAGTCCTGAGATCACTTTAAATTTGCTTTTGTGACAGTTCTAATAGGGTCATCTATAGCTCAAATCCACAGGGTAAATAACTGCTGCAAGTATTTCTACTCAAGAGTAAAATAAGTTCCTTGGCATTGAAAAATACTTTCTTTTTGTTTTTTTTGCTTTAATCTGAAATTGTCCAGCATGATTAATTCAGAATCTTCTCACAAAAATTGCAAGCATAGTGTTACTGCTGGCATAACAGCTGTGTAGTCTTTCTGAATTTCATAGCCTTGTATTTCTGTGTTACAAATAAACTAGAGCTCTGCTAAGAATGGGGTGCATTCAGTATTTAGTAATGTAGGTTTAGGATTGTTTTGGAAAGGGTGTTGATCCATACAGGTTTTTAAGGTGTACACAGTACTTGTAAGTAGTTTTGTCCTACTTTTTCCTGTGAGGAGAATATGAAACATGGTACATAATGACAAATAATTGCATTTTTTGGTGATATCCTTACTGAGTAAATAGTTCTTTCCTCTATCTATAGAATTGCAGTCATATTGCAGGTGTATTGAACTGGAATTGCTTGAACCACAATTTTACCAGTGAGTCAGAGATACCAGGAGATCTAAAACATCAGCACAGCAAAATAACATTGCAGCAGAATTTGACTTCCAGTACACATTGGTTTAAAAATAAAAAATGCTCATGTTTCCCAGGTTAATGTTCCTTAAATTTGTTCAGACTATTGACATGGAACTCACTTAATGAAGGCGATGCTTTTTTCCTCTATTTGTAGTTAACTCCTTTGAATATCTTTTTCTGGCTTTACAAAGTTCTGGAATATCTGTCCCATGGAGCATCTCCTGTCTCGCCTTGAAGCTGATTCTCGGCCGGTGTCGCGGCGCATCGTGAACCTCCTGCTGAACTCCTTCTTCCCCACTACCCAGCCCGAGGATGTGTGGTGTGAGCGCTGTGTCACTCTGATCCAGATGAATCCAGCAGCAGCCAGGAACTTCTATCAGTATGCTTGTGAATTTACTGCCCCCACCAATATAGGTAAAGCACAAAATATTGTGAGCTTCTGGAAATACTGATATCACGCCATGTAAATGCTTTTTTTCTTCTTATTTCTGTAACAGTGTTGCTAGATCTTTTTGGGGTTTAGTATAATATTAGTTCATAACTTTTGAAATTCTTGACACCAGCAATAAGCACAGCAGGCAAAGTCATCAGCTTTTTCAACAACGAGGAGATCAAAGCTTTTCATCTCTGCTCTTAGATGCTGTACTGTACACTCCCCATGGTGGTACCTGGTCCTTCTGTTGTCCTTTCTCTCCACACATTCCTTAAAACTATCTCAGTTGATACCTATTTCTCATGTAGAAATAGGGTAGAAAATACCCTGGTGCCTCAAATGACTTGAGATCTTCAAAAATTATACAGAAACTGAAAAAAAAGGTTTACATCTGATAATCTGGTTATCCAGGATTTGTTGATCAGTATTTTCAAGTTGCTCAGCGAAAATCTAAAAAGTCCTCCTTCAGAAAGCTTCAGAAAGTTTCAGTGAAGATGGCAGGTACTGCCCAGAATGGCACTGCTTTTTAGAAGAGTCCTATTGAACCAAGTAAAATCAGGAAATTTTTGTTTCAGAGGAGTTTTAATAAAACCCAAATATAGTCAGCATGGAGTGACTTGGGTGAAATGCCCAAACCATTGCCTCTTAACTGCTCATCTTGGTAAGGTTATGAAATCACAATTAGGCAGGCAGCTCATTATACTTCCACCAGAGTGGGCATAACCCTTTCACTTTTTCTGGAGCTGAGCTCCTCGTTCAGGAGTGCAATGACTGGGCTATATCTTTTCCAAAGAATGGGAATTGACATAGGAGGGAATGTGTTCTTGAATGTGGGTCATTAAAATAACAGCTATGCCAGATTAAATGTAGAAGCTGTAGGAGCTTCCTCTGATTCTGATTTGATGAGGTGGTGGTTATTTGGGTGTTTTTTTAGTATACTGTTTTAACAATGAAATTACAGAGCCTGATGATAACGTTGTCTTTTTCTCTTCATTCTTGAGGATATAAAACACGTTCACATTTTTCCATTTCCTTTACAAAGAATTTTTCTCCATTTTTTCCTAGCTGTTTCTGGTTCTCTTGCCTACCTTTTCATACTGGCTTTCCAGCATTGTAATTAGAAGCATTGTTACCAACATTCTTAGCAAATAGTAAATGTCTAATTTATTCTTATTCACTTTAAATGTAGCTAAACTGATGCTCACTATTCGGCGCTGCTTGAATGCCTGCATCCAGAAATCAGTGAAAGAGAGTCTCTGTGATAGTGGGGATGATGATGATGATGAAGAACATGGAAGTGAGAAGGAGAACAGCAGTGTAAGAAAGCTCACTTTATGCTAAATTCTGGTAACTTCATTTCAATGATGCCTAATATGAGACAGAATATGACAGAGGTCTAAAGGAAAGCCCTTGGGCATCTATGGAATTGGAAGGAGCGAACTTCCATTATTGGGTTTTCATGTCCTGTGATAGCAGAAATTTGGTCAAGTAGCTAGAATATGATAGAAGGAATATGAAGCATATTTTAAATTAATAGTTGCCTAATTCCTGTGCAGTTATTTTAAAAATTACCATTGCAAGATATGTGAAGTTAGAGAAAGACTGAATTGTGGAGTTCATGTTCTACAGCAACCACAGCGCCTTTGTAAAGGGATTAGAAGGATTTTCAGTGCTTTTTTAAGCCTTATTTTAACTTAAATTTTCATCTGAAAATACAATGGGTAACATCATCTAAATGTTTGTATTTCAGGTGCTGGATAATGTGTTGTCAGTAAATGATGTGGCCAGCATGGCAAGTTTGTTGGAGATCACTGTAATACTCTGGAGAAGTATCCACAAAGCACTTGATCAAAATGAAGATGCCAAGGATTATGCTATCAGGAAGTTTGCTTCTGTACTTCCTGAATATTTTAAAGTATTTCAGGTAAAGAAAACCTAGATTTTCCTGTATTTTCTTAGTATTTTCTTGAGATGCTTTCATGTTTTATGTCTTTCATCTCTTGTTATGGCATTAAGTATTCTTTTTCATTGTTGCTATAAACCACAAACAGCAGTAAGTTTCTTGGAATCCCACAAATGGGTAGAAACTATTTTCCAACTGCAGTGTCTGACTGATGAACCATTATCTAAATAGCTCAGAAATACACAATAAATTGCTCTCCTTGTAAGGCTTTTCTAGGGTTCCATAGTTCTGAATGTTTTAGAACTTTTGGAAAACAGTAAATACAAATGTGCCATTGCAGAATAAATACTCAGTGTGCATTAGAGTCCACATGTTTTTCTCCGCACTGTTCCTCAGACTCTTCTACCAGCAGCACTTCTTATGATTCAGCTGCAACTGAAGCAGCTGAGGTGCTTTTTTCACTGAATATGAGCTGGTAGAGAGCACTTGCATCCCAGAAATCCAAACATGTCCTGCTGACCTTCTGGAGTGAGTCCAAAGGATGGCCACCAAAATGATGAGGGGGATGGAGCACCTCTCCTAAAGGGAAAGGCTAAAAAAATTGGGATGTTAAGCCTGGAAAAGAGAAGGCTTTGGGGTGGCCTAATTGCAGCCTTCCAGTGCCTGAAGGGAGCCTGCAAGAAAGACAGAGAGGGACTTTCAACAAGGGAGTGTAGTGGCAGGACAAGGGGGAATGGATTCAAATGAAAAGGAAGTAGGTTTAGATTAAATATTAGGAAGAAATTCTTTTTTGTGAGGGTGATGAGACACTGGCACAGGTTGTCCAGAGAAGCTGTGGATGCTTCATCCCTAGCAGTGTTCAAGGCCAGGTTGGATGGGGCTTGGAGCAACTTGGCTAAGTGGAAGGTGTCCCCTTGGAACAAGATGAACTCTAAGATCCCTTCCAGCCCAAACCATTCTGTGATTCTGAGGTTTCTGCTAATTTGAATCTTCTCTCTAATGATCTGTTGATGCATTTATTTATTGCTTTGGTTTGATATAGGCAGTTAACTGAAATCAATAATTTTCAAATTGTCTATTTCTTGCTCTAATTGTTTTAGTGTTATTCTTGAGGAGGGTGCTGCCCTGAGAGTGGCTAATGGTGTCTGCTGCACCCAGAGTGAATTTGGAAGGATTACGTACTGGATATCTTTTTCTTAGTTGATGGCTTTTGTGCTGAAGTATCCTGAAATATGGTGGCTGTTCTACTGCAACTTTGCTTTAGATAACCAGGAAAGCAGCTCATTGCTGCGTATTATTCTGCAACACAGATAGAAAAGTGCTCTCTACCCTGAAAGCATTTGGAAGTTGTCAAAGACATTCCAAATCTTTTTTGGTAGAGGATGTAGCATCCTTTTTCAGAAAGGATCTGGTGAACAGATAAGATATCCAGGTTTAGCAAGCAACCTCTTTGACTTTGATATTCTTATAGTGGGTAAACAGCTTGAATCTAAAAGGACCTGTCATCAAAGGCTTAGTTCCTAAAAGGCTACAAACATACTGAAGCAGCCTGTCTCTTTCCTGAAAAAGCTACAAACGTATTTAAAAAGTTCTTTTAAAAATATGAGCTTTAAAAAAGGTTTTAGATCTTGGGATGGCTAAGTAGGTGATGATTTCATTTGGCTGTTTTCATGAAGCTTGGACATAGAGATAAACCATTTTTGAAGAGTTCTTAACATAGATTGGTTTCTATATAGCCTGAGTGAGATTATGTTGTGGCCTAGACCATGTACTATGATATGCTGTAATGAATAATAGCACATCAAACATTACCATCCTTATATAAGAATCCTTTTGTTTAGAGTCTTTTTGATAAGTTCGTGATGTGAATGAATTTGAGGCACTGGTTGAAAGGAGTTAGATGGTGTCATGGTTGTGCAATTAAACCTTAGTCACTACTGGAAAAAAAAAAAGATGTGGAGCTGCTATTTCTTTTGCAAAGGTTATTAACCTAGTGGAACCATGTCTATTCATGGTAGTTATTCTGGCAGTTTGTCAGAAAGTGAAGGAAAAGTGATAATTGATCTCCAAAAACAAGAATCAGACATTTCAGATTGCAAGCCACATACTGTTTTGAGCTTTTCAGCTCCATTTGTAGTGGGAAAGGGAAATCCTTAATTTGAGGAAATGCAATAGTTTTTCAGTACTCACTTCAGTTTTGCTTGTGTGTGTGTACCTTTACATTTACATCATACAGCGTCATTCTTTTATCCTAGGATGAACGGTGCAGGACTCCATTGGTTATTCTGGCATCCTTTATGCCTCCTGCTGCTATTCCTACATTCAGGTACTGTTTGGAAATCCAAAATTCAAATTACGAGGAATTTCTTGTTGGCTGTATTTGTTCATTTTTCACAATCTGATATATGAAATGCCCATTTGGATAAATTAAGACACTAAAAAGCTGTGATAAGTCAGTAAAATATGTGATGTTCAAGTTTTTTTGAAGTCATTGGTGAAACTTTTGTATTATACTAATTGTTTTCTGCATTTATGGATGTAATGTATCTCTCTGTCTTTCTGTTTTCTTTTAAGCTGTGGTGTGGTTTCCAGACTCAGAAATATTGACACCGGAGCTGACCAAAGCAAATACTCTATCCTGATCGACTGCCTATGCCGCTGGGGTCAAGTGGGGCATGTCATGGAATTAGCCTGTGACTGGCTGTCTGACTCACTCACCCCCACAAAGGTGTGCATGTGCAAATGACAGGGAGTATAGGAATTGCCAGACTGCTTTAAGGCATCATGCTTTTTTAAAACAGAATAAGGCTTTTTATTGCTATATTATTCTGGTTTGAAATCAGTTCTAAAGTCAGATACTAACAGAGTTGTACTGTACTTTTGTGCTTCCTTCCTATTCAGAATACTAGAACGTCTAAGCGTCGAGTACAAATCCAAATTACACATGAATCAAAGCCAGACTTAGCAATTGATTACATTGAGTATTTATTGACTCAGCCTGTCAATCGTGCTTGCCTCCTTTCTGTTCATAAAAAGAAACTGAAGAAGCTTTTGAAGATTCTCAGTACTGCAAAGGTAGTTTCCTCCTTATCATTAAATAGTGTTTATAAAATCAGTGCTTAACATCATATATTGCCTGAGTCAAACTAAAGGCCTGAGAGAACAAATAAATGAGGTTCATGATCCCCTCTCCCTTTTTAATAACATTTTCCTTTTGATCTGTGCTGCCAATAAATACTCTAATCTAGAAGTATAGTAGTTTAAATTTGTTTATAGATGGCAAATTTTAACCAGCTTCTCAGTTTTAGGTCTCTCAGCATTTTTGTGATCTAGTGTTGAGTGCTTTTAAGGGACATGACTTTTAGAATATGCAAATAAGGAGTAGTCTGAAAATCAGTTATGGCATTGCACAATGGAAGTAATTAAAGTATGCTTGTTGCATTTTTGGGGTTGGTGCTTTGCTGTTTTAATGTGTTTGGTGGTTTTTTTTAAACCTTTTGTTTAAAGCTATTGAGGAAAGAAATATTTGAAAGGATTTTCTGAAAAATATAAATTTAAACCTTGATATTTCAGAGGGTTCTTGACTCAGTTCTGAAAGGAACAGATTCTGGTGGCTGGAATCAAGCAACCAGCCTAAGAGCCTTCAGCCTCTTTTGCAGATTGTGTGTTCATCTTCAGGACAAGGTATGGTTATAGCTCTCCAAAATAAGCTAGAGTTACAGTTGACAGCATAATGAAATTCCAAAACAACTGGAGAGACAATTGGTAAACTTTGTTTTTGGGTTTTTTTCAGTTTTCTGAAGAAGGAGAAGATTTCCTTTCACTTCTGAAGGAGACGGGTGCTTGGATAGAAAATCAAGTTGTACCTTTTATACCAGCAAGTGATCAAGAGGATGGTATTTCAAAACACAGCGATGTTTCTGAATTAATTATCCAGGTTAGAGGATTCTTATAATATAAACCAAGCTGCTTTCAATTTGAAAAGCTGTAGGTGTAGCAATCTGTATGCACAAAACTGCATTGGTATTTGTGTCATGAGTAGTGTCCCTTACCTCTGATCTTGATTTGCCCTTCAAAGAAAGCATTTGATGATATAATGTGGGTGAGGTTTTAGCTACTTCTGAATTGTTTTCTGTTGCATTCCTCTGACATTTCATTTTACCCAAGGTGGATTTTTAGCACCGAGCTTTTATTAGACTTTGGTAATGGGAAAGATTTGGCTTACTTTGGTCCCAGTCAGTGTCCTTGAACAACCCAGCTCCCGTATACACAGACTGATTAAAAATTCTCACTCTTTCTGTATGTCTGTCTCATAATCTGTTTAGTATGTAGCAGCTGTTTATCTGTAGGGAAAAGCTCTTTTTGTCTGCTGGTTTTAGTTTCGTTATTAAAGGTAGGTAGAGATGTCATATTTTGCCTCAGTAAATGATAAGTATCAATGCCTTTGATCTACTAGACTGAGCCTGAGAATAAAAGAAGATTTACTGCCTTTTGAGAAACTATTTACTGTTGGGAAAGGGCAGTGGAAGCATTTGAAAGACTGCTTGGAATTTGTGCTTTTCAGCAGGTGTGAACTGTAACTCCATTTAGGTGCACTGGCTCTCAGGGCACCTTGGCTAAGAGTTTGTGGTTTTATTATATTTGAGTTTCACTGAATGGTTACTTTACATAAAGTTTGAATTTCCTGTAATTTTGTGCCTCTCTTCTAGGCCTACCTGACAGTGTGTAAAGATGTCATAATGGTGGGCCTGGGAAATCTCACGTTTCAAGGACACCTTTTAGAAATGGCTCTTCTGATTATGCAAACAGGTATCCTATTTTGGTACTAACAGCAACATCTGCATTTATACTTGGCTGACTTTTCTTTTATTAGCAAGTTAGTTAATGCCTAACTTTTAAGGGCTGGAGGGAACACTGGATTCATACTTAAAATATTAATTGGACTGTATGAAAATTTCAGCTGAGGATGCTCAGAAATGAAATGCATTGTCTACACTTGTAAACTATCACTCTTTGTTGTATCCAAGTGAGTTTCATTCTAAGCTTGTACCTGATGAATATTACAACTTTTATATTGTGATATTTATCTCTTTCTCTAGAGGGTGGTGGCTTTTGTGCTCCAGTGTTGCTGTGTGTTCTGAAAGAAATCATTGAAGCTACTTTAAATCAGAATACTGAGACAGAGGAAGTGACAAATCTTTTCCACACTCTACAGAACGTCTTTCAGAAAATATTAGAATGTGTGGCACATAGACTTAAGAAAGAACAGGAAAAAGGGATTCAGGTATCGTATTACAGTTCAAATTGCTACATAATTCTTAAGGTGTAGATGAATCCATAGTTTTTATGCAAAGGGGTATACTTTGACACTGAGGTTGTTACCTCACTATTTCCTACTGCTTGGGTAGACATGCGATTAAATTTTCAGTTAAATTTTCTAAGTTTTCTTGTTACCAATTTTTTTTTAATCCATTTTGGTCTCATCATGACAGAAGAACTAGTAAATTGCAGAACAAATGCATTCTGTTGCCAATGACCCTGGACCATGCTGGAACTTCTAAGCTGTTAATCTTGTCTTCAGTTAGATGCAATCCATTCCTCAATCCTGAACAAAGGATTTGTTTATATATATATATATATCTTGGGAGGAGAAGAAAATGTCTTTATTATTAATTTATTTTAGCCTGAATGATACCAACTTCAAAATATGTATGATCTAAAATTCTTGAAAATCTCACATCTTCACCAAAAAGCTGACTTCCTGTATTTTAAATCAGATACTAAATAGTACTGAAATGGGAGGATCACTGGGAAATTTGATGATCTACTTTTCAGGACTTCTGAAAAACAATCAGTTATTTTTGTAAGAACCACTACTTTGTTCATTTCTCTCAAATTTGTGAGTAGACTTACCAGTTGCTGATTCCACCTTTGATCCCGAGTGAGAATAACACAAAAGTTTTCAAGGTGTGGTCTGCACAGAAAGGCTTGCTGGTATATTTCAGTTATACTCCAGCAATCTGAAAAATAAGATGTGTTTTTCTTTTTGGTTTTAGTTGATTCACTGTATTCAGATGCCTCTTGGAGAATTCATCCATGCACTGCAGTGCTGGCATTCCTCTTTCCCAGCAGTTCACCAGGGTGTACTCTCCACTCTCTTGGCTGCAATAGTAGCAGAAATAAATTGTATGCTACGGAAGGTAAAGTTAATCCTGATTTTCTTTTTTCTATTTAACACTTTCTGCTTTTTAAATGTTATGTTGGAGTGACAGAGCTTTATTCAGAAAATTGATCTTTGAACTGCAGATGAGGATTTTGTGTTGATGTGCAACAAACAGGAGAATTTATTTGCTATAATTTCATATTCATCTCTCAGATTTCTGACTAGAAGTGTGTAGGGACAGACTTGTCCTGATGCCTATGTCAGTATCTGCCTCTGACAGGAGAACTTAGTAGTTAGGCATTGTAGGGGATTAATAACATGCGTTCTGGAATATTCCCTCTGTGTTTTTGGACTGGGTCGGGATGGAGTCAGATTTCCTCCCTGCAGTCCCTGTGCTGCTGTGGTTGGCATTTGTGGCCAATACACTGTTGAGGACACACCAGTTTGTTTTTTGGCGGTTGCTGAGCAGTGCTTGCAGAGTGTCAATGTTTCCCTGGTTCCCTCACCATCACTCTAAAAAAAAAGGCTGTGGGCGAGTAAGAGGCTGCGAGGGGACACAGCCCAGACCGTGGACCCAAAAACTGACCAAAGGCTTAGGCCACACCATACAATGCTGTATTCAGCAATTAGAGCTCAGGGAAAGGGGGAGGACAGGGGCTTGTTCTAAACCTACCTCACTTGCTCTCACCCAGCATTAGGGAACTTCGGAAGTGAAGCGCTGATGTGTGACAGATTCCCATTCCATATTCTTGGAATGGTCCCATAAGGTTCTGTAGCCCTTGTTTCAAAGCAGGCTGATGCCCTGCTTGGCACTAATCATTTGTGCATTCTCTATTTCCATACAGAGACATTTCATATGCTCCATCTTTTTTTTGGTTCCTTTGGTTTTTTTTGGGGGGGGTGGATTTCCAAATATCTGACCTTCGTTGCTTTGGAATGTAAAGAGAGTCTCTAATACTGAGAAGAATGTGTAGACAGAGGTTATGTGATATTCTGAAAGCCTAAGGAACCACAATTGTCCTTGAAGGAGAAGGGCAATATTCCCACCCCATTTTTCTAATGCAGTTAGTGTTAGGAGTAAATATGATTAGTTAGGCTGGAAGCTTTGAGAACTAAAAAAGAAGAGCAGAGGCTCTTTAGTAGAGGCTGTACTTCCGCTGTGGGTTCTGGGTGTGTCAGAAACAGAGCAAGAAACAGTTGCCAGTAAGTACCACAGAGCAGCTTACCCGGTTCTGTTAGAAGAGGCACTGAAGCAGTACCAGCTCTTCACCTGCACAAACTGATGGATCAGCTGAGAGGCTGGGGGTGACAGGTGCTCTTCACAGATGATGCACAGGAACATTTCTGGGCTTGAACATACTGGAGATTCATACTCATAGATTGAGTGTTCATTCCAGTCACTCATCTGAGCTGGGGTTTTCCCTGCCCCAGGTTGTTGTAAATCAAAATTCAGTTCTAACAATATTTGTCATCCTGTTCAGAACTTGACACCAAAAAGAGCAGAAAATCACTGTCACTGAAGTTACATTTAGAAATCTTGGATGCACACTTCAATTTGGAGCCACAGAGGGGACTCATTTGTGTTTAAAAGTGACCACCAGTGTAGTTAAATGAAATTTCTGGTGAAAGCAACTGCAGAGAGTATTTGCCTTGGTACAAATACTGTTTATGTGGTTTAGTTTAATTCTTTCTAATTTAAATTAGTTTTGTTTATTTGGACACAACACAGTTGGATAAAAGCTATTCAAAGAATGCAGTAATTTTATGACTATGAGGCACACCCTTTTGACTAAAATTTTGATTAAAACCCGGAAGTGTGCCTTATAATCCGGTGCACCTTATATTTGGACAAAGTTCAGAAATTTGCCGACAACCCAGAAGTTCGCCTTGTAGTCGTGAGATTGGTGTACTTGTGAATGTTTTAATTATTGAAGGATAGGTCTGGTTATTGTAATTTATGAAATAGAATTGTCTGTATACATCTCTTGTTGTTGACTTTTTTTCATTTTTAGGTTTCCAGTGGAGAAGACTTGACCAGCCCAAAGACGATTTCAGACCTTCCCCCTCTTTCAAGATGTTTAATGGCTGTAATTATGAAGTCAGTTAATGTTGTCAGGTAAATGTTTCTATATTAATTCTTCCAAGGTTTTTGCTAATGTAGAATAGTTTATATGTTGTCAATAAAATTTTAATTTCTAAATTCAAATAAATTTCAAAGAACAATTTGCTTTCAAAATTTATCTGGACTATTTAATAACCTCTTTTTCTTGACATATTGCCTGTAGGTATTGATTGCTGGGGTTGAGTCCATTTTTTTAACCAAGAGTGCTTCTTATTTACAAGGCTCTTAATCATGATGAGTTTTTTAATTATACATCTTGCTTCTTTCATAACATACTTATAAAGCTGATGTTAAGATGAGATAAAATATTTGCCAGAAATATAATTAATCCTTTAGTTAACAACTGCAATGAGGTGACATGTACCTATAGCTGTGTTGAAGTCACAACATTAAAAATAGAAAGTATCTGAGTGATAAAAGCCTCCAAAAGTGACCTTATGTTATTTATTTTTTAAGACTTAAACTGGGGAAGAGAGTATTTGCTCTATTTAGTGGTGGCCCTGAATATCTTTTGAAATTGTTACAACTGAGTTTTATTTTGCATGGTTTATTCATATTCAGTTTTTCTTAATGTGACTGTACACATTAGACTTGTTTTAAATTATAAAGGGGCTTAGCAGTCTATTGCTCTCCCTGATTTACCACAACTAATTCCTCTTCTTAACTTCCTCATCTGACAGGCACTGAATATCCCCATCTCTGCTGTCATGAGGTGCTCTTTTTCTTCTTAATCCTTCTCTAATTCTAGTTGAACTTGCAAAACAAAAGACTCCAGAGACTGCAGCAATAGTCCAACTAATCCAAATCTTGCTCTTCCATGAGGCAGCAGCTCTCTGTCAAGGTGTTCTCTTCTAGTGAAACAATTATTTTACACATCACTTTTCAAAAGAGATGTAGAAAATCAGTTAATTCTACTGAAACTTTTTCTTGTAGTAATCAAGGTGAATCTTGTCCATTCTTGGTGGAGAAAGCTGCAAGTTTGGGCCAAATTGTTTCTAAGTACTTGGGGAAAAAACGTATCTTCTAATATTTATCTTTTGGAGGCAAAGATTTGGAGATAATTACCATCTGGTTCTACTGCTGCCTCAGAATTGAGATTACTTTTAACAGTCTTTTGTAAATCTGTATTGATAGTCAGAGTCCAGTAGTAAATCATTCAGTATTTCAGAAATCTTTATGTCAACATGAAAGCCTTTGACATTACGAAATCCAATGTGAGCTTCTGCTCTGTGAGTTCACAGTCAACTTGCTCTGAGTTCTACAGAATCTGATCTATTTTCAGTCAGTCTTTAGCACTGAATTTTAATCCTCATAGCATTGATAATACTGGGGGGCTTGGCAATATCTGTCCAATAGTGAGAGTAGTAGGGAACTTCATTTTAGTAGGGAGCTACCTGTATAGGAACCAATTACTTACCTCTGAACCTTAAATGTATTTTTAAATAGCTTATTGTTCTGTTTTATTTTATCTTTGCCTCAGGCTCATGTGACCCTTTTACAGAGGGAGGTGGGGAAAGGCAGCGGCAGTGAGTCTTGTTACAGGTTAATGAAATTCCAGTGTTCCTCCATGGAGGTTAAGAGTGTGCTTAGTGACCCAAACAATAACAACAAAGTCAGGACTCTGATCCCAGTACTGTCCGTTAGCAATCGGAGCAAGGTGAAATGGAATCAATGCTTGTCACATTAGTTCACAATGATACAATGAAACTGATGCAATGCATGAGCAACTTCATAATACTTATTTCACAAGCTAAAGATTTTTCATCTTTCTCAGCTCTTAGAAGCAATATTTGAATTTCTGCAAAACGTTTTCACTGAATTGGTTCTTAAGTGCATATTTCATTTTGATGTCTTGGCACAATAAAAGCCTGAAGAACAATTGAAGTCAGAAGTGGCGATGTATGATGCTCAGTTTTCATAACAGATAATAATATTGCTAAAGGTATTTTGAAATATGTTAGGGAAAGTTCCTGTAACATTGTTGCTCTCAGTTTCCCCTTTAGTTCTTCACAGACTATTTAGCTTTGTGCTCTGAGGAGTATCAGGATTATGGGTCTTGTCCATCTCCTGTTTTATCCCTCTTGTTCTTCTATTTTTTTTCTGGTTTTGAGAATTGCTTCTGAATTAAATTTGTTTTTTTACCACAAACACTAATGAGCAGTTAGTGTTTCTGTTCTGAGCTATTGACTTATTCCCTACTGCAGTTTAGTTCGGTTGCTAGACCCCATGTGTGACTATCATTTCATTTTCCTTACCTTGACATATATCCCAAAGCACCACTAGAGTTTGCTGGTAGTAATTAATCTCTTGCTAGAAGTGGCAAAGTCTCTTAAGATGCTTTCTGAGTTAGTATTTCACAAGGAGCTTCTGTCATGGTTCTGTTATTCTGTCCATAGTTTCAGTAACTAAAATGTTGCTTGGGAGTGTTTCAGGGTGTTGTTCAGTTAAAAATGGTCTCCACTGGGTTGGAAAGCCATCTATTTTAATATTTATGAGAAACACATTAAAGGTCAAAATGTTAATTAAGCCTGGGTAGATACTAGCAAACCAATAGAGTCATAGAATATATTTTTTCAAACTTTAGTGGAAATTTGCATTTAAAATTCAGTACAAATTCTGTGAATTAAATTCTAGGAGAAGCAGTAGTTTTTTCATGGACTGACTTTTCTAAAATATGCAACAAGCTCTTCTCTTAATAGCCACTTTTTCTGTTTGCAGACTTTATTTTCTCCCCAAGCAATTCATCAAGCTTTGATATTTTCAGTTCCAGAGGCAGCACAAAGTTTTCAGTTACTCAGTCACACTGCTTTGTCCTGCATGGTATCTTTAAAACTATAATGGCAGGGAAGCATAATGACAAACATGTTCTGTTCAGTTCTGTTTTGAAAGAAATATGGCTTATATAATTTTTTTTCCTTAGGTCAATTTTAAATGAATTAATGGAGTGCATTCTCTCTGAAGAAATTGAAGGGATTTTTAGTCTAACAGCTACTGTCTACATTGTGATTATAATTAAAGGTCAGTTAAAACATTTTTGTCCTTTTTCCATCTTTCTTTTCATGTACTACATTGAAATACGCAATAATTAATCCTGGACAGTGAAAATCCAATTTATTATCTAATCTTCCATTAAGCATTCTTTTATGTTTAAACTTATTCTATGAAAATATGGAAGGGTGGGGTTATTTTTTTTTATAAAGTATTATTTTTGTCCAACATTTCCACTCATTTCAAATAGGTAAGCACAAAACTTCACTTCTAAAGGATATTGCACCGGCCATTCAAAGGAAACTGCTAATATGCAAGGATGCTGCCACAGGAGAATCCAGCAGCATTGAAAGGTGGGTGTGCTGTGGGAAAGGAGCACTGAGCTCTCCTATCCCCTCTCTGCAATAATTGGCTCTGTTCTGTACTTACATAACACTGTTAGAGTGTTCTCAGTGATTGATTGTAAGGTTTAAAATACTGGGGGTGGGGGGAAAGTGGGAGGTATTGAGCCCGGCACAGTATTAAATTTCCTGCCCTTATATCTGCTGTGATTGTAATCTTTACATATTTAGCTTCAGGCTTTTTTCATTTAATTTGAATGTGTTATCACTTGATCCCGTATATTGCAGGATTCACTTCTGAAATCCAGGTCTGTCTGCATCAGGGATAGAACAAAACAAATAGTCCAGTTACTGTTTCTTATTACTGGGAGATTTTTCTCACACACTTTGGCACTGGGCATATGAATCCAAAGCTATGCAGGCAGTAAAAATTTAACTGAAAAAACAATGACTTTGAGACCTGTCCACAGGTGATTTTATTTTGCTCTTTTTGCTGGGGGGGATTTCAAGTATCCTATCTGGCGTATCTTTTGTGAAAGTTTTTTGAAAGTCATTGGCTGCAATGTATTTGCAATCAGTTATCTCAGGCCTGTCTAGAGACTCATTGTGAATGCTTTAGCCTTTTGGGTCTCAAACTTGCTTTGATCTTAACATTTGTGAACATCTGATTTCTGCCTAGTTATTGAACTGCCCATGGAACCAAAAAGTGTGCAAAGGAAACATTTTAAGCACAAATAGAGAATGTGAAGAAACCAGACTGAGGTTATGGACATTAATCCAAAATTACTGAGAAAGTTTGCAGTGCACCACAGAGGCATGAACATGCAGAGGCCCTTGCAGTCTTTCCTTCTTCAAACTACTGATCCTTACTATTCAGTCAAACAATAGATGTAGACAGACTTCAAAATAAAAAACAAAAAAAGAAAAAGCTAAAAAGCCCATTGTGTAGCAATCTCATTGTATGGGAGCTTCATTAACTCAACAGTTTCTCGCACAGCTGTCCCAGCCTGAGCACGCTTGCCGAGTTTGCTCTGCTCATGGATTCCTGGCCTGAGGCACATGTTCTCTGGCATTTTAGTGACTTGACATAGAAGTGGTGGCTGAGCTGTGTGTCCATCCAGAGCATGGTGCTCTGGGGTTCCTTCCACTACCTGAAAGAGACCTGCAGGAAAGCTGGAGAGTTGTTTGGCTGTGAACAAAGTGTCTTGTGGTCAGGACGTAGCTTACAAACAAAATCAAACACAAATAAACAGAACTCCATTCTTTTCCATATGAAATTATTTTATAATGGGTTTCCAAGTGTCCTGCTAGAATATTTTAACAATAGCAACAATAATAATAATAATAATCTGGAAAAGAAGGAGAGCGGCAGGGTATTGTGTTTCAATTTGTACTTCTAATCAAGACAGTAGAAAAAGCTGTGAAATTAAAGTGAATCTTAACATGATTAAATAAATAGGCACATTAAAGTGAATAATTGCTGCCACTTGAGAGCACTAGTGACTATAAATTTCAGTGAGAACACAGATAATTGCTTTATGAATCTATATGATCGTCTGTGCCCAGTGAACTGGGACAAATCAACCTGCATGTTGGGGCAGATGAAGAGTATAAGATGCTACACAGTGTTTTAATTTTGTGATATATGAGTGGTTACCTTTGTATAATTCCAGCCCAGGAGACAGTTGCAGACAAAACTCAAGGGTTTGGGATATCAATAGGATAATGGGAATATTTTTTCTATGAATTGGAATTGCACTGTGATAAAATTCAGAAGCTGTCATACTTGGCAGAATTTGGGGGGGATTCATGTTTGTATAGTTATGTTGGGGAATTTTTCTCTCTAGAAGGGTAAAATAATTGCTTGGAAAGAGGTTTGGAGGAAGTTCTGCAGTGATTAGGTTTTGCATGATGAATTAAAGTGTGTTTGCAGTCTCACAGCTAAGACAGAATGTCAGACTATGCTGGGCCTCTGGTGGCTTCTGATCTGCCATTTTTAGTGCTCTACTGCTTGTGTGCTAATGTACAGCTAAAATGTGATTATACATGGTCTAAAGCATGCCCTGTTGTTTGTAAACTATTTTATCATCCTAGTCTGTTTACCAAACAGCAGATTTTACTTATGGTATGCAGCAAGCTAGATCTCTGGTCATTAATTTGAAGACAGTCCTCTAACACACAGTGCCGTGCTGCTGCTTGCTAAAACACATTACTGGGTTTTAACTCCTTCTTAATGATATTACTATTTTTTGCTTCTGAATGCATTATCTCCTAATAACTCCTTGAGGGATTATTTTATTCAATACTCAGGTATACCAGGAAATGGTGGCATTCTTTAATTTCCCAAGAGAACTGCCATTCTGTGCCAGCATCTTAACTTCAGACTTAGGAGTAATCTCTTACATATTAGCAAAGAAAGAAAAAAAGAAAAAAAGCTGTTTGGTGTGGTAATTAAGGTGCTGCCCTTATCCAAGGAATTATTGCACTAATTCAGAAGCAAAACTTTTCACTGCAATTTACTCTTCCCTCTTCAGCTGAGTTAGTGGTTTCAGATGGTCCTGTGGGTCTGTACTTTAAAAATGCTGTTCAGTGCATCTAAAAATTCTGGACAAGAAACTGTATATTGAGAGAATTTCCTCAAGAGTAATGGCACACACATTAGTTTAGTTTATAAAATGCAAATATTTATGTCTAACAAAAAATGCAGATAAAGCTGTCAATGCAGTCATTTGGAGACTAGAGAAAAATGTCTCACATTCTGTAAAACCTAATGTGCTACAGGGTAATAATTTTTACTTAATACTGTGTATTTATTTAGCATTTTGATATATGAGTATTAGAATTTAAATTTAGCTAATGGCTGTGCTGAAAGATATTTCTTTATTATTATCATTTAGCCAGCTCCCAAATTCTTAATTTTACTCTCATTGCAACTGTAAATTATGGCTTTTGAATAGTTTTGTTGTATAATGCTGGGTATGATTTCTCTGCCTCTCATCTTTAAGTTCTCTGGAAAGGTACTTGGTAAAACTGACTTCAGCTTTTCTTTTAGGAGGAGCACAGTTTTCCCAAAAGATGGCTTTTGGCCAATGTGCCAATGGTCCCACATAACAAATCCATTGTTTTTTTAGCCTTACACTGTAAAGAAATAAAGTTTATACAAAGCAATGTTGTGCTTAAACCCACAGAACTTAACTAAATATCCTAATTCTGTAGTACTCTGTAACACTACCTTACTTTGACACTGGAATTTCATCCTGGTTTAGAATCAGAACAGGACTCAGAGGAGTGTGAGGGCAGCTGGAGGAGGCAGCTGCTAATAGGGATAAGATAGAAAGCTCAGGCTTGGAAAAAAGTTGCCACAGGTGAGAAGAAAAATTATAAAGACTGAAGAGTGAGGGAGAAATGAATAAAGTAAAATAATGAAAAGTAGTCTTGGAGCGAATTAGCTGTAAAGGATTTCACTGTTTTGTTTGAACAGAAGAGTAACAATGCTGTGCAGAAAACAAGTGGGTTCTTTAACTAGATGATTAAATATTAGAAAATGTGCTTGAATTGACATAGTAATTTGAACTGGTTTGCTGTTGATTATTCTAGAGATAGAGATGATTAGCAGAAAAATGGAAAAGTCAAAAAAAAAAAAATACAACTATTTCAAAAGTAATTTGTAAAGGCATTTTAATAAACTAATATGGACTAACTGGTCAAAGAAATCATGTGGTAGTTATGCTCTGAGAATCAAATAGTTGAGGATTGATTTGGCATTCAGCATTTCTAATTCTGTTATGCATTGTTTTATGGCGTTTCAGATTCCTGTGTGAATCATCTCTGAAAATTTTGGATGAGTTTTTGAATCCTTGACCACACAGAAGCTTTTGTCATGAAAATTGAGGGAAGATGTATTGCTTTTTGAAAAACTTATCTTGTAAACTTATTAATTGTTTAAGATTTTTCTATTATTCTGTACATTTAAAGCAAGCAAAATGTATAAAAGTATGTATATAAATTACTAATAGTAAAGATTTTTCAACAGCTGTAAAGAGGTTATTCTGTATAAAAATGTCTTCTTGGGGGGAGTGTAAAATCAGTATTTTTGTATCTTTTTTTTTTGTAAAACAAATAATAATTGTATCATAGATACTATGGAGGCTGAGGTCACATGTAACCTCAGTCCCTGGGGGGACTAGAGCATATTCCTAGGGGCTGAGAAATGAATCTTAATTTGAGATATGTGAGGGTCGAAAGGGTAATTGGGAATAGCCATCATGGCTTTACCAGGGGCAAACTCTGCCTAGCCAGCCTGACTTCCTTCCCTTCGGCAGAAAAAGAGAGAGCACAGCATGTCCTGTTTCCTGTCTTTGGCAAAGACTTTGACACAGTCTCACACAGCTGCCTGCATCTGCCTGCAGAAGGATAAAGGAAAGATTTCCCCAGAGATGAATGGAGGAGGATATGAGGCTACAGAAACAACTTGGGCAAGACAATTTCATGTTGGACATGAAAAGCAATCATTAGGAGAGTGAATTGGAGCTGGAAATGGAGCTGGAAGAGGATGCTCGGAAAGCTGTGGAATACCAATCCTTGGAGATGTGCAGAACTTGGCTGACAAGGAGGGCTCTGACCTTCCATGGTGTCATAGCCTTGGAGTTAGCCCTGCTGGGTTTGGGTTTGGACCAGATTCTCACGAGCTTCCTCATAATTTGAATATTCAGATAATTCAGTACACTGGGGGGAAATGTCTTAACTATTAAACATAGACTTGAATAATACATATATTGTTTTATATTTAGCTATTTTTAAAATTATAGCTATTTTGATTAGTTAGTACTAATGGTGCAGGTAATGCAGGCATCTAAGCCACATTTAATTTTCTTCATGCACCCAGATGTTCTCCCAAGACTAATAGAATGCTGATTGCACAATGTTATTTTACCTTAATGGAGATACCTGTAAATTACCTGAGCTCATGGAGTGGTTCAAGCCCAGCTAGCAGCCAAGCACCACTCAGCTGCTCCCTTACTGTTTCCACCCATTCAGACACAGGGGCAGGGCTGAAAGGGTACAAGTCAAAAAAACCTAGTTGAATAGTTAAGAAAAAATAATAGTACTTTTTCAAATTTTGAAGCAAAGAGATAAAAAGAGAGGAAAATAAAACAACCCAGCCAGTCCCTGGGCAGTGCCCTCCCCACAGCCTCCCCCCCAGTTTACTGCTGAGTGTGGTGCCAGATGGTGTGAGATATCCCTTTGGTCACTTGGGGTCCCCTGTCCACACTCCTCGTGCACTCCCAGCCTCCTTAGGAGTGGGGTGAAAAGCGTGATGCTGTGTAAGGCCTGCTCAGCAAGAGCTGAAACATCCCTGTGTTATCAGCACTGTCTCCAGCACAAATCCAAAATACAGCTCTATATCAGCTATTGTGAAGGAATTTATCTAAGCCAGAAGCACAGCTCCTGAGGCTTTAGTTTTTTCTGGTTTAGGAGATTTAATAGGAATCTCCAGAAAACGATTCAGCCACAGACCAAAGTCACGTCCTCCAGCTTAGGCCTGGAGACGTGGACATGTAGCCCTTGGTTATCTGCAGTCAAGTGCAGTGATTCTCGGGGTGGGCCTGTGCAAATGGCTTTTGAGTCTCCAATGTTACTGAGTGGCACTGACACTGAAGTTAACCAATTTGGCCAAAATAAGAGAGGCTCTTCATCCTTGTTAAGATTTGTGCAAAAGCTGTACCTCTCTGTCTAAACAAACATCTACTCTGCTGATTTTCTTTCCGTGCTAAGAGACTGTAAGGGTTTTTCAATACCTGCTGTCAGTGCAAACATCAGACCCATACTTGACCTTGGTACATAAAACTTCCCTACTGGATAAAACTTGTTTTAGCTGGAATTTTGATATTTAAAAGCAATGCAGTTCTTAATAAACCACTGGCAAGCTTTGCAACAGGCTAGTCAATGTGTGCGTGGATTTATGAGTTCCAGATTTACCTCATCCACAACAGTGGCCTGACCAAAGGAACTAATGCTGCCCCAGCAGGTAGCTGCAGATCTGCCAACTGTTTATCTATCAAGATCTTTATAAAAACTGTGTTCTTTGGCCTTCATTCTTCTACATCTGTTAACAGGCAGGTGTTCCGGTAATGACCTTTTAAATCTTCTGATTACACAAATTACTCAATGAATATGTAAATAAGTTTCTTTTTTCTGCTTCTCAGTCTCTCAGTATTTGCTCATATCATTAGATTAAAAAAGAATCCAAATTTCCTGCCTTGTTTTTCCTCGGTGTAAAATTTTGCTTTTTTCATGGAATTCATGGTACAGATGCAATAGCCCTGTGCCTGAAAGAAATAAAGGTCATTCCATCCACATCAGAAATATGTGGATTTCCTTTGAAGAACCCAGAGATGATACTGCTTGGAAGGGTAAAAAATTTAAAGATAAACTTTTGTCTTCCTGGTGGCTGGTACTCAAGGAGTATAATTTTCTGTTAGTCTTGCAGCTGGTGAACATATTTCTGCTCCATTTCTAGTCTAGCTGTACTAAACTGCTCTGCCACAAAAAAAACATTGGCTTTCTGCAACACAAATAATGGTGCTGGGATTCCTTGAGCCAAGGTCTGCTGGGCTTTCTCCTTACGCCTTTGTGGCAAATTTCACAAGAATGTTGGAGGAGTTCTATGTTTGACTTGCTGTTCTCATTGCAAATTTCAATCTTGCAAGAATTTCAATCTACATTTTCTTTCTGTTTGGAAGATACAAATAAATAGGACATTTCTTAAGCTGTTATCTTTTGTGAACCTGTAAAACAGATTTATTTCATCTTATTTATTGAAAGTCTTCTTGTTGCTTCTATGGGTATGTTTGAAAACTTCCCTTAATCTTGAGATAGACTCTTTAAGATCTTTTCAGCTTTTTGAAGAAGTTGAACCTGACTTGGATTAATAAAATTGCTTGAAAAATGAGCAAGGAAACACCAGTCTGTGACACAGCTTTGGGCAACTGGCACTGGCTGGAGCTCTTCCCTTTGTGCATATGCATTTAGGATCAGTGAGACTGAAGAAAGCAATAACTTTAAACTACTTTCAGTAATCAATGTTGTTTTTAAGGACTTGGGCCCTTTTTTTAATGACATTGTTCATTTGCTTTGTTGTCTGGATGGGAAACAAAGTCCAGCATCTGCCACCTATCACAGCTTCAACTTGTGAGCTCAGGAAAAGCCAGGAGAAATTCTCAAGCTTCTTCCTTAGCAAATACATGTCTTCAGGTATGGATCCAAGCACATAAAACTTCAGAATACCAGGGAAGTTATTAAAAAAGTCCATCTTGCACCTGCTGGCTACTCTATGCAAGCTGCAACTCACTTGATATTTAAAATCCCGTGTGCTGCTGCTCTCAAGCCTTCTGAGGTCTTCTGATTTTCAGAAGGAAATCAGACTAATTTTGACAAAATCTTTGACCTTACTTGAAAGATGCTTAATGAAGGACACTCTTGATAATGACTGTGATGTGAAACCATGACACACAGCAGTGAACTTCCCATATTCTTTGCTGATCTGCTCCAGTGTCTTGCAAACCAAGGCCAGTGCAGAGTGCTCAGTGCCTGAGCCAAGAGCCCCTGTTGTGGCAGCTGCCCATGTTTGAGAGAAGAGCATGACTAAGTACTGGCACCATGACAAGCAGCTGGCCAAGGGCAGCTTTAGGAACAGCTGCAGAACTTTCCACCAGAGGCCAGCAGTTCTGCAGGTTCATTAAGCCCTTGCAAATAGGCACAGGTCTTGCCTAATCTGCTCTGGATGAGAATTCTTGATCCTGGGCTCTGTGTGGCAGCTTGTGGGAGCATTACCTGAGGCACAGCCCCAGGCTTCCAGCAGAGCTGTAGTTTTGGCTTTCATTTACTCAGCAATCACTGGGGGTTTTCACTTGGTTAGGGTGTTCAGCATAGATGTGTTCTGAGTCTTCTCTAATGAGAGTCCTTTGTCTCTCTCCAGTTCCACATCATGGACTTAGCAAAGCTGCAGAAATGATAGGCCGTGGCACTGAGGATATTTCATTCTCCATGGTATCTGTCACCACTGTTTGAAAACAGTGTGGCAGTAGCAGTTCTTGTTACTTTTATTTTGTTCTGCTCTTGACTCTAATAAGCAGAAGCTGTTACCAATCTTTTTCTCTTGTGTCATTCTTTTTAACCAGAGGACCACCTTTTTCTTATGAAAATGACTTGGTTCTCAAATACAGGACTTGACAATTTATCTCATGGTGCTTACATTACTTAAGACATCATTTTACTAGATTCTTCCTATGTAAAATTCTAGTATTTTGTTTTATACTCTGTCAGCTTGTCCCAGTTTCAAATATATGATCAAACTTCATTAGTTTATGCTTATTTTTTATGATGTCATTAATGAAAATATTAAATAAGATGCTGTTCCAAAACATCATTAGTAATTACTTTTCAGCCTAATCTAGTTCCCTCTTCCGTTCCAGTTGGTTCCTTACCCATCTTTCTACATCTACAATAAATCCTTGTCTTGGGTTAATACATTTTTATTATGCTGCAGTAGCAGATGCTCTGCTGTAAAGCCTTACATTTTAAGCAGGTACATTTTAGCAGTTCTTGCTGGTGAGTATGTGAATCCTGTGTGACTCCACACCCCCATCAAACGACATAGAGGATAGTCAGCCCAGCCTCCTTTAGAGTTCTTTGCAATGTGCAATTGTGTGTGCTTCCTGCCTTTAGGAGTAATTATTAAACTCTTAGATAAACTCTGTTAGCTCAGCTTCCATCTGAATAAAGAATATTGATTTGGCACTATTTTGTTGTTGTTTTCTGCTGTTAACATCCTTACTTACCAACTGCCTGAGCACAAGCTTCTTTGTGAAGGTTTCGTGCAAAATCTTTCTCAAAGATCTTTCTCAAATCTTTCCATAATTATTAAAAATAGGTGTTTGCAACTTTATTATCTCAGAACAGCCTCTAAAGGAAAAATGCAGCATCTGTAAGAGCCTGCAAATTCAATTAGACCAGCCTAGGACAGTACTTAGAAACAAAACAAAGCAAAACAAAACAAAAAACAAAAGCCAAAGTAATTCTACTTCCTGCTTTAGTTCTGGCTATTTAAGGCCAGTGTGACTGTCCTGCATTGAAGGAAAAGCTCCTTTGACTGGATAGGTTTCTTTTACTGATCACACTGCCAAAACTGTCCTTTCTTACACCATCCTCTATAGTGGACACTACCAATAAACAGGATAAAGAAGAGGCTTTTACTGTCATCATATTCTCAGTTCTGCACAAAGAGAAGTTCTAAGGCTTGTTCTGTATTTAAAAGTGGTCCTTTATTAAAGGGAATAATCCTTCCTGACAAAAATTATTACTTTCTCTTCCGTCCCCGTTTCGCTCTCATGGGCTGCTCTCTTGGTCTGCAAGACACTGGTTTTCTGGGTCTGCCCTCCATGATGGGCAAAACACTTGTTTGCCAGTGCCTGAGCTGGTCACTGGGCATAGCAGATGAGTTTGCCTTGTGTAAAAAAGCTGCTGGGAAATGTGCACTGATCACAACAACCTATATTCAAACACAAGGACAGTAGCAAAAATGTCTGAGATGGACACTGCATGGTGCATTCTGTGCCCCAAGAATCTGATTTTTAAATGAAAGAAGTCAAAGGTAGGTTTACCATCTTCCAGATCAGATTGACTTTCCTTTCGTAGGTGTCACCTATTGTCAGCATTTAAAAAGTTAATGTTATGCTAGGGCTCAAAAAGGATATAAAACCAATCTATCTGCAATGAAATTGAGAACTGTTTAATGCAAGAAGGAGATCAAGGGATCTGATTACATCCTCCTGGTTCCCTGATTTGATCTACACTGGAATTGACAGCAAATTTTGGCTCCGAGCCATCCATCACAGGTCAGCCAGCCTCTGGGGAATTCTTATCTTCCCAGTTGAGATCACAGAGCTATAAACTGCCTGAGTAGCACATAGAGATCAGGGAACCTAGCCTGCAGTTTTTAATTTATCAGTGGATCATGATGCATTGATTGAATGCTTAAAAGCAGGCCTGTTTCAGTGTGATCTAATATTATAGAGCACTCTGTGCTATCTGATGAGATATTCTCCTGGGCAATTAGCACATCTGAACAGGTGTGATGCTTTTGACTCTGGAAATAAACTGACTTTGTGGAACAAAATACATGGAACCATTTTTCCATTTTTTTTTTTGGTTGATTAGGGGGTTTGTTTGTTTTCTTGTTTGTTTGTAATTATGGTGAGAGGGAAGCAAAGGATTTTTTTTCATAAACCTATTTGTGAAGACCATCTTCATCCTCTTGGCTCTCAAGCTTCCTGTTGCAGTTTAGCACAGCTCTTCTATCTCTAATTTTATTCATCTGCTAATGAAAGAAAATGCCAGTTACAAGTTTATTTTTGTCTTGGTATTTTTTCTAATTGTGTTTAATCTAATTCTTGACAGCAGAATTTTGTGCCTTTACTATTTTTTCAGCGTGATTTTCCTTTTTTCATTGGCAATCTAGGAAATGAAATGATAGATTATTAAATATCCATCACACACCTCAGAGCAAGGACCTTTCATCTGTTTGTGTATCTCTTCATCATGCACAGTGGAAGCTCTGTTGTACAGAGCAGAAAAGTTCATGGGAAATGCCCAGCCTAGGAAGGAGATTCCCTTGAGAAGCAAAGTAGGTGTTTTTGTTTGGTTTTTGATGCTCCATTGGAACATTTAAAGTAGTGATTCAGAATAGAAAAAGAGCATTGTCTTTTCTATTATTAAACTTCTAATACTTTCTCCAAAACCCATGATTGTTCTCAACATAATCTTGTACTTGCAGAGACACATAATGTAATTTCAGTGTAGTCCAAACAATGTTCCTCTCCCCAGTTATCATTACCATGAACTTTCCCTATCTTTTCTTTTTCCTGATCACAGCATACCCTCAAAAAGTGACCTTCCTTTTAAAGAAACACATCATAGGCAATGGCCCAAGCAGTCTTGTACTCTATCAGAATGCTTTCAGCAAGACTTTCTAATTTATTTAAACTGGAAATTAAGTGTTTACTTTATTTTTTATTCATTTTTAGATATTCAAAATAGCCCGTGTCAATAAGCATTGTTATAAAATGCAGTGAAAAGGATCTGAGCTCAATTGCTCTTGCTCATTCTGAGTTGCCATCAAACATATTGGTCAATTCTGCATTTCCTTTACAGTGTAGCAGGAGGAAAATGTCCTCTGGGATGCTCCAAGCTTATAGACACACAGCAGCTTTAGCAAATATTCTAACTTCTGGGCAACTGCCAGGTTTGATTATTTTTTTTTGGTTTTGTTTTACAGTAAGCAGGACATGTCCTGGATAGAACGAAGAGGATGAGTTTACCCCCAATGCAGTTACCTCCAGTAACAGGCAGCCAAAGTGAGAGAGAGATGCTGGGGAAAATAATGGAGAGCAGCACAGGTTACTTCTTGACAGTTTGCTGTCCCACCAGCACCGCAAGGGGCTGAAAAATGCAAGAATCTGCACTTTGTGCTTTGTGAAACCAAATCTTCCCTCGTATGTTTTCAGGATGAGAGGAATGGCCTCAAGCTGTGCCAGGTGAGGTTTAGATTAGATATTAGGATCAATTTCTTCACTGAAAGCATGGTCAAGCATTAGAATAGGCTGCCTAGGAAAGGCATGAAATCACCATCCCTGAAAGTGTTCAAAAGATATGTGGATGTCACTTGGGGATATGGTTTTGTGACAAACACAGGGTTGCTAGCTTAACAGTTGGATTCAGTAATCTTGGAGGTCTTTTCCAACCCTTAAAGATACTATGATTCTTTGGAACACATAAATACATGATTTAAGAGTGTTATTAGAGCTGAAAAGTCAGGCACTCAAAAGTCAAGTGATATCATAATGAAGACATGCACAACTTTAATCTCTCCTGTGATTATGTGTCAAATGACACATCTCCAATCACATTAAGAGAAGTTACTCATTCCACACAAACTGTTCCCTGTACCTGCTTTGTGGATCATGCAAACCCCTTGCTGTTGATGACAAATGGTCAGTGCTTTTATCCCCTCGTGGTTCAGCTGCACGCTGAGCCTGCTGCCTGCTGTTCATCCCCAGCTCGTTCTGCAGTGGCGTTACTATGGCACTCCTCGCTGCAGTGCCAGAATTTCACTGTGATTCATGGCTCTTTCCAGCTCCCTGGAGGTTTGCTTATCACCTTCTTAAAAATGTACAGTGACACTAAGATAAAAATTTTCCATGGATTTTTTTTTCATGTTTGTCAGACACTCGTTGTCTCAAGGCCCCCATCTCCAGCTGTGGTGCTCAGCACTGGAACCAGATTCCAAGTCAGGTACAGCAAGTGAGGGACAGATAACCACTTCAATTAACTACGGGCCAATTCTTTCAGAATGACAAAGTGCAGTAATCTCATTCATTCTTTAATTGAGCACGGAGGAGTGGGTATCCCAGGGGATTAGTTAGTCGTTTTAAAATCCATTCACCAAGTATCAAGTCCTACAGATTAGCAAAACTGGATGAAAATAGGATTTTTAAACTGTTTTTGAACTCCCTTCCATTAAAAGAACCTAATTAATTTTAAAAATTGTCTCCCTATTGACATTTCAAATCAATTTTGATCAATGGTAACCAAATCTAATTATTCATTGCACACCTAAGGGTTTCAAGATGGTTTTGAAGAACAAGAACCTATTATCAAAAACCATTACAATTGTCTAATCCTTTCACTTTGACATCCCATTGTGTTGAGCTCAGACAGCACAAGTTTTTTCAGCTGTGCTGAGACCTCTAAATGCTCATGAAAACCAGCAGAAATTCAAGTGGTTTTGCTTTGAAATCTGTATCTGACTACAAAACAGGCAAGTCACAGTACAGCGTTTATTGAACTGAGGTGACAGTGGGTATTAGCAGGAAATAAAGCTGTTCTCAGTCAAAAGGGACCAGCTCTAGAGCACCTCAGCCACCTGTGCTTGTTCTCACAGTGGCCATCCCTCTCCCAGGGAAGCCTAAATTCCCTTTTATAGCCTGACACCAGATATAAAGATGTCAGAATGGCATCAGAGTTGGATTCATCAGTTACTGTAACCCTGCCTTGAGACACCAGGGGTTTGTTCTTCACACCTTCTGGACATCCACACATTGTTACTTGCTTCACTCCGTATTTGCCTTCTCTTCCCAAATGCAGCTTCAGCAACCTGTTTCCTGAGGTATCACCATAAGTGGTATTTGAACAAGTCAGCTAGAATTTTAGATGAATCTTAAACGAATTTGGGTTCAATCCAGACCTGCAAATGCCTACATTAACAGAAGCTGTTCTCTCCAGCATCCCTAGCAAACCAGCAGGAGAGATTATGGAAATTTTCCTCACACATGCACACCAAAGTTGCTGGTCTGGTACCAAGGCTTCTTACAGCCTTGGAAGCCAGCCCTGAGCACTCATATACAAAGATGTTTAGGTCTTCAGTTAATGTAAGTCACATCTCCCGTTATTCTCACTGGTAATTTTCTCTAGCTGCATTTCATCTCATAGGCCTTGAACATTCCACTTTAGGCTCCTTTCCAGAAACACATAAAACCCATTATCATTCAGTTACAGCACAGGGAATAAAAGACTGGCTCACATCTTAACAGTCATAACTAAAATCAACCTACTTTTTTTTTTCTTCCCTTTTTAAACTTCATCAGTCGTGCACTTGCACAGTTCTCTAGGATTTTTCCTTCTGGCTCCGTATTGAACTCCCGTTCCTCAGTGATGCTGAAATATCTAGAGTAAAACTTTTTGTGTGCTCCAGGGCAAAGACATTTTCGAATACAATCTTGGAAACAAGAAAAAAGCTTTAAAATAGCTGAGAACAGCCAGTCAGCATCATTCTTAGACATAACAGAATTGCTATGATATTCATAAAGTTAATCATACCACTATCTCCCATCAAGCAGTCTGATATCTTCTAGACCCTGCAAATATTTATTTTCAAGCTAAACTGTATTCAGTATGAATTCATTAAAAAATTTCTAAGGCTCTGCTGCTTTTATAGACATTAAATTAAAAATACTGAAAATTGATAATTTCTGTATGAAATGCTAAAATTCTTTCAAGGACTTTTAGTTACACTATGAATTATTCAACAACTGAAAAAGAAAGACCACAATCACTGCTGATATGATCTTGGACTATACATTTTCACGCCAGTTAAAAACTTTTCCCTTTAGGAACTTTCTATTCCTTTGTCCGAAAACTTTGTTCCTGAATTCAGAAAACAACCACTGAACTGAAATTTAAGTGAGTATTTGTACTGCTATGGAGAGAGTGGTATGACTTTAGGTCTCAGTAATCCAGGCTTCTGTAGAACTTCTTGTGCTTTAAACACTCTTATTGTCTCAGGCACTGGATGGCTTTTTAGACATACTGTTTATAACTACTGTAAAGTCCTCTCTTCTTAATTGATTTAAAATATTAGCTATTTAAATTCCATATTTTTAAAAATGTGTACATGGAATGAGTTATACATTTTCTCTTACTGAAAGGATCAAATACACAAAGCTATATAACCACATCTGTACTTTTTCAACATACATGAGTAGAAGAAGCTACTGGTTAAGTGCATAGAACAAAATTTCTATTAAACTTTCCTGATGGTTTTTAATATCAGGGCAACTATACCCTCTACAATACAGTTGCAAAAACTCCCTCACATAATTTGAATATAAATCTTGTGACTTTAAACTTTCCATCAACAATAGTGAATTAATGTAACTAAAATATGCCAGGATATGAATGTGTGAACAGTTCTGCAGTCACTGTTTGAGTGTCTCTGCAAGATCACCCTGAAGAGTGTCCACTGCCAGAGCAGAGTTTATGACTGCTCACACCAACAACTTGCAAAGTGGCAATTGGTGCTGCTCCTCTTGTAGTCATGGCATCCCAAGATGAGGCTCTAGAGATGGTTTTTCTGGCCTCCTGTGGATGATACGATCATCCAAAACCATCTTCCCCTGGCCCCTGGAACTTACTATAATAGATAAGGTCTCCTAGATAACAAAGCTGAGCTAAATTCCTTAAGAATTTAGTCATTTTCCTAATACCTTGGAAGATAATTGTTAGAAATTAATCTGTGTAATTGGTCAGTTCACCTTTAGAACTTTTGACTTAGATTGGATGATGTTCTTTGTGTAAACTTTTTATTGGCTGTAGTTTGAATCCCCCTTGAACCTATAAATAGGTCTCCCCTTTGTCTCCGAGAATGCCTGCTTGACACCTTTGCATGAAATAAAGATTCTTGTGGAACGTGTCAAGTAAGGCCTCTGGTCTTTGCTGGCTAAATGTAAGCTGCTGAGAGTTAGCTGATCGATATTAGCATTCTCACGTCCTGGTAAAACACCTACCAAAGAAAAAAGCAAGTTTACAGCCTCCTTTTTCAAAGTCTTGTGGAAGAAGTCCTCAAATCACACACAAGGTGCAGGAGGCTCACTGCTGCTCAAGCAGCTCTTTCTGCCCTCAGAAAGATGTGGTGAAGGTTACACTTGTCTCAGAGCCTTCAAAATCTCCCTCGGTATCTGTAGATACATCTACAGGCTTTGTATTTTACCTACATCCTCTCAAGCCAGAACATGGAAATAATAAAACAGTATAAATTCTGTCTTTTCTGGGCACGGATATAGGACAAGACTCTCTATCTCTTTCTCTCTTCTTTCAGCATTAACCCCCCAATACATCTTAAAGCTCTGCCAAGATATCTAGGTTACTGAATCTGAGATAAACTGCCTGATAGGTATTGTTCCCTGTGGACTTTGGGCCCATTAGCAGGACAAATGATCTGCAATTAATGTTCTCAGAAGTCTTGATTTGGGGAGGGAGGAGTGGAGGGGACAGGGGGATGAGAGGAAGAAAGAAAATGAAGAAGGTAATTTTAATGCTTGTTTTTCCTCTAAGGGCTTGTTTGTCTGTGCAGGTAGAGTGTATTTAGCATAGCTGGAACTGACCTTTTATTCAGGCTCTTCTTTATACTTGGATAAACTGACAAATAGATCCATGATCTTAGATGAAACATGCACTTCTGTCCAGTAAAAATACACCATTTCTACAATCACACAGGTGTACCTATGCTTATAAATATAAATCCCATTTTTAATTGAAAAACAGACCTGCAAATGCTTTCAAACATGACCTCAGTAACTAAGTACACAGTAAAACTCAGATGCTACCTTTGTATTGTAGGTTTTAATACTTAGCCTCTAACTCTCCTGTATTATTTAAATTCTGTTTACAAAATTTTATTTATATCACAATTATTTACAAATTGATAATTATTAAGAGTATTTTCCCATTGTGTATCTTTATGCCTAACTTATTCTCTGGCAATGTTTTCCTTTAACTGAATCCTGTGTTTCTTTTTTTTGTACACAATCAATGTCTGGTTTGTGTAATTTTGGCACTTTTTGTTCTTAAATCTCTAAAAATTTCCACCATCAACTCAATTCCCAGCTGATTAATTCGCTACTCACTGTATTTCATTCATAAATCAACAAAATAAATCCTATAATGATCTTCTTGCTTGTCCCATGCTAAACTACTACCTACAAGGTCTTTTCTAGCAGGGCCATTTGCTTTTAATACAATATTGAATGGCCCAGTGAAATTCAGAGAGGCTGACCTAAATATCCAGTGGTTAGTTCATGCCTTTGAATCAACCAGAGCAAGAATTTGAACCTTTAAAATACAAGGCCACACAGGTGTCCTGGCACTGGGCTAATTAGCTACCCTGGGATCATTTCTGGCCCCTTCTGGATCTTTTTTTCTAGCCCTTACTAGCGGTTTTTTATTAAAACATGTATATTCCTCAGGAAAAACCTTAGTCAGACAACACAGCATTTTCAAACCGAGAAGTGTTCCCTTGAAAAACTCCTGTTCAGCTGTGGTTGCCATGGATAAGGATGTAAATCTTTCACATGCATAAAATCATAAAGATTATCCAGCTCTCCTTTTACTTTGCCTAGCATGTTTTTCACATCAAAATGGGCATCATAAAAAGAGTTAGCTCCAGCAATTAAGGACATGCTAAACCTCAGTGTATTATTCACTGGGCTGAATTTTTCAGTTCTTTAATTTCCAATGTCATTTTTTCATGAAGCCTCACACTCACCTCCAGACACATCAGCAAGGGAGAGCTGATATTCTACCCTCTCAGCCACCATTCAATATCTTTAGAATCCCTGACCAAAAAAACTGAAATATGCCCTTACAGAAATATTTTGCCGATTATGTTTTTCCAAAATTATCAAATCGTACAGTTCTGTTTGAGCCCCACAACATCCTCAACTTCAGGGATGGAGTAATTTTTCTAGTCTTTCTAGAAATTTTCACAAATGATTTGCACACTTTAGGATTTTTTTCCACAGTTCAGAAACTTATTGAAAACATGATAAGGAAAACCACAATCAAAACAACCTCACAAGGTTGATAGACCTAAACATGGATGCTTAATTTATCACATGAACTACTGAAAACCTTGGAACTGATAACTGTCTTGATAAAATGACTGTGAACCAGCAAGGAAGCTGCATGTGATATGTTATTTACACTGTAATACTGTCTTTCATCTAATTTGCACACAGACTCAAGCCTTGCAGTTTTTACACTTCATTAACAAAATTCATTATACCTAATACCCACTACTTCAATCTGTCTGCTCCTGGGGCTTTAAGACAGATCTGTATATCTTTGTTAGGTGAAGCCTACTACAAAACTGTAAAATATAGCCAGGCAGGGAATGCCTTGCACTTCCCAGTCTTGAGAATTGCTACTTGAGTAATCTCCAAATGCCTAATTCAGCTACTGATTGACTCTTTACTCTTTCCTTGACACCTGACTCCTGTCTTTACTGAACTGGTAAATTCAAGGATTTCTTCCTGTCCTCGATGAATGCCCTTTCTTGTCCTGATTTTTCACATTGCTTCAAATGCTTTTGAACAAATGTTGTTATTTTGCTAATCCTCTGCACGGAGCGGCTATGAGAATTTTAATTTCCTTTCAAAATCTGCATAGTATTTGATCATAAATTCACAGGAACTATGCAAATCACTCCTTGCAGAGCTGCACCGATTCTCAGTAATATCACTGCTATTTAGTATTTTGACGTACAACTTGTTCTCGCGCTGTGTCTGCCATTTGCTGCTTTCTTACCTTCAGTTGTTTTGCAGTTCTCTGCTAATTCTGATGACCTTTTTCCTTGTTCCCACTACTAGCTTCTAAAGCCAGATGGTTTGCATAACCCATGAGAATATACTAATTTATGTTTCAGCACTTTCATTTCTCATCTTGTCCTTTCAACAGAATGCTCTTCCCTCCTTTTCTGTTTTCCCCCTTTCAGTGCTCAGATTTCTCTCAGTGTCGTCAAAATTGATTTTTCTGAGGGTAAAGGGACCATTTGGCTTAGTGAAACCACTCTCCTGCAAGGCATAAACAGTCATGTAACAGACCTCAAGAGCAGAAATGTTCAAAAAGACCATCCAGCATCAATACATTTTTCTGAAATTTCTGAATCAAGTATTGCCCATTTTTGCATCTGAGCCACCAACCTTAACCACAAAGGAAAAGAAGTGACTTTGCACCAGTTCTAAGAGCAATGATTTTTTTTCCCAGCGTAAAGGTTCATGCTTTTTCCACAGAGCAAAACTGAGAGGATAAGAGTTGTCTGCAGCTGTCTGTAAGTGCCCCTTGTCATCCTCATGAGCTCCCACTCAAGCTCCTTGCCCCAAGTCTTGGAAGTGAGCAAGGAGGAAGGTTTGTGCTCTTCCAGGATTAGTCTGTTCTGTGGACTTTTGTTATTTGCTTTTCTACTCTATGGCAAAGCTACCTCATTTACAACAATTTTTACTCTTTAAATACCTTGAGTGTTTCTCAGTCTGGTTAAAGCAAGAGATGAAGCATATCAGGTATAGTTAGAGCTGCTTACCCGAAGTACGAAGAAGGTAATGGGAATCTGAAACTTCAAGGAGGAATAAAGTAGGTGACAGAGATGGTTGGGACCAACATCACTTGGTGTGGCACTGAGCTGGCTGTCCTGGCCAAAGACACATCCTCCTGTATGGAGAAATGGCACATGTGCTGTTTCACCTTGGTGGCTGAGTATTGCTACAGTGAATTTGTGAGAAAAGGAGAGCCTGTGAACCAGGAGGGATTCCATGAGCTGAGACTCCTGATCTCTCATGGCAGCCTGGACTGATGCTCCCACTTGCACTGAGTGATTTGGGACAGGAGGGGGAGGACGAACATGTCACACATGTGGATGTCTCCCAGACAAATTCACAGAGTTGTTTACCTGAAGGCTCATTAAATCCTTTGGAAGAGCCAGTAGTTTTCTGTGGAGAAAGCATTGGTACACAAACAGCTGGTGAAGAGGCCACAGGGAGGGTCCACTCTACTGGCACATATTTCAGGACAAAACTTTGACAGGGTGAACTGGTTTCACAGAATCCCAGAATTTTTAGGGTTGGAAGGGACATCTGGAGATGACCTTGTCCAACCTCTCTGCCAAAGTAGGGTCACCTGGAGCAGGTGACACAGGAACGTGTCCTGGAGGGTTTGGAATGTCTCCAGAGAGGGAGACTCCATGACCTCCGTGGGCGGCCTGTTCCAGTGCTCTGACACCCTCAACGTAATGAAGTTCTCCCTCTTGTCGAGGTGAAACTTCTTGTGTTTTAGTTTATGGCCATTGTCGCTGTACGGCTGCATTGTTTCCCGTACAGGTGTGTGAAACAAGCACATGAACTCCCTTCCCATGCCCAGCCATCTCCACGGGGGCTGCCGGCGGAGGCGGGCAGGATGCCGGGCTCATCCAGGGCCGGTGAGGGTCAGGGGCCCGGGGGAGCCCCGGCGCTGCCCTTGCCCGGGGGGAGCCGCTCTCCCGCGGTCCCGGCGGGGCGGGCAGGGCGGAGCGGCCGGCGGGGAGCGCTCCCCCCTCACGGCTGCCGGGCGGGCCGGGGCGGGGCCGGGGGCGGGCGGTGCTGGTCGCTGTCCTGGGTGTTGAATCTGCTGCGGCTGCCGGAGCCGGGGAGCGGCCGCGGGAGGCACAGGGCGGGCGGGCGGCATGGAGTGAAGGCTGGCGGCGGCGGGCAGGGGAGCGGGGCATGCGATGGGCCAGGCATGATGGACGCGCTCGGCTCCGTCCTCCCGCTGCTGCTGCTGCTGCTGCTGCTGCCGCCGCTGCCGCAGGTGCTCGCCGCCGCCCCGCGCATCCAGCCGCCCTCCGCGGGGGCCGCCGCCGAGGCGCGGATCGGTGAGTGGGGCGAGGGGCGGGGGGCGCGGGGCTGGCGGGGAGCGCTGCTGCCCGGGAGCTTCCCCGCAGGCTGCTCGGTCGGGCCCGGCGGCCCCGCCCGCACGGCGGACGCTGAGGGGCCCGTCCGCCCGTCCCTCTCCACCGGCTCCGGAGAAGCGGCGCCGTCCGCCGGCTCCGAATAAGCGGCCGCGTCCCCCGGTGCCTGAGCACCGCCTCCCGCTGCTTGTCCCCGTCCCCCGGTGTTTCACGACCCGCTCCCGGCCCCTCGCACCTCCTGCTCCTTCCCCAGCGGCGTGTCCCGGCTCTGGGGACGCCTCAGCGGGGCCGCTCTCACCCGCTGTCCCCGCATGCTGAAAACTTCCGCCAGGCCCCTAAAATCGAGGTGCGCCAGTGGCGAGTCCCCGAAAATGCTTCCAAGCCTCCACACATTTAACCCTTGTCCCAGTGGATTCAGCCCACTGAACTGCCCTTGTATTTGAAGGAGACAGGAACCCTGACAGGAGCCTGTGGTGGTGTCCCCCCTCCAGCTCATGCTGCTGGAGGTGGAAGTCAGCACTGGCTCCGGGCTATGGCTCTTTCAGAGCTGTCAGAAAACCCCCAGTGCTGCCCAGCCGCTTTTCTGTTGAGACGTTCTCGACCGACCCCTTCTTCATTTAGAAGGTACCATCTGCACTGAACATCCGCACCTGCCAAGTGACACACACCGGCATGAAAAGAGCCTGGAAACAAACTCTGTGTTTCAAATCGATGTAATTCTCCTGTGACACTCTCACTAGCAGTCCTTTCCTTGCACTGAGACACTCAGCACTGCATGCTCACCTGAATTGTCTATTAATATTAATATCTATTAATAGAGTCAGTATCAGTTTCCCTTACAGCATCTGCCCAAAGCTCACTTTAAGTCAAGAAGGTCATGACTAGGAGAATTTTGTATTTTTCCCCATTTTAATAGCTACCTAGGGTGGTTATGGAGGTCAGAGTGAAAGCTAAACAAACTATCCTTAAGAAATCTTTTTCTAAGACAAAAAAAATTAAATTCCTTTAAGAAACAAAGGAAGCCTTCCAGAGGAATATTGCTGCAGTTTTCCTCATGTACATTCTGTTTATTAAGAAGGAATTAAAATCAGCTGACCATGTTTTTAATGAGACTTCAGTCAAGTGGCAATAAAAATGAGCTATTATGCTTGCTATAGTGAAGGTAGTGATGCAAGGTTTTAGGGAGAAATGGTTTGGACTGGATTTATCCATCCCTCCTCTCTCCTGGTTGCTATAGATATGGACTGTTTCTCCTAATCTGCTGAAGAGAAAGCTTGCATAAAAATATTGCAAGTAATAGCTAAATTTTTACCTTTAATAATAACGCAATACCCTGCACTGTGCTTTCAAAGTAGTCAGATTTTGATTCTCTCTCCCTAGACACAAACTGCAGATCAGTTTGGATCACAGGATATTTTTTCAGTTTGTTGTAGCTGAAACACAAAAACAATATGTGTGTTTGTTACTTCCCTCCAGCTTCCCTGTGCTCCTGCCTCAGCACGAATCCCTGCCTGCCAGTTAAGGCTGTCCTTGTGTGGAAGGGGCTGGGGGAAGAGCAGCTTTGATTTACACAGTGAACCCACTGGTCTGGAGGTGTAATTTGGAGGCATTTCAATGACAGCAAAACAAGCTGAGCCTCCCTAGTTCTAGCTGGGATGGGGATCTCACCGATACCTCATGGATCTCTGTGAAAGATGGGAAGGGATTGATTGTGTTTGACAAGATGCAGGAAAATGTTTGCATTGCTCCAAGTGAAACAGTTTTAGCTGTCTCTTCCATTAGAGTTCCTTTATTTCTTTTACTGACCAGTGTTTCAGATCTCATTCATCTTGAGTTCAAACTATTTGTTAGTGCATATTCTGTTCAATTTTGGGGTACAATTTTTAGACACAATCAGGAGACATATCTGTAATTGTGCGAGGTATCTGAATTTTGGGATTATTTCTGGTTATATGTGAAAGATACTAATTTGGTTTCTTCTTGTGCACAGTCCCATCTTCTTTAATTGAAAGTTGAAGACAGATAGATGCATTATGAAACCTGTAGAATATGTGCTGAAAACTGCCTTAACAGCAGAGTAATTATAGAAACATATTTTTATTGGTTTTTTTCCCCCCAGGAACTCTTCCTGAAAGTTGAAGTTCATGACCTTTACCATTTCATGGGATGGATTAATCCAATTTCATTCCTTCCCTCTTTTTTTATGGTCAACTTTTGTCTACACTTTCCAGTATAGTGAGCATCTTTAAATGTTGATCTTTATTTTGCAACATAATTACAAACTTGATGAAGAAACCAGAAGATTACAACTTGGAGTTCACTAAGATACAAGATTCCAACTTCTGGTTCTTCTGCCTCTATAATTCATGAAACTTTGTAGATGGTTCCTGTGGGGAGGTGCTTTGTTAAGGTGCAGTAACCAACAGAAGCACATATTCTTCCAATTCTTGACATTTACCTTTCATCATTCATCATTCTGTGATGATTTATAGTAGCATTTTAAAAGGGAACAAATAAGGAAAAGGACAGTCTTTTCCCTCTCTCTTTTTCTTGCCTAGGTCTAGGCTGGGAGGGAGATCTTCTCCACAGAAAAAGTCTACTGAGTGCATAGGAGTATTCATTAGCCTTTAATGAAACACTGGGTCTGGACGTTTAATATTCTAAAGAAATCTTTATTAATTTATAAGAGACAGTTCATTTACGATTATGGAACTACTTTTTAAGTGTTTTACACTGTGGAAAAATACATCCCGATCATGTTTGCTCAATTCCAAAAGTTTGGGTTATTCCATTCTTGTGTTGATGGTCATAACACTAAGCAGTACCTTCAATAAGAACTGCAGCTCCAACTACTGAAATATTTTCATTGTACAGCTTTTTAGGCAGACTAATTGATTCTGAAAGTTGCAACAGTATTTTATTTTCATTTTAGGTAGGCTGGGTGAAATAGAGAACTCAATAACAAAGTAAGCTGTGAACATTCTTAATCACATTCTTTAGTGATTAAGTACTGAAACACCAATACTTCATAGCAAAAGTTGTCCTCATATGTTTCAGAAAAGAGTAAATGTGCTTGCTGCAGTGCCTTCACATTGACCTCTAATATGTAAAATGATGCTTATAACCTTCAGTGAGTATAATTTTGCAATATAATTTGATCTTTTGTGCTGTGTGCATTCCCATTTTTCAGTACGCATTTTCCTCTTAAATGAGTACATTGATATGCTGTGGAAATTTCTGGAAACATTTGTTCTACTCAACGTAAATTTATTCCATACACTGAGTAAAAGTTCTTTCAGAGTTGCATTGAAGTAATCACAAGGCAGAATTATTGTCTGTCAAATGAGTGCAAATTTAGTTTTTTGCTAACAAAAAGACAAGTCACATTTCAGCTTATAAATATGATATATACTCCCAAACCTTTAGCTGTGAGTTCCTGACACATACAGTGAGCAAAGACAGTGTCTTACATTTCTCTAGGATTTAAATGTAATTGAGGCTAGAAACTTTACTCAAAGACTTAAAAAATGTGACATGTTAAGTTTAGTACTTTCACAAAGTGTGCATATTTAACCATTGAAAAAATATTTTAGAGGTGGATTAGGAGTTCCAAGTGACTAAAGTTGATCAGAATTAAGAAACTGCAAGAACAAGGGACTTCAGTTACTATTGGTGAAAAGCATTTCTCCAGTGTGGATTTTTAACTGCAAGAGAGTGAAATAAACAGTAGAACGGTGAAAAAATTATTTATTTAGATTCTTTGCATTTCATTCAGTGTTTCAAACACTATCCAAAGGAGGCAATGACAGAGAGCTTTTGTCTATGGATGTTTCATGGGGAATAGCAAAGAAGTGCATCTTGGTTTAATTCTTGTTGGTTGGATGTTACCTTAACAAAACTCCCACAGCTGTTGTTCTCAGCAGTCATTGTAACCTGCATTGAAGATCCATGAGGACAGAAGTTTTGCTTCTTGCAGCGGTTGAGCTTAAGCTCTCTGAAGTCAATATCAGCCTTCCCATTGACTTCAGTAGCATTTGGATCTAAGTTCTGGTTTGAGGCTTGTAGCAGACCGGCTGATAAAGTGGGAGAATTAGAGTGTTACCATCTGTTCAGTACCAAAAAAAATTGCCTGACTTTCCATTTGCATTAATTTGGAACTTCTCATAGGTGCTCTGTGTTTTTAATAATGTCGTTATTTGATGTAATTATTGATGGTGGAATAAAATTTATGATACAGTATTAGAAAATAAAAATAACAGTGAAATAATTTACAGTATTTTCACGATTATAAGCCGCACCTTTTTCATTGAAGAATCCAGCCGCACTACTGGGGTAGTGCGGCTTATATTCAGGTGCGGCTTATCTATGGACAAATCCCAGTGAAATGCCAACCCGGAAGTGAGAGCCGGCCGGGAGGGCGCCTGGGGCTGCCTTTAAAGGCTTTGCTGGTCTATGAAAACTGTTTGCAACTTGAGCACCTGACACCAAACCCTGTGCTGGTGCGATTCTGTTACTAACTTGATACTTAGTTACACATGGATCCTCGCTAAAAAAAAGAAAAAAAAAAATGAAAAAGGGGGGGAAAAAAAGTGCGGCTTATATTCAGGTGCGGCTTATAATCGTGAAATTACTGTAATTAAGGCAAGGCTGTAGGCTGAGATTGTGAAGGATTCGGTGTTGCAAACTGGATTCTTCCCTTCATCAAAAATATTTTTGCATATCCTAGATATATTTCTCAAGTTATCAGTTACGTCAAAAAGCAGCTCTAAGGTAGGTGGATATCAAGGCATTTCTATGTGTCAGTTCCACTGAATGGCAGGTAAGAACAGGCATTAATATTATTGGCATCATCACTGATCTACAATAGCTTTAGTATAACTTGTTTGTGTTCAAAGTTGCAAGTGTACAGGAAGTGAATTATTTCTTTCTCAGTCAAAGGAAGCAGTTGCAGGGTGCTCCTAAGGTTTTTCCTAGCATGGGATTTCTCGGGAGATTTTTTGTGTTCTTGTTTGTCTTGCTGGCTAAGAGAAAAGAGAGAAGTTTTTGGCAGGATAAGTTTTGTCTCTGCTTCCTACCTGAGTGTGCCCCAGCACTTCTAACACCATCATAGTGCCATGACGTCAGGCACAGGGGGAATTGCTTTCCTCCTGGTGGTGAGATCCCAGAACATTTGGGCAGTTCCTCTAAAACCGCCCAGGGCAGGTCCTGTTGACACACTGCTGATAGACAGGCAGTGGCCTGTGTACTTTGTGACTGTGAGCAGCGTGGGTTACAGACAGCTCTGTGGTGAGACTGCCATGGAGAGGAAAGTGCAGCTGCAGTCCCTGGGGGTGCTGAGCTCATTGAGGAGCAGGAGCTGAGGTCCCCTGTGTCACTCAGATTTCCACTGCCTGGAAAGAGAGCATTAGAACATGAGCTCAGATGTAGGTGGTTGCCATCATTCATACGTATCCAAATCCACAAGAAGACTTGTGCAAGTCAGAAGGCAGTGTGAATTCCAGCTGCCTGACGATGAGGCATATTTTGGTCTCATCCCACTGACAATATAGCCTAAAATTTAGCTAAATTCTCAGCAGTTATTGATACAAAATCAGTGCATTTACTGTCTTGCTAAATTTTGTGTTGGTGTTTACAAGTGGATTTGGGAGGAAATTCAGTAACTGGAGGAAACATTGATTTGGTTTTGGCCATAATTTTGGCAGAGGATGGCAAGTCTCCAAGAGGCAAAGTTCATTGCTAGCTTCCATCACAGGATTTCTGAGCTGGATGTGTATTTGGTTGGGCTCAGCATGGTCATTATTAATTCATCTAGGAAGGCAGTGAGTAATATTGTTGTTGGTCAAACAGTTTTATATTTGCAAATGAGGAGTAAGCAGGTGAAAATGCAGATGAGGAAGGGAAGCAAGCAGAAGAGAAGCCAAGGATAGAGAGAGGCATGTTGGAATGTGGATGTTTAAAGGGCAGAATGAGAAATTAAATCATTAGAATAGGAGATCAGAACTGGAGATTAGTGAGTTATATATGATCTGTAAAGATGTAAATTTAAGATTAAATGGAGTTACTTTTTCTCTTGGAAGAAACAGTCAATTGCAGCAGCAAACCTGAGATGTTCAGTGTATCAGTTTGAGGCATGAAAAAATGAAGGAAGGTGACTAGAAGGATAATGGATTTGCAAAATAAAACTATTAACTCATTCTTTCAGGCCAAAGCTGCGGTAAAAACATGGAGTCAAGAAATGCATGTACACTATGAGAACTTGCTTTGGGAATAGAAAGGAATTATTTCTCTTAATGTAAGGGTTGGGAATAATTTTACTAAATGTAATTAATTGACCTAATCACTCTAGGCTCCTTTTAACCTATTTCTAGTTTATAAGTTTCAATTAATTTTACCCAACTGTACATATATAACACAGGTCAGATAAATGTCTCCCTGAGTGTAGCTATTGCTTTCCACTTAGTATTATCTTAATACATTTCCCAGGCTAGGGCAGGCATCTGTGAATATCTACATGGTAGGTACTGCATTCAGCTCTTCAAAAATCAGATGCTCAGGTTAAACTTGGGGAGAGCTAAACACATTTGGAGGGTGATTCACCTGTCCTCCCCACTAGGTGAGACTAATGAAGTAGCTCAAACTGAAGTTAGGTTGCTTGAGGATCACAAGCTACATCTCTTCAAAACCTTTCTGAGATCAGAGCTGTTCAGGCAAGTTCAGTGTGTGGTCAAGCAGGTTTGTCACATAAGGGACTGAGGGTGGCTGATGGATATTTGTAATACTTGAAAGAAATTTCTCTGAGAAAATCATCCTCTGGTAACTGCAAACAAGTGAAGGTGACCTCCAAAGGAGACAGAGGACAAATGGGCATAACAGAATGAGCAAGCAAAGGGGAAAAAGCAGGTAAATGTGCAGGAGGTCTGCAGGGAAGACAGAAAAAGACAAGGGAGTCTGGGACAGGAGAGCTGAAGGAAGGGGACCATGGAGACATGAGTTTTGGACAGTCAAGTGAAAGCATGAAGGGAAGGGATGTCAATGTGTACATACATTAAGAAGCTTTTTTTCTGGGAGTTTTAGGGCCTTTATTTGTGGTGGAAGGGCTCCATATCTGCTCAACCATTCCACAGTGTCAATACATTATTGCATTTGCAGTAAAAGTTTGCCATTCAGAACACCTGTACACATCCAACAATTAGGGAGTTTTATTTCTGAAAAGATTAGAGGAGCTTAACTTTATAGAGTTAATTCCTTTTGAGAAGGAATATCTTGAGAAATAGCTTAGTAGATTACTGCATCTTACTGTGTTTTCTTTTTCCCTATAGTTTGTTTCAGCAAATGGTACTTAAAGAACAAACATAGTTTGTTGATACACAGTCTCTCTGGACAGAGAGTTAGTGCTTACAATGCCTACGTTTTTTGCTTCCAAGTAACACATTGATTAAACAAGCTGTTTTTGCATGTAAAATGAGTAACTAGAAGTTTTATGGGAAGTACAGCTGGTTGTAGTGGGTGTAAGGTCTCTTCTTTCAGTCACAGCTTAGCAGCATTTGACGATGGTTACATAAGTAAAGTCACAGCCAGCAAGCACAAGGCACTGTGCAGAGATAGATGTGCCTCCCCAAATGTCCCATACTTCCAGATGTCCTCAAAGAAAACACTGAGTGGGGACCAAACACACACTATGTATTGCAATGAACTTACCCAGTTCAACAAAGCTCAGGAAATACCCAGATACATGTAACCCCCGCTTTTTACTCCCTCTTCCTCAATTAGTCTTTGATCTGTCAATTTTGGACCTCAACATATTCTACAAAGTACTTTATGAAAATCAGTCATGGATGCTGAATGAGGTGTTTTGAATTTCTGGTGCACAGAAATCATCTGCTCACGTTATTCTGCAGGAGATAATTACTTGTCTATCTGTTGCTGCCCTAAAAGGGGTAAAGTTATTATAACCTCTTCTCTTCTTTCCATTCTGCTTCGCACCCAGAGCAGAAGTTGTATTTTCTCTGCAACTTTTTTTGTTCCTTGATACAATTCAGTTAAACTCAGAGCAGTTGTTTCAGGCAACAACTTCACCTGGAAGGTTCTGCCTCATCTTCAGGCCTGAGGAAGAGTTTGTGTGTTAAGCAATTGTCTGTGTTTTCATCAACTACTACCAGCCTGCAGCTTTGCAGTACAGAATGGCAGTAACAACATTTTATGCTATTCCTGACAGTGACTGTTGAAGTAGCTTTTGTAAAAAAAAAAAAAAAAAGAGATCTAAACCACAGCCTTGCTCACAAGCAGTGAAACCAGTGTTGGTATTAGTGCTGGTGTCCATGACAAAGCAACAGGGAGACGGGTTTGGGGGTCTCAAAGGCATGAAATCTTGACTTGTGTCTGTGTAAAAGACAGTCTCCTATTAACCAGCCCCTCTCTTACAGAGTAAATTTATAAGTCAGACATTACATTGTATTTGTACTTTAGTGCTGAATTTAAAATTAGCATCAAAGATTTAAGCCTTGATTAATGTAGATAAATTGCGACCAAATAATGTGAATGTCTGTTCTACTTTTTTGAAGAATGTATGCATTATTATTTATTTCTCTTGGAAAAACCGTTTGTTATAATTTTAATTTGTAGGGTGGAATACTTTATCAAATACTTATTTTTCAGCTTTATTTGGTATCTGATGTGATAGATGTTAACTATCAAATACTTTCAGTGAGCAATTACGCATGAAATCTTCCTTCCTCTTCAGCAAACCTCAGTGGTCTCAGTATGTAGTCAGTCAATGCCTTACTCAAACAAGCAGAATCTTCCACCAAGCCTCTTCTGAGACCCGGCCACACCTCTCAGGCCAGCCTCTCAGCTAAACTCTGCCTCTTATCTTCATGGCATCGATCTGTGGGTTATGCAACTGCTTCCATTTGTTGGAGATGGCTGTACTCAGCGGTGACTATCCCAATTCTTTAATGTCCTACAGGAAGAAAAAGGGGAGGGGAAAGGGAAATTTGGGAATTAGTCATCTGTCTGTTTGGAGATAGCTGGATATTAATGAAAACAAGATTCCAAGCTAAATATCATCAAGCATTTAGGTAGGTCACCTTGGAGGTAGCGACATAGTTGACAGACATAACTCCACCCTAAATATTTTTCAGGGCAGAGTATCATTAAATTTTGATTTTTGCTAGGTCTATATTTAAGAAGTATCTATTAGGCTGTGTTTGTTTTGCTCCATTTTTTTTTTTTTTCTTGAAAACCAGGGTCAGGTTCTACAAACTTGTCTTAGCTCAAGTTTAAAGTTGTGAAAATATTCTTGTTAGTTCTACCTACCTGGAAATTTATTTTAGGTAAGTAGGTCAGCTCATAATTACACTTTATCAACATATGTTAGATGCAGGATACAAATTTCAAGGACAAAAAGCAGCAATAAAATTTTATATACAGAATCAATGTGACTAGAATGAAAGCTGAAATTTTAAAGGAAAACCCAAAGTTAACTGATGCTATCTGGTGAATTTCCATTGTAAGAGCTGCAGAAAAATAAAACAATTATGTTCTTTGGAAGCAATCACTCACAATTTCAGACAATATAAAATTTATAATGCTATAATCAAGTGGCATTTGAAAAGCAGAATGGGAAGGTTGTTTTAGTATGTGTGCTGGATTTTATGCTGCCCAACAAGGATCTAGGGATGAGGGTGGGTTATTTTCTGTCTATTTGCTTTTGTTTCTCTGAGTAACACCTGCTCTAAAGAGTTTGTAATCGGAAAGTAAATAACTGAGCAGGGAGGAGGAAATGGACACAACACACAGGCTTGAGAATAAACAGCTGTCAAATGGCTGCTGTTTCAGAAAGTGAAACACACAGCTTTGATGGAAGATCTGATTCAGCTTGAATGATGGAACTGATCACACCCAGTTGTCAAACTTTCCTAATAGAAGAATTACTTGAGAGAATTCTAGAATAATATGTTATCCTCTTCAGATTATGGAATTATTTTCACGGTTTAGCAGGTAGGGAAGAGCTCTGAAAGGATCTGCTACCCACTGATGGGTGGGTACACAGGTTTTAAAAGGAGTGTAGTTGTGCTTCTTTCTCTTAACTTGCAGTTTAGGGAGGCTCATGCCAGAGAGACTAAATTAAATAGTAGTGCATTAAAGGGGAATAAGCTTCACCTAAGTCTGCATGAAACTGTCAGAATCTGAACTTATGTTGCATGTTTGGCTACCTAACACTCTTGTCATTCAGTGTCTTTCTTTTTGTCCATTTGGAATTAGAATAGTATCAGCTTGCCTTCAGATGAAAGTTCATCCCTGCACAAGGAGACTGCTATCAAGAGAGGCATATAAAATACAACCTTTAATGAGTAGCTTCACCAGTTTTCCCAAATTTGTTTCTGTGTTTGGTGTAAATTAGAGGGTTTGCAAGTCTAGGTCCTTTTGATGACACTGATATTAGTTCAGGGTTCTGGATTTAAGGGGATTTAAGATACCAAATATTTAAACAGGGCTTGCCTGATTTTAGAGAATATGTTTAGCTCTACTTAAGACAAAGCATTACCAAATAAATATTTGAAAATTTTCTTTCTACTTAGTTTCCTCCCGTCTCTGTTGCAGTCTGGAAGATAGACTTGGCTCAGGAGCTCCCATTTTTCTTTCTATTTGACTAAGATATTCTGCTTATTCTTCTCAGTGTGGGGAATTCTTCTTGCCAGGTGATGGGCTTTGGTGGTTTGATGGAGTTCCATTTTACAACCCTGAACATGTAGAATGGGGTGTGAGAGTTACCTTGTTTGGAAAGGTTGCTCTGGGAAACAGAGGGCAGGGTTCTGTCGCTCCCCAAGCTTGAACAATGTTCATGTTCACATGAAAAGCAAGTATTCAGTCTATGCAGAGTTCAGTAAAACAACTATGATACAAGAGAATAGATGCAGAGAAAGATCACATAACATTCCATAACCTGTAATCTTTACCAGGCTGTCAGAGTAGAGTAATTACCAGAATGCTTAATTACATTTCTCTGAGACAGATAATTTCTGGTCAAGTCTCATCCCCTGAAATGCATGCTGATTTTACATGAAGAACCTACCTTTCTGCTGTGGTTTCTCTTGGGAGAAGCCTCACCCACACCTGGGATTTCCACCCACCTTGCAGCCCTTCAGCTCCTCTCAGCTGTGCTAACAGAGCTCTGTTTGACCAGCTTTGTCATTGCCATGGAGCTTTTGGAAAGCCCTTCCCAGTTGTACAGATGTCAACTGAACACCAGTTTGAGAAAAAAAACAAACAAAAACCAAAACCACAAAAAGAATCCCCTGAACCATTTACACACTGCCAATAGAACTCTTCCTGAACACACATTATTAAACTGGGAGTCAGAGTACTCTAATATTATATGTTTTGTTGGAGTCAGATGCAACAGCTCTTTTTCTAGTCTTTGTAAGTAAAAGTTGAACTGGCAGCTCTGTTGGAAATAGATTAATTTCAGTAGTTTCTTACCACTTCTTCATTCCACAGTATTTTACATTATATTTATTCAGAATTTATTTTTATTCTAATTTCATTTATGAAAAATGTGTGTCAGGTATTATGATGATATTTTTTCCACTTCATAAATCAAAGGAGAGCTATTTCTGTAATAGCTTATAACCTGAAAGCTGTGATGAAGTCTGTCTGTTTAATTTTGGTACTGATTACCAATGCAAAGAGTTAAGCATGTGCCTGACCATAAGTAAATGCTGTTGTCACTTAGTAAATGTGAGTGTTCAACCCTTTATGCTTTCAGCATGGAAAAATATAGGTCACAGTTTTGATTATTCTTTGAATTTTTGTAGAATCTGGATCTTTACTTCACTCATTTAGTTGGCAATTGAGCACTTTGATGACATCAAAATTTTACACCCTAGAAAAACTTGTAATTCCAACTTCCTGGTGCTGTCACTTCCATACATGTTCAGGGTTACTCAAATAATTCATTGCATTCCAAGTAAGATGTTACAGAGTTTCTAAAATGAGACTACATAGAAGTTCCTAAATTGCCTTGAATCTGCTGTTTCGAGTGTCTTGTGCAATAAAAATACTTTGTGTATTTCACTTTTTAAAATTTGATATGGCACAAATCTAGATGAGCTAGAAGGTTTGGTTTTCATTCTTCTCCAATGAGTAGGTGTCTGCTGACATCTGGGAAGGACAGCAAAACCTACATTTGGGAAGATGCAAATGAACTGAATATTCCTCTGAAACCAGATTGGTGCCAAAAAATCCACTAACTGATGCTTTACAACTGCATGAAGACTGGAAGAGGTTATTCCTCCTTTTCCAAAGATGATCCTCAGTATGCATATTGCCAAGGCTTCCCCAGAAGAATGGCTTGAGCTCTGGACCTTACCTTACAGACCAGTGAGATTAACTGCATAGTTACAGAAAAAATAAATACAAATTCGTGTCAGAATCCCCAGGTGCCTCATGAATGAATTTTGTATTCACTCTGCAGTTTCTCAGCTCATATATTATCTGTGTGTAGTTATTCTCCATATGTGACAAATTGGAAATAGCTTTTTATTCTTGGTTTCATCTCAGGAGGTGAAAACTTATTTCTGCAAATATATCTTTTTGCAAATGTAAGCTATTTTTTTTTTTTAATGAAGATGATAAGTTGCTCTAGGATAAAATATTATTAGGGAATTTTCCTGAGAGACCACTGAGAATTCTCTCCTCAGAAGAAGACTAATGGGTGGCTAAGGGGAAAGAAAGTAGGACAGACCACAGCAAGTGAGAAGTCATTATGGAAATAGATAAAAAACTTCAGTTCACCTTTTCTGTTCCATCCTTACCTGTGCTGAATATGAACTGGATTCCTCTTAAGAGCTTGACTGTGCTTTTTAACTTGACCTAGAACTCTATTAAGACAGTGTTTAAATTTAAAGGGCTTGCTAGGAAGATATTAATGTAGCAACAGAAAAGTAATATTTTTCAGATTTGAGAATAAGCTGTAGTGGCCTTCTTGACTGTATCTTCCAGATTTCACAGTATGATTTTTTTTTCAAACTCACATATGGTATTTGTTGGATGAATTACCAAAAAATAATCAAGTGGTGTAAGGACAACAAGGATGATTTCAGATAGTGATGAAAAAAAAAAAAAAATCTTACCTACAGTAATATATTGGCATTCAATTATAAGAAGTTTTAAAATATTAATAAAGTGCTGATTCCTGTTTTTCATGGATCTGCTGAGGGACACTGTTGGTGGATGAGGCTGATGTGAGGCCTGGCAGATCTGAGGATATTCCACAGCGATGGATTTCTGGGAAGGTCACACCAAAGTGACTGTTATGATCTATTGCCCCATTCTTACCTTCTTTCCCTCAGCAAATGCTACTGCTTTCTATCAGAGAATAACTTCAGTTTTATCTGATTTAATTCTTTGTATGGCTTGCCCCTTTTGACCAGAGCAAACTGAGTAACCACAAATAGCAGCCCTGAATAATGCTTGGGTTCCCTTGCTGATGGGCCAGGAGACTGCGGTGCTGAGGGCATTCTCAAGAATGACAGAACAATTCTGATGAGGAAAAAGATTCTAGGTGCAGGTATTCAGAAACTTTCCTTAGAAGAAAAAGAAATAGGTATATTCACAGTAATTGTGAATCAAAAATTATGCTAGTATTTGCTCATCAGGCCCTGAATAAGAAATATTTCATGAGAAACAGAATTCCATGGATTTTTGCTATTGAGCTGCTAATGCAGTGCTAAGTGTGGGCAGAAAATACAGTAGTTAAATGAGTTTTTTATAACTATGTTCTGGCCAGAAGTCTCTATATTAAAGTGCTCCCACTGGGTTCCTGTAGCCATGGAAAATACGTAACTAATTTAGGTGAGAGAAAAAGCCCTGTATTTGCATTGTACATTGGATTTCAGTCCAGATAAGAAAGCGTGAAAGAAAAAATGTTACATCAAGGCAGAAAACACAGAGTATTATGAGAGCTGGATCTTGCTGAGCTGCATCATTCTACCCAGCTAAGCCAGGCCTCCCCTGCATCCTTCTACCTCTGCTTTCAGACTGTGTGGCAATTCTGTATTCACCACTTCTGTATTCACCAATTCTGTATTCACCAGCATGTCAGAGCTGGTGAAAACATGGACTTTGCAGTGAGCAAATGCAAGTGGGATTTCAATGTGGCCTCTGGCTAATTTCTGTGCTCTAGGTGATGGGAAGGAACAGAACTAGGATTTATTTTATTTCTTGAGTGTGAAATAATAAAAGTGCATCTTTGGGCATGACATCTGTGTGAGAGGGAAGGTTAAATGGCAAGTGTGCTGAATTTTAAGAGAAAATAGCTCAATAAGTCATTCAGAAAATAGGTAATTGAATAATGTAGAAAGAGGTACAGTAAGTGTGCTGATTTATCATGATCTTATATCAAATTGGTGGCTATTATAACCACAGCTGAACCAATTTTTTTTCATTGCTTTGGTTTACTTTCACAAATGAAGAAAGTCTTAAAAAATAAGTGTGGGGACAAACAAACTAAGGATGATAATATTAATGAGAAAGGCAATTCAGATCCAAGAAGATCTGTTATTATTTTGTAAGCTTGAAGTCGCAGTTTAAAGAAGCATAACTTTTGGAGGCTTATTTAAAGGAGGTAGGTGAAAGATTTTTTAAAAAAATGAGGCTGCTTTGCTCATTTTAATAGCACTTGAATATGCAGTTTAAAACAGAACAGTTCTTTGAATCCTCCAGTTATCAGAACAGATTTATCCTAAAACAAGCCTATAGGAACGTGCTTTTCACTTTCTTTAAAATTAAAATAATGAAGGAAACATTTAACACTTCCCCAACAATTACTAAAGTGACAGAAAATGGCAGTTCCTCTAATCTTTGGCTGTTATATCCAGGTTATTTGAGCAATGATTGTGAGTTTTTGCTTGAAGGGCAAGGGATCTCAGATTGCTCCCAAGTGCAGTGTGGCTTCATAGAGCGGTTGTATTTAACTTCTTGAGCCACTGTTTTGTGTGATCATTAGATTAAAGTGTAGTACAGATACTAAAGTTATGTTTTACAGGACCCAACAGAACAAGGAAATACATTATATTTTGGGATGTTTTTGCCTGTATAGTTTTTATGGTTGTTTGCTTTCATTCCTTAGTTGCAGCAGAGAGTATTCCTTGAAGAGGTTTTAATTTTATCGTCTCAACACGTGGAGATTTTTCTTTATGGGAGCCTCTCATTTTGTAATATTTGTTTTTGCTCCATCTCAGGGTAAAGATAAAGTAGTAAATTAAAATATATTAATGGAATAAACAACTTAAAATATTATTTTTGCAGAGGGTAAAGTACTGAAATATTTAAAAATTTGGGGGTTTTATGTTAACACTGAACTTCAGCCTGAGCTGTAAGGTTTGCAGCCCAAGGGCAGAGTGAAGGATTTGCCTCATCTAGAGGTTGTATCCTCAGATCTTGTGTCCATGATGGGCAGGAGAACCCATCTTGTCACTGGGCCTGGCTTCCCTGTTCACCTGATCCAGGAGGCCACGCTCTGAAAGGGGTGTTTGAAATACCCAAAAATCAAAAAATCAGAATACAATCACAGAATGGTTTGGGTTGAAAGAGACCTTTTAAAGGTCACCTGCTCCAACCCCCCTGCAAGCAGGGACATCTTTGACCATATCAGGTTGCTCAGAGTCCTGTCCAACTTCTTTTATCTAAAGACCCATCATTCATATCTGGCTCAGATGCATTGTAAAGTTACATTTACCTCAAATCCAGTATTTTGGTTCTATTATTTGTTTTGTTTGAATTATCTTGTAGAATCTCAATTTTCTGAAAACGACATCTTCCTTTGAAAGATCTGTTGACAGTCTCCATCAACTTTAGTTTACATAAGAATCACAATGTTCAGAGAAGTCAATTGGTTTTGTTAAAAAAACTAAACAACCCAAAATAAAGCAATCTTTTTCTTACACAAGAGCAGAATGTGAGTGAAATTTTCATGAAAATTGGGGGGTTTTTTTACCAGTTGTCTGCCACCTGGTCTGTTTTTTTAAATACCAGGAAAAGTAATCCTGTTTCTCAACTGTCTTGATAGCACATGTTGATTCATTTAAAAAGGTGTGTTTTAATGTGCTTTCAAAAGCTCCAGCTTTTACAAAATATCACAAAATGTGTAGATAACTGTCCTCTAGTGAGAATTACAGCAAAATGGGTTCCACACAATTTTTCAATTATTTTCTAATCCCAGACAGACTGCAAACTACACTTATTGACAAACCTCATGGGAAAAAGCAACATACACCAAATTCCTTTTCACTCCAGCAATTTAGTACTCTCTCAGAAGTAAAACTCTGTTATATTAGATATTTTAAAATCTGATCTTTTTTTTTCTTAAATTGCTTTTGCTAAGAAACATTTCAACTTTTTTTTGAGCAAACTTGCTGGATTAGCTGTTAGCTGTGTGGTGTGGGATTTATCTTACTCCAGATCTCTGCAGCTGAGTCAGTCACTCTGTCCCATTTATAGGCACTGAAGGGAAAGAGGTACTCATGGGACATATTTGATCTGACCTATTTTACGTGTCTGCGTCAGGAGGGGATGAGTGCTACTCCAGGAACATTTGGCAAACTGACTGAATTTCCTTCACTTGCAGAAGCAGCAAAGTGTGAGCAAAGGCGTATTAGAGAAATGTAGAGGAGCCGGAGCTCTCATCCAAACTTTCTGAAATATCTCCATGAACTTTTTTAAACTTCAGATCTGCATCTTAACTTCAAATGGGAAAGTTTCCAAATCCTCTGTCTTAAGAGTACTTTGTAGTACTAGCTAAGGTTTATAACCTTTAGTGGCGCCTTTGTTATGCCTAAAACATAAAAGGTAAATACATTTGCATGCAAAGTTTTAAATCTAAGAGAACCACAGCCACAGGAACTCTGTAGAAGAATAGCACTGTCTTCCTTCTCTTGAAGCACATTTTGGCTTTACAGTAATGGAGTATCTTATGATTTGGGATTAATGATATTTTTGAAAAGTCAATTATTTTGACTTTTTAAAAAAGTAATCTTCTTGTTTGTAAATAAATTCTTAGTTTGAAATAAGCAATGAAAATATAATAAACAATAGGCAATCACTAACTTTTAACTGAAAAGATGAAGTTAAGCTCCAGTTTGTTTCTAAGCGCAAAAAATTTTTAGCCATGGTATAAAACCATGCAAATGCACAAGCACAGACACACTTGGTTGCAAATACATTCCTTCCTTCTTCTTCTACAGTATAACAAGTTCCATAATTTTTGATGATTATTTACTTTATCATGCGTTGCTCATGTTCAGCATAGGTTTTTTTCCCCAGTACTAACTTACCTTTGGTTACTTTAAAAAGTTCAGAGATACATTTTACCTGTGCTTTAGAAAACAAATCTGTCTTTAATCTGATGCGGACTGCTTTGTATATAGAAATACTGCATTTTTTCCAAATATGTATAATGAGCTATATAGTGCTTATTTTATGTTGCCCCCTAACATGTTGGAAATATTAAAACTTTTTGGAAAGATGCACTTCCAGCCTGAAAGGGTTCATAAATTAGGTAGGATCTATAATTAATGCAAGGATTTAGAGGAATATACTGGTTGCATTAACCTAATTTGTAGTGTAGTAAGAAGAAAAATATTTAACTCATTACAGAAAAAGCAATATTGTAGTCACTGTGGGCTGAAAACCCACTTGCAACTGGCCTGAGGGGCTGAAAAGTCCATGGATGTGGGTACAAGAGGATTGAGAACTGGTGACACCCAGGGACATCTTCTGTGCTGGCCCATGGCCATCCTGAGGGACTGGGTTTTAAGAAGAGCAGTAATAAATAGAGGAGAAGCTGTGACTTGGTTCAGAAAGGGAACTCCAAATGTATTTACGGGAAGGCAACAGCAACTGAGAGTAAAATGAGTTGGAGGACTCAAATTGTTTGACTTGAGAGGTGCGAGTGATGGGAGAAGAGAGAAGTATTAGGAAGCAGATTATGAAGGGCTTTGAATGTCAAGTGGCCATACAACAGGATTTGATTCCTGTTTCCTGCTATGTGACATTAGGCAAATCATGACATTTATCTGGTTTTTATGAGTTGAAAATGTGGATAATGCTTGCATACCAAGTAGCAAATTGTGGTGACATCTCTGATCTTGGTGCAATGTAAATGAGATATTTAATTTACTAATTTTAAAAATTCCTAAATGAACAGGGTGATGTAAAAGCATTAGGTTCACACTTTCCTTGAACTTACTTTTTGTCGTACTCATTAACATATTTTTCTGTAATCAAGATTTCTGCAGAGCTTGATTTCTGTATACAAATCTTATTATTTATGGAAAGCAAGTTTCCACAAGGTGATTTTCTTTCTAATCTGTAACCGTATTGAGTAGCAAATGAGAAAGTGTCCTTCTCTTTGTACTTCATGATCCTAATCTTTTTTAAAAATACATAGATAGGAGATTATACTGTGTCACTGTTAAATTTAGTGTCCCCATTCATTAAATAAGGGAAGCATGTACAATACCATTGCCAGCCGCAGAAGCAGTCCTTGCATGTATTGATTTTATTTTCCAAATAAGAACTTACTACATAAGATATCCTCAGAGTGCTACAGTTTGTAAAAGCAAAATAGAGTACTGCAGAGAAACTACAATGTTCTGGAGGGAATACTTGGTTTTACACAGGTATTCCTTTTCTTGAAGATTAAAAAATACTAAGAATTGAATCTGTTTGAAGTTCAAGAATTGTTGTCATATCCCTGATGATCTCTCACAATGTTATGTTTAAGAATTCCTGTCTTCTATGTCCAGCTGGCTATAGTACCATGTCTCATGCTGGGAGGTGATGACCAAAGCTGGATTTTACATCCTTTCACTGCCTCTCATCTAGATTTCAGTGGGATAATGCACGTGGTTTAAAGTTACCATTCTTTAGTAATGGATTACCAATCCAGAAAAAGGCACTGGGTGAATTCAGCAACACAGGCAGAGGTGAGTTGGATTCTGTTTTGAACACTGATTTCCTTGCAGATCAAGCTCAAAGCCTACACCCTTGTTTGTAAGAATGCCACTGGAAGTGAATGGGTAAGACTGAGAGAAATTCACACAGAAAGAGAGCAATAGAAAGAAAACTTCAAAAAGTTATATATTAGTCATGTAACTTGCACATGTCAATGCACTGGAAAACAATTGGGTATGACAGCAATCCAAAAACACATAATGACAAAAAGTTCTTTATAAAAATACCACAGAGCTTACATTTGAAGATGGTAATAATTTTAATGACATATGAGAAAACTTATCTTTTCTGAAGTTAACATTCTGTGCAAAATGATTGACAGATCTGGAGAAAACCTATATCTGAATGAGTCAGTTTGTGGGTTGTTGAGTCAGTCGGTGACTTAGGCAAATTAAAATGAAAATAGTTTTTCTTTCTGTTGGTATTTGGATATTTCTGTCATCTGCAGTAAGTAATCAATTTGCTGCTGACATTACTTGTATTTTTATTGAAATTATACTTACTATTGATTATAACTGGAGAAGCAAAGTGCTTCCCACTGTAGGTTAAGACCAAGTTCATGACCACCCAAGGACTCTGAATATACATAAGTTGATGGGACCTGATGAGATGTATCCCAGAGTCCTGAGGGATTTGGGTGATGTAGCTGCCAAGCTACAAGTTACAAGCTCTGTGATATTTGAAAAGTCATGGCAGTTCAAAAAACCCCAGGTTTCTGGGATTCAGCAATTACAAAGTGTTGATTAATTGAACACATTTTGTAATGAGTTGACTGTAAAAGTTTGGTGTGGATGGCAATTTTGTATTCACACTTTTGTCATTTATGGCTTGTAGTCATATAAGAAAACATAGCTAAATGTTTCTTACTATTTTTGTGCCAGCTGTAGAAGGAAAGGATGGAAGTCTTTATACAAAAGCAAAAGCTAAGTGGAAAATATTTTTTTACCTTTTCTACTATTTTAAAATTGATTTTGAAGACTTGCTCATGAAACACTGCAGTACTCAAGGAACAAAATCAAATCCCTGAATAGTAAACCAGAGAAATGATTTCTTAAATAAACCGCCATAAGACTTTTTTCTAGTTCTTGCTTTTCATCTGGGCAAGTCTTGGAGAAGAGTTCATTTTTCCAAGGACAAATATGCCCTTGAGAGCAGTTTTCAGCTCCACCAGAACTTTATAAGGTTACTAAGTCTCTTATTGTTGTCTCTTAGTAATGTAGCAGCACTTCTAGTGGAGCTTCACCAGGAGAGAACTAGTCTGAGTTATTTACTATCAAGATGGTACTCAAAAGAGCATCTATTTGTTTTATGTTGAAAATCAGAATTAATGAGCATCACCTTGCAGCCCCCTATCGCATCACCTGTAGTGCTCAGTCTAAGCTGATACATTTTGTGATAGTGAAATCCTCAACGTGACAATTTTCCATGTATGTCTGTGTATGTGCATGTATATATTATTAATATCAAATCAAGCCCAGGTTCTCATGCTTTCATGTTCTGGTTCAGCAGTGCTCACTGCTGCTCACTGTCCTTAGATGCACACTGCATTACAGACACCTCCACACTGAATTCTTCTTCAGAATTCTGGTTGCAATTCATCACCAGCAAAACAAAGCATCAGAGCTAGCTCTGGATTCTTCTGCACTTGTTTGTTAAGTTCCCTCTGCAGTGTTTGAGGTCAGACAATCCAAATCAGCACAGCTGATTTTATGGTAACTGGGAAGGAAGTTACACAGAGAAAAATCTGACTAATCAGACTTTAAAATACAGCAATTTTGACTCCAAAGGAGTGTATGAATTTTTATTCTTTTGATGGAAAAGGGATCTTTATTGGTTTTGGCCTGGTATTTTGCTGCAGTGCAGCTTTCAGTGCTTTCTTCAGCATTTTCAGTGGTGTTTTTCACTGAAGAAACAGAATGAGAGAATGAGTCCTGTGACTTCAGGTCAGTACAGATCATGCCCCAATGGGCACTGCACCACTGGCTCATATAGAGCTTTAATCTTCTCACTCACTGCCAAACTCAACATCAGAGAAAAGAAAGGCAGCAGGTGTTCCCCATAGTGCATGGGGAGAAATGTGTCTGAACTTCTATCTGCTCACATTCTGCAACTGCTGCAGAGATTTTTGGGGAGCAAGAGGAGGCTGGAATACAGCTGTCTTTTAGAAATGAGCATAAAGTTTTTCAGACAATACTTTGCCCTCTGTTTCTTTTACTGATTAGACAATAAAATTTTCTTATTTTTAAACAATGACTGCTAATGACTCAACCCCTGCTGCTTCACAGAAATGGCATGAAAAATAAATGTTAGGCAATACAGTAATAATAAAAAAAATGGCCATGACCACACAAGCATGAAAGGATCACATGCCCTTAGCTTATTTTGAATGGCATAAACAACAAGAAAAGCATACTTAAGAAAAAAAAAGCGTGTTATTAAAAAAATTTCCTTGAAAATATAGATGTTGTAGAGACAAACAGAATGTGAGTTATTAGGAGATGCGGTCTGATTGACACTCAACTCATGTTGTGTTTTGCAAAAATAGATTACACACTTTTCAGTAGCACTAAGCTTAAACTTTCTTTGTTGAGAGCAGGAGTAATTGTAGCTTGGATAATAAAAATGGAGATATAAAATACTTTCACTGTATTTTGCTTCCATTTTATGGTGTAGAAATTTCTGTAACTTAAAATGTCAATAAGGAGATAAATTGCTGGCTTTCACTGAAAAAATAACAGTATGATTTTCTTATGCCAAAAGATACAGCAGTATTTGTTACAAAGTAAGAAAAGAACAGCTATTTTTGAAGCAGCAGAGATTTCCTTTATTCCATATTCTTGCACATATTTTTTCTAGCTATTGAAATTTTTATGTTATAGCTGTTGAAGTAATGAAGCTACTGAAATATTTCTCTCCTTTCAAAATTTTTAAGAGGTAAGTGTCATAGTTAGGAGGTGCTTCCAAATAATGTGCAGTGCTAGCACATTGTCCTTATAGACCCATTTTTAATGTATGGGCAGCTTCAGCTGGGGTGAGCTCATGGTGCAAACGTGTCACAGCAGCTTTGCCAAATGACAGGAAACAAAAGAGAGCCAGAGAATGTTTGGACAGTGAAGGCAGCAAAGAAAGAATACATTCAGTGATCACTAAGGAAGGCTGCTGCTGTCTGTAAGTGCGTGACTGGAGCTGCAGAGAATGCTGTTGTGACATGGAGGGCAACTCTTGGTGATGGCCCCATGTCACCCAAATACTGAGTTACCTCTGCTACTCTTGGTCAGACAACTTGCTGGTTGTTTTATGGGGAAGATTTTTTATTTCACCCAGTAAGACCAATTCTTTAGTTTATTTTATAATATTTATTTTATTAAATTTTCCTAGCAACATTAGAAATAGTAATACTTAGGAATGATTGTGTGCCTTTTAGAGGGGCTTATGTTTTAGAAGCTATCACACATCTCAGAGAACTTGGTGCAGCACAGGGTTATGAAGCCAGACTCACTGGCAATGTGTGTTAATTCTGGATCTGAGAGTTGAAGGAATGAGAGCATTGCCTTGCTAGGAGTAAGTTGATTCAGGAGTTGGGTGATTTTCCCTCACAATCATGGGGTAGTTTTACTGAAATTTTGACTGTGACACAGTGCACTCTCACAGCTCACCAAACGAAGGCTAAAAACCTCATAGAGGGCAGTTTGGTGTAGGAAAAGACAAAAGGAGAATTTAAAAAAAATATGAATTATGGAAATTTTAAAGCACACATATGTTTGGTTCTATCTATAAAATTATGGAAATTTGAAAACTTTCCATGTCCATTGGTTTAGTTAACACTCGTGAATGAAATCTGAATTCTTACTCCAAATGCAAAGATTTGCTCAACTACTTCAACTACTTGTGGTGCATCTACCTGTGATGGAAACCCTACATTCTTGACAGAGGCACCACTTATTTCTAGAGGAGACATTTCTGCTTCTGACAGTCAAAACTTGAGTGACTTAACACCATTGAAACTTATATCACTTTATTTAGAACATGAGATCACTGGAGATACAAAGCAAGATGTGAGGGTGGGACACTTGGAGTAGAATCCATAAATTTTAGATATAAAATTGCTTTAGCTGGAGCATAGTGAAAGGCAGCATGGTGAGAACAACATAAATTATTGAGGAATGAATTGTGACAAATTTATGTCATCCTGAAATCAAATTGTTTGATTTTTAAAGACGCTTTGTTAGATGTACTTTCAGGGAAAAAATGCACACATTTTACAAGTAAGAACAAAAAGAAGAGCTGGACTATCAAGAGGCTTTAGGCATGATTTCCAAAATAGTAAAGATGGTAAAGATTGTGCTTTCTGCTTCTCTCACCTGTCTTCAGCTGGTCTATTTCATTCTGAAGTCTAAAGATGCTCCAGGCTGTGCTGGTCCTCTTGAATCTGTTCCTGTGTCTGCATGAACCAAGCAGGTGTTAAACAGTGGAAGTGCTGCTGGTTTGGGTTGCCAGTGGAAACTGGGGTGCAGGTCTTTTGTCTCAGTGGGGCTGCAAGGACATTTTTTCTCCCATTTTCTTGACAGACCTCACTACTAAGGTGCAGCATAGAAGAAAACCCCAACCACATTGTGATGTCACCATCAGGACTGTCTGCAGTGTTCTGAAATGACTGAATTAGATCTGGTCTCATGGAGCTGAGATTGGCTTGAAATAATTTTGGTGAAACAATTCTTCAGTGAAACAATTAGCTAGATCTAGTATTTAAAAACAAGGTGGAAGTTGTTGGTTTGTTTTGGTTTTTAAAAAACTTTTACTTTTAAATTGAGGAATAAATCCATGCTTTTCATACAGGCAGTACTTCTGCCATGCAGCACTGTGATGAGATTCTAGGAGTGTGGCATGGGAGTACTACTCAGGTATGACAGGAGCAGCTCATTTTTTCCAGGAAAGAGAACTACAAGCAGCTATCATTACTAGAAGCAGATATTTTCCATTTTTTCACAGTAATAGCAGTACCTATTTTTAATTGCTGATAGTTAACAACTCCATGGGAAATGGAAAAAACCTATAGCTGGTAATTACAGCCTCTTCTCACCTTTCAGTCCTGGAGGATCCTGTCCTCTGCTAACAATTATGAAATCTGGCACTCCTGATCACTCTGCTTATTAGGTTAAACCTAAGTAGCTGTCAAGGAGGGGAGCTATCATACCCAAGACAGGCTACCAAAAGGAGGGCTGCATCTCCAAAAAGTTTGAGAATTGCTCCTTTACACAGTCCTAGAGGCACAGTTTGGAATGAGCTGTCAAATACAATTTTTCACAGACTATTGTTGAGTTTATATAATGAGGAGGAACCTACCTGCAGAACAGGATGAAGAAAGAGAAGATTAGAAGAGGCATTGAGCTCTACTGGCTGATCTCTAGGACAGTAAGAAAAAAGCTGAATGAGATTTTTATACTTAGATGAGAAGTCTGTATCTAGTTATTTCACAGGCTGGAATAGAAGATTTCTGAGGCTTTGGTTTGGGTTGTTGGTTTTTTTTTTTTTTTCCTTTTTCCAAAGCTTTATATGATAAAGGGAGTAAGTCAATAAAGGGTTATTTTAGGTGGCCTTACAGAACCAATTCCATTTCTGCAGATATATGCAATTCTTTGATGAGCTGGTAGTGTGGACATATCAATTTGAGTTGATGTCCAAGAATAAATAAGTATATTTTCTTTTTAATAGATATAATATAGAGCAAGAATTTAATTTATGAAAGTAGTATATACATTTCCCCCCGATAAATAATGCTCTTTTAGCTTCCAAACCATATTTTGCTACTCTTACAAATCCACACTCATGCTTAGCTCCAATGTTAATAGTGATTTACCATCCCTGGCTGCAACAGATGTCAATTCTCCAAGTGCAAGCAGCTCAGAAGGAGACATATATGAAGGAGACAGATGTATAGAACCTGGCTGGAGCAGTTATATCAGGTTGACTTTTTCATGAACATACACTGAAAGACTTTAATATGTGGCAGTCTGAATCAGTGATTTGTAAGAGATGACAGATGTAGTCAGAAACACCTTACTGGCTGAGGACTGAACATAGTGGTTCTGACCATCTGAAAGTGTAATAAATGTCAACGACAGGCTGTGTTTTATTTCTCCTGCATTTCTTTCTTCAGGCATTGTACACTTGTCAATTGTTCTGATTTGTATAAAATTACAAGTGGCCATGTACAATGTGGTTTCCTCTGCCTTCCTCTTCCTTCACTCTTAATTCAAATATTTCCTTTCGTCTTGGAGTGTGGGACACTGATAAAATGTAGAAAGCCAGAAGGCAGTTTGGACTATCCATTCTCTTTTGCTTAAGGAAAGAAATCTTTAGATGGATTTTGATACAGCTTTATTTGTTGATTTTTTTTTTCTTTTAAGAATAGAAAAAAAAGTGCAAAATACAGCTTGTTGAAGAGTGAGACCTAATACAAAAGCAACGTGAGACAGATTTCTTTGCATAGAATTTAGATTTCCACTTGAAAGGCTAAAATATGCTGAAACTCTCCTGTGATTTAGTTGTAACTAGTTGGCAGATGTTGAATGATCTCAACAACTATCTTTGTTGCTATTCCATAGTAAATATGTAGCAGACTGACTGTTTATAATCTGTGTAATATGGGATTTGTCAGTCTTTCTTTATTACCTGTAAAATGGATTAGGAGAACAGTAAGATTGGACTGGTTCTCAAAGGAATGTAAGCGAGTTAAATGTCCATCTTTATTGGGGATTTTAATGAAAAATATGTCTTTAGTGATTATATTTAAAATAGCAAGACTACTGTCTCTGCTTCTGCCTTCTCTATTTCTTCTCATCCAACTAGTTCTGAGTACTCTCACAATTCCCACCCTTTCTAAAATTACTAGGAAATTACATTTGTCTTTGGACAGCAAATGCTGAGCATCTTACTAGAGCCACTTTATGATTTAATGTCTATTCTCAGTGATGCAGTAGTAATGAAGATGCAGATCTGGCTGGGCAGATAGAAAAGGTTTATTTTTCCACAGATGTAGGTTTTTCCGTCTCTTATCTTTACACATTTTTTCGTTTCAGGCTTTATTAGCAGTGAGTTGAAAAGATCAACATTGACAGACGTGACGTGTCTGTGATTCCAAGCTGGAAACCATTTCTAGCTTCTTTGCTGGGGAAGCAAAGCACAATTCAGCTGAAAAAGCCTTTCAAATATGTCCAATCAAATATGAAGCAGCAGTTGCATGAGGAAAGTGTGCATTTTAATGAATTGGTTTTCAAACATCACATAGCAACTGGGAAAAACCACACAATTTAAAGTGAAAAAGAAAAGCTAAACTACAAAGAGCCATTAGGCTTGTCTGATCCATTAAAATGTACATATTGTGTTGGACCTAACGTGTATACAAGTGAAAAAAAATGAATGCAGTAAAAAACAACCCAACAGACCAGTCTGGATAAATCACATAGTTAATTATAAAAGATACTCAAGATTCAGGGTTTAATTTAATCAGTGTGATTAAATCATCCTGTGGTTCTCCTTTGGAATCCAAAACAGTTTGTCTTACCCACTGCTGCTAATATGAAAAAATGCTGTTCATGAGTTAATTTATATTAACTCATGGAGTTAATATATGGCTTGGTAAGAGAACAAAAGATAATAAAATAGTTTATTAGAATTAATATAACCTCTTTTGCTCTGGAAATAGAGAGTTCACAGTGAAACACCAGAATAAAACCAGTGTTCAGAGTGCCAGGCAAGTGAGGGCACTCTGCTGAACTGTTTTTCTGAAGAGATATTCACAGATCCATTTCTCCCAAGGTAGCAGCTAAATCCCATTGCTGGCCCATTGCTGCAGCAGTGGCTGGGAGCAAAGGCAATGGCTGACAGCCATGGGAGGTAGAACGTAAAACTCGTTTATTTACTGACGTATTAAGCAAACTTTAGCAATCACTGTTAATACTTTGGATGATATCCAAGGCAGAAGACCAGAGTTCTGTTGGCTCAGGAGTATAAGGAGACTTTCTGGAAAATTGAAGCATTAATGAAAAGCTTATCTTACATACCAGGACTTGAGCAAAAGGCCAGAGCATCTGATAGAAGTACAGCAGCCTTCTTCTGAGTGGTTCTTTTTTAATTTGAGGGTCTGACTTATTTTGGAATAAGATAACAGAGATTGGCCCATATCTCTGTACTTTAAAATCGGTGGAAGCTTTTAAGTATGTTTGCATGGCTGTATAAAAATCAATTACAAATATACCTAAAAGGGAAATATACCACAGACATTTCCCCAGCTTGGTCAATATTTTTCTTATAGTTAAAGGTAAATAGGATTTGAGGATAAGGCAGGTAAATGTTCTATCCGTAATCAACTGTGAGTGGCTGGGGGTTTTGTCAGTAATTTTCCACTCCAAAAACCAAAAAACAATCAACTGAAAAACTGGTATGAAAATCTTGGGAACCCCATGCCTTTTCCAGGCAGCTTGGAATGCTTAGAGGCTTTGATTAAAAGATAAGATTCGTAGGTTTATGTGCCGTAAAGTTGCACATGTCATGGAGATGATTTGTACAAAATGATTATATGTGAATGTGGATGAAAGGCAGTTCATAAACATAATTTTGTTTGTGAAGATGAATAGTTCTCTGAAGTGCTTCTGTACCACAGGGAAAGCCTATGCTGCTGATCTAACTTATGGTTAGATGGTTCAACATGGGTAAAATGAGCCTCATCTCCCCAGTAAAACTGGACTAGTTTAAAGCTTCATTTGGTTTTACTCAGCTACCATAACAATCTCTGGAATATATTTATATCCTTTTAAAATTAGTTACAATGCACTTCACTGAACAAAGCTTTACAAAATCCCTTTACCTTACAGAGGCTGAAAATCAATAAATGCTAAATTCCAAGATTTTCACCAAAAAAGGTGCATAAGGTTTATGCTGGTACAAGCACAGAAATACTTTACCTTCCCAGAAGAATTTTCATCATATCCCTTTATTATTTTTAAGAAGATTCTTGCTTGCTCTCTTCATGCTTTCATTCTGTTGTTTCAATTATATTACATCTGTTTTTCTGTTCAGCATTTTGGCACTGCTATCAGGCTTGGGTTACTTGAAGGGCTGAAGGAATCTATACCCACTGCTAAATCCAGCCACCTCCATGTCATACCCATCCAGATGTGCAGCTTGCTCATTCCGATGGGCTGCATTTGTTCCTGAATCTGAAAAGAATATGGTTCTCTTATGCTGTTCTATTTGCAATTAAAGTTTAATTAACAATGAAGGAAAAAAAAAATTTTTACTTGCAGATATTAATGTGCATATAGACTGTGTTTTAATCTCCATATGTTGAGATTTTAGAAGGTTAACTGGCAACTTTCTGTGTGTCATCCAGTTGGACTAGATGATTTTTGTTGGTCCTGAAATATTCTATTCTATCCTATTCTATTCTATTCTATTAAAATCATGAGACAGGGCAAGCCCAGATCACCAATAGTAAGGAGTGCAAGGATAGAGGGAAAATTAAAAGACTGATAATAATCTACTAAAAATATTAAGATTATGACAATATTGGAAAACATATAGGAAAATCTACAAGTATTGAAGGAACGTTGATAAGGAATGTTTTTGCGTATGTGTTGCCTCATGAAAAAGGGTTTTCCAGTTTTAGCAGTAATGTATTACTGACACATTTCCTTCAGATCCATGAGATGCCATCTATTCTTAGCTGGAAGGCACAGTAATTTATTTTCTTTCACCATACTGCTCTGTAGGCAAGCTATCTCCTGAACAAAATAAAGTATTCCTAATTCACTGAAAATTAGCAAAGTTTTTGATACTAAAATAGTTGTGGAAATGAAGTAGGTGTCAAATTAAGTGCCTTTCTATGACTACAGCAAGAACAGAAGAGCAATGTGGCAGAAGGTGTTAATGGTAATTACCTGCTAATGATGAAATAATGTGGAAAACCTGAAAGCCAGTGGAGTCACAGAGCTGCCAATACACATGAAAGGTCTCTTCTGTATCTCATTAAATGGAAAACTGGAAGTGAACTGAGAAACTCGTTCTCGACTCTGTGGCCAAACACAGTGATCAGAGTCTGCACTAATAAACCAAATGTCTGACCCATTGTCTGACCCACAGTGACACATTGAAGGGAATAAAACAGGATTTATTAACTTCTGTATTTCACAGAAACTGCCATTCTCATTTCTGAAAGTAGCCCAGATTGATCACTGCATTGTGGAACAAATCCAATATAAAATCAAACTCTGAATAATTTATGACAATGCTTGTAAGCCTATATTAAAAACTTCTCAAATGCATAAGTCCTCCAAAGGCCAGAAGAGAGTAATGAGTTTATATTTGTCTTATTTCTGCAGTGTAGACAGGTTCTTCAATGAGAGACTATTCATGACTTGAAATGATAGAAATTACTTTTTAAAATAAAAAACTGCCAACCTCCTTTTTTTGCAACACTATTATGATTTCTTTCCTGATTTTATCATAATCTTTGACTAAGACCAATTGCATTCCAGGTATTTTCTGATTGTTATTGGCATATGTGGATTGGGAAGGACTGTTTCAATGAAAAATTCACCAAAATGTCAAAAAAACCCCAGTATAGGCAGAAGGGCCTACTCCTCCCCATACATCTAAGATATTTAGAACTCACTCTAGACTGGGGAGTCTGGCATTATAATAAGTTTCTACTTTTCTTGTTGCCCTAATACAAAAGGCACCATAAAAATAGGACATAATTATACTGGTCAGATTGGCAGTACTGTTCTGGTTCAGAATATATTTCACCACTTTTGTTGCCAGAAACATGCCTTTACCATTATGTTAATAAAACAAAACTCTGTGAAGTTGGCAGCCAGAGCCATGATTCCCTTCAGGACTGTCACCATAGGATTTGTAGGTGAGACCCATGGCTACTTATTTAAGGCTTATTAAAAAGATGAATATTTTGCCAATAGGCTTTATAGCTTTCTTCACTCTTGGGAAAAAAATTACTTATTGTTTTGTTTTCCACTCTCTGTGCTTCCCAATAGCCCCCACCACCCTGATGTCAGTACATATTAAAACATTTGAGAGGCTGATTCATCATTGTGGTGAGGCCACTAATTCTCATGATGAACATTTCTCTGTGCTTTGCTGTGAATTATTGACAGAATTAAGTAAACTCAGGAGTGCTGCCTACTAATGCCCAGCTGCATTCTGAACACCAAAAGCAATAAGAGCATTAACAGTAACTATATTCCACTCCCCCAGGGCTGCTTTGCATATGAGACCCTCAGCATTTTGCTCCTGGTCTGTCAAAATTTCTCCCAGTTCCTTCTCCCCTTCTTGGACTCAGAAAACAATATAAAATCCCTGGTTTTTTGTACATATATAAAATCCCTGTTTGGAACTCAGAAAGGTGAAAACTGTTGGGTTTTTCTTAAGGGTTATCCTCCTTTGCCTTCCTTTGGCCTGTATTCAATATGCAGGACATAATAGAAGGTTGGAATACCAGAATACGGAGGCAGAAGAAGGGTAGAGAATGGAAAGAAGTTACTGCACCCTCTGTTACTTTTGCCCATCAAGAAAACATCAAATTTGTCACCAGGGCTATTCTTTGCACTGAAAAGTAGATGAAGGCTTTCAAATAACATCTCCCTTGAATGTAATAATAATTCTGGTATTAAAGATTAGATTTCTGTGATCATAAAACTTAACATTTTCTAAACTGGATCCCAACTAACTTCTGAAATTCAAAACCTTAAATTTCTCCTGTCATTTGTCACCCTATTGATGAGTTTCGGGAGCTTGCTGTACTGCACATGTATTTAATGTCTCTTTTATGGTAATACAGCTTATGAGCCAAAATGTAATATAGGCTTCTTAAATCCATTATTCAAAACTTACATTTCTGTCACTGCAGTAGATTTGTGGTGAGTAATTTCAGCATTTTGGAAAGTAGCCATCAACTGAATGACTCAGAGCAAAGGGTTTTACACAAATGCAGATCATGACAGTATAAAATCTTTCATAAAAAGATTGAATCATTGACAGTAAATGTTCTTAATAAAGATGTGTTCCAAGGGCCCAATTAACACAGTCTTTTTTTATGCAACCTTTGTGTTGCACGACAAAGAACTTGTTTAAAAAAAAACTAAAATCACATGTACTTTCCAATTTAGTCTCATGTTTTGCATAAGTATCCTGCATTTCTCCATAATAAACTTATGAAGGAGAATAATGTGTTCCTGGACATGAAAGAGCAGAAGAGGCTTCAGTGAACCATTGAGGCTTTCAGGCAGAGCCAACAATGAGATGCTTGTACCTGATTCCCGAGCACATCCTGCATCACCAGCCTTAAGATGGAGGACATGTTTAGATTAGATATTACAAATAAATTCCTTACTGTGAGGATGGTGAGGTGGTGGCACAAGTTTCCCAGAGAAGCTGTGGATGCTTCATCCCTGGAAGTTTCTAAAGCCAGATTGGATGGGGCTTGGAGAAACCTGGACTAGATGACCTTTCAGGTCCCTTCCAACTCAAATCATTCTGTGATTCTATTATTCCATGACCTGATGGCTCATTTTTTAAATTAAAAAATTGTATAAGAACAATAGGAGAGTGTGACAGCTTTTGCAACGAAGTTGGTGAACATAAAGTCTTTTGCATGGATATTAAAGGGAATAGAAGTTGTTGAAATAGAATTAAAATGGTAAAAATATGAAAAAAGTAAAAACCAAGAGATAGAAAAGTATTAATAACAATATTAAATAACTGAACAGTTCCTAAGTCTTATAGTGCATCTTCACATTTGAATTATAAGAGCGTAGGTGTATACAAAGTAACTTTTAAGTAGTTGTAAATACAGGTGACAACTGAAGAAAACCAGGCTTTCTTTCCAAGTTTATGTTTATGTTCAGCTATTTCTCTCCAGGGAGTCAATACCAGTAAGCATGAAGTAGGAGTAAAGATAGTATAGAAAGACTGGAAAAGCATGTTTTTGATTTAAGAATAGAAACTGTAACTTTGAAAATGAAAGCCATTTTAGGAAAGGCATGTGAAAGAAGGAAAGCACTAGAAAGTGCTAAAATGGAAATTGCTGGACTCAGGGGAGATGCCTATTAAAGAGGGAAAGAGATTATAATCTCCATGTTTCCTGAAGGATTACTAAAATAGAAAACCAAAGCTTCTATCACTGATGCACACTAAATGCACACATCTAAATAAAGTATTTAAATCAAGAACAATAATGAAAGAAGCAAGAGCTTTTTGAATGTATTTATCTCCCACATTGAAGAAGCCAAGTGCTATTTCAGCAGAAGTAAAAGTCCGATTGAAAAATGGCCCAGAAAGAATCTGCCAGGGAAGGGAGGTGAGCTGAGGATGGGAACACGGCTGGCACAGGCAGGAGCCTCCCAAACAAGGAGCCAGTCCCACCGCAGCTGAGCAGGGCAAGCAGGGCAGGTTTAGATGAGAGTCTGGGTCACAACAAGCCCATGGTGATGAGGAAGGCCTGACATCAGGCTGTGATATTAAATCTGAAGCTCTGGGTCAGGGTCTGGATCAATAGGGGGCATGCCAAGGCACTGATACTGTGGAAACAGAGCTGCAGTGCAGATCAGACCAGGGGACATGGTCTCAGGTCAATAGCAGCTCCCAAGAGATGGAGTGGGGAGTCCCCAGTTCCAGCTCTATTTTTTTGTAATTTTTTTTTTTTTTTTTTTTTTTTTTTTTTTTTTTTTTTTTTGTAACGACTGAAAGCAGTGACTAGCCTTGAGCTGCTTCTAGGAAAGGAGAGGATTGAGAGCCCTTAGGACATCACAGTAAAATGGTGGTTTGCATAAAAAAGAACTCACATATAAAATATATAATTTGGATATTTAGAAGAAGATTGAGTGAAGGATGAAATCAGAATATAATAAGGCAACAGATTATTTTTTTTTTAAATATATGGCACTAGAGACAGATTACAGACCTGAGACAAGAAGCATCTTTCCTCCAAAACCATTACAGAAGGGAGAGGGGAAAGGAAGGATGTGGGATAACCCAGGATGTTGTTTAAAGAATGATTGATGGTTTCAAAATGAGAGAACTGAAACCATCAGTTTCAGAGAAATAAGAAGGTGCTGAGAATGCGAATAGCACAGGAAAAGTGGCAAGTGCTATCTGGATTAGGCAAGAAAAGGCAGCAAAAATGCTGAGGTCTAGATCCAAAGAATTTGGTCACTGTTAGGAGCACCTGTGTCAGACATGCATATAAAGTAAGAGTTTGGCTAAGTAATTTCAGTTTAGGCAACAGAATTTTCCAAACAAGGAACAGGAACTTAAACACCTGATAGAAACGGGGTTCTTAGGAAAGGAGTTACACATTGGGGGCCAGGAAGAAGCAGCACTCTAAACTCTCTCACCTGGATTTGGCACCTGTCTCAAAGTTGTGGTTAAACTGCCATGTTGAGACTCCAAGCCTTTACCTTTCAACTTCGACACTTACACTGTGATGGTGACTGAAACAGACATCTCTCAACATGTTTGTGTTAAGGGGTTTGTTAAGGCTGTTTTATGGAACTCACACTGGCAACTCTTGGCAGGGAGAGCCCAACACACTGAAGAGACGACTAAGTAATTTTTGAGTGATTTCTCCATTTTCAGAGAATGTCATTATGTCTTCAGGCTAAGAAAGGATAAAGAAAGCTACTTCCTCAGGGAAGAATATAATTGCTTTATAAAAAAAATCTTCAGTGAAATGCACCCATCAGTAAGTCTACTTTTCCTTACAGTTCCAGACAAAATCCAACTGTCCAAAATCCAAATCAACTGTCACCCAAACTGCATCATCTTCTAGGAGCATGAGGTTATGTCTTTGTTAATAAATAATCCTGGACACACTTTGGGCCTGAACACAGCTATAAGATCAATCCTGAACTGCCAGCGTGGTCATGTCCATGGTGCAGTTTGGAGTGTTAAATAACCACTTCTGCAGATAATAGCCAGGCAAAGACCGGGGATATATTATGGGCCAAGGATCCAGGGTAGTATGCAGCTGTTTTATTTTGGGTAAAAAGGAGATAGAGTGAGAGAAGTCAGCCAAATGCATGTGAACCAATCTGTACTAATAAATACCAGGGTCAGAGAATTGTTGCTGGCCCATTCCATTTATTTTTAGGAGGAGACTGAAAGGACAGGTAGCAGCATCCCAGAGTTATCTTGACATTTGAAGTTATGTATTGAGGAATCATAAGACTTGATAGCAAGATTGCAATGGCACAGGCATCAGCTTTGGTTGTGGTCAGGTAAGTAGCTCCTTGATTTAAAACCCATCCTTTAAACCCTGCTTTGTGTCAGTGATTACCTGCTGTCTGTGTTGACTCAGGGCTGCAGAATGTGAAAGCTTATGGGAGCAAGATAAGAAGTTTCAAAAAGTTAAAAGCCCAGTTTCCAGGGACTTCTAATAAAACCTCAGAATCCCTTAGGTCTCTTCAAAAATCCTATCTGAAAATAAAAATTGGATGAGGTACAGGATTTATTGGTTCTGACAAAAAAAAAAAAGAATAGAAGCAGCAAGTTTTCAGACAAGCTGCAGGCTGGAATAACAGAAGAGAAGTGATATGAATTTTCTAACAAGTCCTGTCAGTTTTGCTGTCCTTATTAAGGAGAACAGAACATCTGCAAATGGGGAAGACATGATCTTGAAAATAAGTCCTGAATCAATTCAGCAAAGAACAATCTGTACATGTGATTTTGGTTTTGGCAAATCATCAAACAGCTATTAACTGGAAAGCTAAATGGGGTCAGCAATTCAAGCCTGGCTGGAAGATAATAAAATCATAAAAGCATTATAATATGCATTACTTAAATGTGACTAGTCAAGGCACATTTGAATTAAGTGTGGCTGGTTTCAGCTTCAGATTATGACACCCATGTTTAGATGTGTCTATGTAGGTGCCTGTAATGAATTTGTTACCTAAACTCCCATTATAGACAATGTGGGGAGTTCAATTAGAGTGAGCTGGATAGCTCTGGACTTTTGTGACAGCTGTGTCTGCTGGTCACCCATCACAGCTGCTCCATTCTTTGTGAGAATATGCTTTTATTTGTCAAATTAATAACAAGAAGCTTCTGCAACATGTGCATTTTAAGTAAAGGGTTTAGAATGATCTTCAGCATACCTTGACCATTTCTTCTAATTAAAACAGAAATCCCTTCACTACAAGATCTGTAGCCAGCTGATCATCTATATCCATGCGCTCTATAGAAATAGAACTTGGAACTGAATATCACATTCTTGCTTATTAATGTCTAGAATTTAAAAAAAAACTATTCTTATGTGTTGACAGGATGGTGAACTTAGCTCCTCATGTTTATGTTTTCCATGCTACTTAGGAATTTTTAATCCTTCTGTTTTACATGCTCCCTCCTTCAGAAGAGAACAGGCTGAATCCTCTCACTGTGTTTTCTGGATTTACTTATTTGACCATTACATGCTTTTTTGGAACCCAGCAAGTTAAGCCTAAGATTGTGTTCTCTAGTAATAATTCTAAAAGGAGAGGTGAATTTCTTTTCGTCTAATGTCTATGTTGGCAAATACCATTTACATGCTAAATTTTGTTTTTCTAATCTTAGTTTGCACTAATGTAAATAAACTTCATATAAAGCATGTTAATTAAAGCAATTTTTCACAATAGTGGTAATTCTACCTTTTGGACTTTACTAATATTGAGAAATATTTTGTAATTCTACCTTTTCTGAGAGGAAGAAAATTGAGGGTAACAAAGTTTTTCTAAATCAATAGGAAACAGATGTGATTCCCATGAAAACTCCTGCACTGAAGCTTCTTTATTACCTTGTTTATAATGTTTAAGTAAATCAGCTCTAAAACAAATAGTGCTATGGGGCAGAGAACATTGATTAACTGCCTGAGTTTGGAGGGCAGTTTTACCCAAATCCAATTTCATAGGCATCAAGAGGCAGAAAATTTAAACTCATTTCAACACTAGGAAGACTTTTTAAAATCCTTGATACAAATTGAACATTTTAGTATATTTTTTTAAATTACTGCAATGTAGTGAAAACAAAAGATCAGTTTTTAATGAGATTACACATAGATACTAATGGTAACTAAAGAGTGATGAATGGGACATACTTTGAAAAATTAAATTGTAAATTAATGGCATGATGATGTGACCTGAACTAGTGTGGTTCTAAGTCTCCAAATTTGCTGAGAACTGTAAAAAGTAGGAAACAGTAGGTGTGTGTGTTATTTGAGTAGAATTATATTAATTGCTGTAGGTTGATACAGACAAAATAGTGGAGGTAAAAAGAGCTCATATGATCTGTGAGGCTTTTGAAAGGAAGCGAGTTGGAATATAGCTCTGGCAAAAGTTTGAACATACAAGAACTAGGGTTCTAAGTGCAAAGAAATGCTATCATCTTGAAGGGAAGTTTTCCTTTGAAGATGATAATTTTCATTTTGTCCGGCTTATTATTTGATTTATGAATATGAATAATAAAGTTTCATTAATATTAAGTGAAAATCAATTATAATTTTTTTTCTACTTTAGAATGTACAAACATCTAGAAAAATTTTAGACAAAAAATGTAAATTCTTTCATTTTGTTTGCTTTTCCAGGATATTTTACTTCTCTTTTAATGATGGTATGTTAGGTTTAATTCATGTTATTTTTTCTTTCTTGCTTTTTTTTTTTCCTAAGTGGCTCATTTTTGCGTATAGCCTGGAGCAGAGCTGCCAGCTTTGAAAATAGAGGCTTTGACTAGGATGATATGTACCAGTTGCTTCTGAAGTGAGGTCATCTGGGATTTCTCACCTCTCATTTTCAGCTCTGGATGCAGCTCAGGATACCAGATGCTCTCAGTCCTCCTTACCTGTTCCATCCCAAAGGATTCAGTTTTCTGGTTTGCACTGTTCCCTTTCATCATCACAGGTCCTGAGTGACTACTTTGATTTGCATTCTACATAAAGCATGTTGGGATAGAATTATGCCAATTATATTATTTCCACTGAGCTACAATAGTAACTCTGCATGAGAGCTCTGCACTAATTACAAAGAATTATAAATTTTGTATTTAGAAACTTTTTTTCAAAGTGGAGATACATCACAGTGACAAGTAAGAGCAGCTGAGATGGAGTAGTGTGGAATAACTGATCACTTCTTGGCAGAAAGAGCAGTGATTTACTGGTGAGAAAATTTCCTCCTCTGTTCCTCTGACAATCACCAATAAATTACTGTGCTTCTTCCCTAATTTAAAATATTTACAAGCATCCCAGGAGAAAAATGTATCCTTCATTCTCTGAACATACTTTCTGTGTCTAGAATCATCACTTACTAAAGGTATTATGACACAGTGCTATTTAGTATCTCTCAGAATCACAGCTTTAAGCCATCCCTGTCTCCTGTTTGGCTATATCTCAAATCAGGTGACACATTTCTCTTTCCTTTAAATCTGTCCCATGGATGTGTGATATTTAGCTGTTGAATTTAATGGAAATACAGGGATGAGTTAAACCACTGACCTCCTGCAGGAAACAGCTATCATTCATCTCGCAGGTTGGTACTGTCACATTTGGTTACTGAACAGCTTTTAAAGCAAACTGCTCCAGACTCACACAGAGGTGAATCAGATGGGACAAAAAGTAGTTTCTTCTGTCTGCAGCCTGGAATTGTTGAGGTTTATAAATGTTCTAGGACTGCCTCTCTCTTGTTTACTTAGGTTTCGAAAATTGGAATAGTGTTTAATTTTGACAGAAACTGTGGGGCAATTTTAAAATCTGATTTAGAATTTTAGTAAAAACTGAGGCCTAGGCTGTAATTCATTCTGTCATTCCATTTCATTCACGGGTGTCCCTCTTATCTTGAATTCTTTTTATGTTGCTGTAGTTATTCATATCCAGTTACTTTTCCCATTTCTCATACATTTAATGTCATTTAAATACATTCTTTACATTATAACCTAATTTTTAATGAAATAAGTTTTAATCATATATTTCAAACAGAAATGGGATAGAGACATGCCCTGATATGTTAGGAATTTAGAAATTTTATTCTAATAAATACAGAACTAAAATGAGGTAACATCTTAAAATATTTCAGTAGGATTGCAGATAATGTGGAGTCAGTATTGCAAAAATTGGAAATATTATGAGCTGCTTCCTAAGCCAGGATCAATTCTGTAATCTAATCTAAATCATGTTTTACAGATTTCTTCCATAATTTTGAGCAGTGGAGGCTTATAGTTGGAAGCTGATATTGTGTTATTTTATGTTATGTAACATTTCATTGCTGGCAATTAAATTTGGTGGGTTGGCTGCACTAGTTATTGTCCTAGAGTTGTGCAATGGTTTGTATTGGAGGGACTTTAAGGATTATGGGGATGGTCATCTTTAACTTGTGGGGCATCCACATCTCTGGGCAACCTCATCCTGTGTCTCCTCTGTCTTCAACAGAATTTCTTTGTAATATGTAACCTAAACCAGCCCTTTCAATTTGAAACCATTCCCCCTTGTCTTGTCACTACATGTCCTTGTAAGAAGTCTCTCTCCATCTTCTTGTTTGTCCCAAAGCTTCTGTGGATAACTAGGATTTTTGTCTGTGTAGTGTAGTTTAAAAGATTTTTATCTCCCAAAAAGTTTTCAATCGGGAAACTTTTGACAAGTTACTGTTTGAGCCAGAGAACTCACAGAGAGTGTTAGACAAACTTTTAAAAGGAATTAGGTGCCAGATTTGTCATCAGTTATTTGAAAATAACAGCAAAATTCATACAATTTTACCGAGTATATGTATGTTTCCTTTAACATGAAATCCTATATTCTTTATATGAAGTAGCAAAATTGACAAAACTACAGAGAGTAATGAAAATGCAAAGCAGCAAGAAGGCACAGGGCTTTCAGAAGAGATGCTAATCTGCAAGTAATATAGCTGGGCTTCAGTTTTAGTTTGGCCACAGCCTGCAGTCAGCTACTTGGAATAGTACATGTGAATACTCACCCTGCAAAATTCCAAGGTTTCATAGGAAATGGGCTAGAGAACAAAATAATATTTTCAGTTCTGGCAACACATAAGTATTAACAGTGTAGTTTCATGTACACACTTTGAGGTAGCATAATGTTCCCCTGATGCTGAAAAAGCTGCCTGATGGATCTGCCTTCTCCTGAGCTGGCAATCAGTTCTGCTCCTGTGCTGTCCTCATGCTGCCCCATCCTCTTCAGGCTGGGAGAACTAAACCCACTGAAACTAGCCAGAGGTGAAAGAGGCAGGAATGAACAGTCAGAGCTGTGATCATGCCACTCATTCCAGTATTTAATGCTCATGAAGTTGTTATTTACCAGTGATTTTTTTCTCTCTGTCTCTGCAGGTAATTATGTCCTCTTTCTTCCTGAGACAGTCACAGTATGAGCTCCTCAAGGCTACTCATCATCAAGGAGATATTATATTCTTGAGTCATAAAAAGATTTGATCCAAGAGAGGTATTTTTTTCTTAGAAAATGAAAGTAGCTGGAGGTGGTAAAGGGGCATGAATGACTCAATTAACTTGTCAGGTGTCAGGAGTTCGGGAGATCATCTGATCTAGTCACAATTTCCACTGGCTCTGAACCTTTTCTGCCAACAGTGTGTTTTTAAAATCCTTAATTATATATTATTATTATCTCAAACAATCAGGGTTATTTTATTTTACCCTCTGTCCTTTTATCTGTTGTTACTGCTTTATCTTGGTTGGGTTGCTCTGGTTTCTCCCATCTAGAAGGTTGGTTTCAGTTTTTTGGACAATGCTCTCAGGGACACAGTGTCATTCCTGGGGCCGTCCTGTGCAGGGCCAGGAACTGCACTTATGTGATCCTTGTGTGTCCCTTCCAACTCAGGGTATTTGAAGGCAGAATGAAGGGAACAATCCAGCATGCCTTGGTGAACCGAGTGCCCACAGCTCTTTAAGAACACAGCCCTTGACTGCAGAGTAGGGATGCAGGGAAAGTGGCTTGAGAAAGCCAAGAGAACAATTGCAAAAACAGCTTCCTAACAAGAAACACTGAGTCAATGAACGTAAGTATCTCCTAAAACCATTTTTGTGCTGCAAGTGGGGCCATATACTTCTGGTGTATCATGCTGTATCTGTAGTATATCCACATCCCAGTGTGTCACATCAATAGGGGATTCAAAGGGAATGACAAGTAAAAGCAAGGAGTAACAGTGTGATGGAATGTAAGTAACATTAGTGTCTCTCTCTTTTTTTTTTTTCCATCATGCTGTTGAAGAGGTCTGTGCTTTGATGTATAATACAAAAGGGCAGTAGTGGAGGGAAATGTGAAGGATGGGTGGGTGTTAGTGATGTGCAAAATAACAAGCTTGCTTTCAAATGGCTTGGCAAGGACCTAGCTGTGAGAAAAAGGCACTGCTGACAACTTGGAATCCCCCTAAGTGTGATGTCCCTTCTCCTTGAGCAGTCTTAAAATTGAAATAGTGACAGGCTTTTAGTTATGTACATCTGCCTTCTCATTATTGAAAGTAAGTTAGGAAAATGTATACTAATTGATATGAAGAAAAGCTGAATAAATGCTTTAAACCGAAAATTATGTTTCCATTTATAAATAACAAAGGTCTTTTATTGACATTTTAAATAAAATAGATTAGCAAATAAGGAGAATTTATTGTGATTTTGTTTTAGTCTTGTTGCAACATTTACCTGGTTAATGTCTTTGCTGATGATCTCTTTCACTAGCTGGCACATGGCTTTCATTTTGCATTAGTTAAATTCTTGTAGCTTGTAGCTTCAGGTAGGAATTGTTTTTATGGAATACATACAGTCATGCAGTATTTGGTATTTTTACAGTAAAAGTACAGAACTTCTCTGATCTCCCCATTTGTGGAATAATTATTCTGACATAGAAATCTAATTAAACTTTTTGACAGATATTTTGTTCAGAAAATGTTCTTTGCACTTTTATCTCCAATATGGAATAACACAAACCACCCTAGTGTAACTGCACACCTTCTTTGTAAGAACAATCCTTGATGAAGAAAAGCCTAAAATTTGTTAAAGCACAATGAGGGGAAAGAAGAGACTCTTAAAAATTAGTTCTCAGCTCAAGGTCAGCTTGAAGTAGTGCCAGGCTCTCGATCTTCTACTGCTCTTAGCAAAGGGTATAGTCCTATAGGTTAAGTGGTAAGGGCCTTTTCAGTTGCTGATGCACAGGATCTGCAGCACTTTCAGATAATTTGATTTCTTTTCATTAAAAAAAAATAAGAGAAAAGAAAACACATCCCCCAAATATGAAAATATCACTGCTTAGGGTTTTTTCTGCATGTGCCTACATAAACAAGATAACCTGAATTATTAAAAGTGTGAATTTAAAGAGGATTTGTTGTGCCACATTTGTTAAACACCCACACTCTGTGTGGGCACTCAGAAGTGATGTTCTTTGAGTTCAGCTTAACTGGTGACTTAGCCTTTTCTTCACAGTGTGGTTGAGGGAGCTGTGGAGATCCTCATGTCCAACCCAGAGCTCAGGCAGGGCCTCCTCAAAGCCAGGATTGTCCCAGCTGCCTTTTGAGTATCTCTGACAGAGGAGATGCCCCAGTCTCTCTGGGTGACCTGTGCTGGTGCTGCTGTCTTTATGGTGTCTCCTGATATTCAGGGGGAACCTCCTGTGTTTTAGTCTGTTCCCTTTGCCTCTGGTCCCATCACTGGGCCTGCCTCCATCTTTGCACTCTCCCTTCAGATATTCATGCATAAAGTCTCCCCCAAGTATTCTCCAGGGTTATCAGTCTCAGCTGTCTCAGTTTTCCTCCCAGGAGAGATTCTCCAGTCCCTTAATCATCCTTGTGGCTCAGGCATCCTTCCTTGGGCTCAGTCCCATATGTCCATGTGCAGGAGTCCAGGTGTGGTCTCACCAAGTGCTGAGCAGAAGGGAAGGATCATCCCTAGAATCGCTGGCAACACTCCTCAAATGTAGCTCAGGACAACATTAGCCTTATTTGTGATATGGACCAAGTCTCTCGTGGCAGCCTTTGGCACTTAAGGATGGAAAACACCTATTTTTAAATTGATCCCTTCGACTCATTCACTGGGATAGCTTTTTAATTACAGTAATTTCATGATTATAAGCTGCACCTTTTTCATTGAAGAATCCAGCCTACCCCAGTAGTGCGGCTTATATTCAGGTGCGGCTTATCTATGGACAAATCCCAGTGAAATGCCAACCTGTAAGTGAGAGCCGGCCGGGGAGGGTGCCTGGGGCTGCCTTTAAAGGCTTTGCTGGTCTGTGAAAACTGTTTGCAACTTGAGCACCTGACACCAAGCCCCGTGCTGGCACGATTCTGTTATAAATTTGTTACTTTGTTGCACATGGATCCTCGCTTTAAAAAAAAAAAAAAGTGGCTTATATTCGGGTGCGGCTTATATATGGACAGATCCCGTGGTCTACCTGGCTACCCGGATGTGCGGCTTATAATCAGGTGCGGTTTATCATTTTGAAATTACTGTATATACTTTAAGACCATTTCCCCCCAGATCTCTCTCTTGACATCTCTTCAGTAAGTAAGACTTTATTTAAGATTGTATGGTCACACCTACCACTCTAGCTTTTAGAAGTTTGATTAAATAAATAGCTGGGAATTAAATTTACATTAATGCTACTGTACAATTAATATATATATTCTCTGAGACATACTAGGAAGGGGCTCACTTTACTGTGTCCTGCTCTATTGGAATTTCTACACATTAATGGAAATTATGATGTGTTTTTCACAATATTTCTTTCATATTTTCTGGCTTTGGAATTAGCCATCTGGTCTTCAACCCAGTGCTTACTTCAGCCAGGCTGTGAGAACAGTAGGGGAACTGAAGCTATTGCAGTTACCTTCACTGCTGATAATTCAGTGCAATTTACCTCTCTGGCTTTCCCAGATTGGTGCTCAGTAATACAGTAGCCATGGACCCAGAAGACCTCTCAGTCTTGGATACCCTGTTTTTTTTCAGATGCCATGTTGACCCTCTTTCTTATGGATAAAAACTGAGATAATCAAATGCAGATATTACTGCCCAACTTGGGATTTGGGAACAGTACACCTACATGCTAACAAAATGCACAAGTTGGGATAATTTATCAGAATTCCATTACACAATCTAGCATCAAAGGACCTATAAAGACATTCCTAACAAATTATGATACAGGTGTTAAATGACACGTGGCAAACATGCCCCTACATCCTTTTTTTCTAGAGGAAAAAATGCATGCAGCCAGAGGCATTGCCACCTGGCAATTTGAGAACTTGCTAGGGTGACTAGTGAAGTTTTACTTCAGATGTCAATATTTTAAATAGTCTTGGATTCATTAAGCATTTATTTCTCTGGCAGAGCAGAGAACTTATCTCTTTATTTATTTATATAGTAATTTTTCCTCTTGGCATGAAAAATTAGTTAAATCTATGGTACCTAACTTCTTGCATACCAGAAAATTATATGGATTAATTAAATCAAGATGAGCTTTAAACGTGTTATTTACAAAGAAGTTTATACTGCAATTTGTTCTTTCAAAAGTCTTTTTTCATGTCAGGATAACTTGAAAAAGTATAGTGTAAATTCATTTTAAGACAGAAGCCTGTGGTAGGACTCTCCCTGACTTGTGCTCAGACTATGTGTATTATTTATCATCCTCAGTGTTCTGTTTCTGCTATTCTTAGCATGTGGCTTTGTTTCATTCAAGCAGTATACTGACTGTGAGGACTAGTTAGGAGCAAATTGTAAAAGACAATGAAAATCTCTTTTAAGTTTTATTTTAGAAGTAAATGAGAAAAATTATAAGGTGCAAGCAATACCAATACAAAATGGCTTGCATTTTGGTTATGTATTAATGAAGAAAAGAATTATGAGAAATAAGAGTTCAGGTAAACATCTCCCATTTTTCTGTTGTGTGTTTATCTCAGTTTGCACAGATGATGTGTGCCATGAAATGCATCCAGTGTGCAGGAAAGTCTGGAGGTAATACAGCTGCAAGATGGAGACAAGATCTTCAATGAAGTTTTTTACCTGATAGTAAAATGAGTTTTGATTTTTTTTTTTTTTTCATTCACTAAGAAGTAAAAGCAAAGTTACTTTTTAAGTGTTTCTTAAAACCCATAATAATCTGCTGTAGCACTTAGGCTTCTTGCAGGTTGACAATTTGATTCTTGGTTTCAAATTCCTGGGCGCTTATCCTTTCTCCCAAAGCACTGAGTAGTGCTCCTGCTTTAATTTAGCATTTTTCCAGACTACTCCTTTTGGATTGGCAAATTTTTACTTTTGTACAAACTTTTCAGTTTTGCCTTCTGGTCACTTGTGCAGGGGAAGGTAAATGTGAAGAGTTTGAGTCCTGCTCGTTCTGTAAAGCGGAGTTCTCTCACGGTCTGTTTTGTTTCCTGTATCATGGCTGTCACCTTCAGTTTGCTCCCGCTGTGCTTTCTGTTCTATTTCTTGTTTGGCGAGTGTCAGGAGCTCGGGCTTGTTACCCTGGTGGGGTTCCATGCTGCTGATTAACAACACAAATGGCTAAAAATAGCTGGAGTTCAAGCAGGAGACATTTGCTGATAATAAAATGTTATGCCTTTTATCCAGGGTGCTCAAATGGGATTCTAATCAGGTGATGGAATGACCACTACTGCTCACAAAATGAAGGAACTGTTGTATAACGTTTTAAAGTCATCCTCTGCAGAATGGAAACTTCTTTTGAGCAAAACAGAAGGCACAAGCATGTTAATCAGTTTAAATGTTATCTACATTTATTTTTTTGCCATGGGTGAGAGGAGGGAGGCTGTTGAGAGTGTTGTGAAGAGCATGTGACAAATCTTTTACCCATTTTCAAAGTAAGAGCCTTCCTTCCTTGTTTAACTGAATAAAATAGGTTTTGCTTGAATTTGAAATTCTGATGTCTATATAGCAAATATTAGAGTAATGAAGATGCCAGTCATTATTTTATCGCTTATCTGGAAATACACATTCAGATACTTTTTTACTCCATCCCTATGTAAATTGTAATTATTCTTGCAAAGAAGTTTAATTATGGTTGTTATTAATTGTCACATGGAACAACTCCCCCAAAAAAATTTCCAAGTTTCAGGCTAGACACTTTCTTATTCTTCTGGAGTATTTTATGCCATCTGTCTAGACTGTAAGATCTTTAAGGCAAAATGACATACACAAGTGGCACATGGACCACTGCTAGGACTGTTAATTGCTTAGTTTTCACAACATCTGGCACACATTATGTAACACATTTTCTTCTGCCTGTTAAAAGCAGTTATTATTTATTTACCTGCCTGTCACTAGGGCTTTGAAGAGTCTCATGGAAACCAAAGGAATAAATGAACCCTGGAGGGGAATTGGTACTTTTCAGACACCACAGTCCAGACTCTAAGTTTTTAAACAGTGTCTTGCCTCTCACTGGGACAGTTTTCTGATGCCCTCTCCCTGAACATCTGTTGATGGCCACTTTCATAGCCAGAGTCCAGGTCCAGACAGAATTGCCCTGTTGCAAATGGCCAGCCTGATGTTCTTAAAATGTGCACATTACTGAGGGACCCGTTCAGTTTCACGCTGGTGGTTTTATTGTGCCATCAGTGCCACCTCAGTTGACCAAATAGCAACAGACATAAAAGGGGAAGCAAAACATTTTATCTCCTGTGTTTCCTTCTGCTGAGCTGAGGAGCTGTAAAAGAGCCCTTGGTGTATCAGAATTGAAGAGGTCTCAGTTTGAAATTTGTTGACAGCCTCCAACAGAACAGGAGAACAGGAAGTAAAATGGCACCAGAAAATTCACTGTGCAGGAATAGCATATATAGAGTTAAGCTTGAACTGGGTCACATAACAGGAGTTTATTATTTTATTTTCCCTTTCTCATTATTTCTTCTTGCTTTGAACCATTTTTTTAAAAAATGAGACCTCTTCAGTTAGTCATCATAAATTAGTCATCCTCCAGCGTTTGAGGTATTGGCCCCAAGTGAACTGCTGTAGTAAAGTATAATTCAGCTCCTGCATAGCCTTTCTTTGTGAACGGGGCAAATGAGCTTGGATGTGGTCTCTGTTTCTTTGTGCTTGGATTCCAGCTGCTGTGACTGGTTATGGAGGGCTCCTGCATGGCAGTTCTCTATTAGGACCTCACTGCAGAAAGGAACCTGCTGGTGCTGTGCTTACATCTCTCTGACTGTAGGAAACATCCAGATCCTATCTAGCCATATTTATCTGCATGAAGCTGCAGAAGCTAAAAGTCATCCCACGGTGTTTTAGCATATGTTGAAAAATGAAATACTGTCAAACTCCTACAGTACTTGAAACAGACTTGAAATAGCCTTACAGTTTTGCTCCTCTACACTTTTTCTGTAGGGATCATTCAGGGATTCAGATGCAGTGGGGCACAGAAATAGAGAATGAATCTCTCACTTGTCAAAATGAAAATTAACCTTCTGAACTAAGGTGGCTTTAGATAACTAGAATGCCCTGTTTCATGCCTACTTTCTGTGTGTTACACAGAAAGTGCAGACTGAATAATTCAATAAGTGATACTCAAGTTTATAATTTGAAAAGAGAAATGTCTGGAAATTTTCTATGAATGAGATCTTTGTAATTTTTTAAGCCTGATTGCTATCAGCGTAGATGATGGTCTAAAAATGTGCTAACTGTTGTTCATACCTATTCAGAGGAGCCAGCAAGGAAATTTCATGTTCTGATCAGCTGTATAAATCTGCAAAACAACATCCTTGGTGCCAGTTGCAACAAGTAGGAGTTTGCCATTAATTTTAATGTGACTGAATTTCATTGCTCTGTGTATGATTAAAATAACTTTATAGATGGAAGAGGTGTTGAACATCAGTGCCTTGTCATACACAATTATGAAGCCATCCATCCTGATTTGAGGGTGAGGGGTGCTGTTCTGCTTCAATTTTGCGGTTTATTACTTTTTCTTTTGTGTGTGTGTATGTGTGTTTGTGTGTGTGCTTGATGACAGTCTTCTCCACAGACTGGTTTATTACCCCGTGATTTTACAATGACTAAGTAGTGATTCAAGGAAGATTGAAATGTTCTTTAAGAGGCCAACATAGGTAGAATAAACACTATTATAATAATTTTGGTTCTAATATTGTCTGCACAAGTACAGAATGAGAAAATTCCCAAGCTAAGGTTTATAAATCATCACCTTTCTTCCACAGATGATCCTTTTCAAGTGGCAGATTATTATTTCTGGGATCAAGAATCTTACTGCTTCCTAATGTGTTATTTTTTTTTATTTTTCTAAACTGCCTTTAAATACTGTTTAGTTATAGTATCAAACATAAAAAAAATATATAATCCCAAATGCCTAGGCTAGAGGTAAACTTGTGAAGAATGTTCTGGATTTTTTTGTGTGTGCAATGACTATTTGAAACCATTCTTGTCTGTATCCAGGATAATATTTAGGCTGCAGCTGTCTTGCTGAATATTCATTATGAAATGCTTGTATTTAAAAATAAACCCATTAGTTTTGTTTTTATCACACAAACTTGTCTTTCAATATGTGCCAGTGACCTGGCATGGTGACTGCATCTCTGAGCCTTAGGTCTCCATGGAAAATCTTCATATTTTACGTTTAGTTTTTTTTGGTAAAAATATCCAACAATAGGCAGTTAATGTCAAGTATTTATAGGAATTGATCCTAAAAATATAATGCAAAGTTACCTATCTATTTTCTACCTTCTCCTTGAAAAGCCCATGTTGGGCTACTCTCTCTTGTCCTAGGCCCCCACCTCTACCATCATACTTCCAGGATAAACTGTGTGCTTTCCAGCCTGAAGTTATTTCTGATTCAGAGTTGCTCATTCAATAACTGTGCAACCAGAGCAAAATATAGGGAAGGTGAAGCATATTTCTCCTTTTTCAAGTAGAAAGAAAGGTTAATTCACTTTTATGTTCCTAATTTAGTTGAGGAACAGCATCTCTTCTATAATGCAGCATCAGCATTTTCCCAGACTGCTTTAATTCCTATTCCTGTCCTGAACATTTAGGATCCAAACTTCTTATTTCAAAAATCAGTGAAGGGCTGTCAGTGCCTATACCAGGAACAAGATACTCCTTTGGTGACTGCTCCACTCTATATTGTGGAAACATGACCACCTGCAACACTGGAAAATCAGGCACAGAGGAGCAGGTAAGCCAAGGTTGCAATGCCGACAGAACTAGTATCAAGCAGAGACATTCAGCAAACCTGAAACCTCATGAAGAAGTTCAATAAATGTACAGGGCCTCCTTTTTTGGTTCTTCCTTCCTCTTGAGTCCTTATATCACCTGAATCTGTATTTTTCAATTGATTGAGTCTTGAAAAATTACCAGATTTGAAGAGGAAGACTTTCGGTTTTCTGACATTTTCAGGAACACAATAGAGAGGTCTCATCTCAGGTAACTGCATTACCTAGGCAGTTGACATTTACTTTTAAGATCACTAAGAAAAACCTGCAAGACCAGTTGAAAAAAATACAAATTTTATGGCATGGCTCACTTAGATTATTTTAGAAAAGAAGTCTGAGTTCAGTTGCCTGACCAAGGGCACCTTGAGCTGTTCCAGGTGCCTGGGTTTTCTGCCTAATGTCCCTGACACTCCAGAGAGGACTGAATCTCCTACTTGATCTCTCAGTGCTGTGCAGGCACCTTAGTCTGTGGTATCTTGAGTGACAGTACAGGACAATATTTTGGCAACAAATTTCAACCCATTTTATTGCAACAATAGCAATAATAACAATAATAATGAATAAGAATTTGTTTTTAATACAGATATCCTACAAACATGCTTAATATCTTAATATCCTTTGGAGTATAATACAGATATATATACTTGTAGTTTTCAAAGACAAGCCCTGCTAGTGAGTTTTGCTGAGTGCTTGGCACTGACTGAAGGTGGGAGAGCTGAGGTGCAGCAGTTAGTGAGATTAGCAATCCTCTCTGATGTGTAATTGCAGCTGTGTGGTTCGTGCTTTTGTGTGCTGTACTTCCCGCTGGGGCAGGCGCTGCACACTCAGGAGCTTTGCGAGTGAAAACATCATGTACTTTATTATTCTCGCAGAAAGGGGAGGGAGAAACCAAGCAAAAAATAACAAGAAACAAAAGCAAAGTACTTTTAGCTTCCCTTCATCATAAAGGAAAAAAAGAACACAGGAGGAAAATAGCTTCCATATTTTTAGGCATTTGTGAGTCACCCTAAATCTCTTAGGATATTTTAGTAAAAATTATATTAAAAAAGCTTCCATGAAGTAATGAACTCGTATGTTTTTCTGTGTGACATATTTCAGTTGCCTTTTTTAATGTTTCTTTTCAACTTCTTCAGGGTAAAGAATCAGTTATCCATCTGGGAATGCAAATGTTCTGAAGCGAGCAGTGTGGATTGTACGAGGAAAAAAGACTGGGTAATCTTTTCTGAGGTTGGCTGTATCATTCTGTAGCTCTACACTAGATTATCAGTAGTAGCAATAAAGGTGTTCACATATTTGGGAAAATAGGGACTGCTGGGACCATCCATGGCCTAAGGTCAGTGTCCTGCCCATAAAGACCTTATTGGCAACTGTAGGGTCTTGGCTGAGGCAGATGTGGTGAAGATAGAGAATGGGTTAGAGAAAAGCATAGTGTTGTCAAAAAGTGTCAACGAGGGAATTGCATCCTTAGAGAAGGCTTTAGCAACAGTGCAGGTAAAGGCTTGGAAGATGTGGAAGGATAAAAGGCTCCAGTACCCAGCTGTCATTTGAAAGCTTGTGGACACTTTCAAACCCATTATGGAATTAAAGTGTTACAACTAAAAAGAGCACTAACTGGGCAGTAATTTTCTTTTATATATGTTCTACCTTTAACTCAGAATTACATAAATTGTGTGTTATTACATCATCAGATGTCAATGGGCAAGGCTGCTGAGTGCAAGGAAAGTGAGGATTTTCTGAGAGGTAAGGAGGATACAAGTTTGTTCACATACTGTCAGCCATGAGCAGATCTCTCCTTCCCCACAGTTGCTACCTGTCCTCATATTTTATTTAAATTGGGAAGTTAAATAGCTGGGTTACTCTGGTGTAAGACTCCAGCAGACTTGGGCCACTTGAGGACAGTTTTTTAATGGAACCTACATGTTAACTTAATGTTTTTAGTTATGCAAAATTGCTAAAAATTGTTGTGGCAATTACTCTAGAAAAGGCACAAAAGGTTTTCTGATTTTGTTGTTCTGCCATCACATGAATAGCTAAAGGCAAGGTTAATTGATAGCCAAAACCCCTTAGCTATAAAAATCCTGAGTCTGTCCTGAACCAAATTTTAGCCAAGAGTCTGCCAGAGCACATTTTTCAACAGCAGAATAACAATACAGCTCATATTCCTTGAGCACCATTTCCACCCCCATGTACCCCTCTGTAAAAATGTTCCAGGAAGTTAAACAAAATGAGAGAACTGTACATACAGAATTTCTTGTTCTGGTTCTTGACCTGATACTCTCCAATGCCTGCAGGAAACTGAAGCCACCTTCTCAAAACAGGCTCGATGTGAATCTGATGGTTAAGTTTTATTTTTAACAAAGCCAAACAAAGAGAAGTAGCTGAGTATAATTTCCTTGTACAGAGGTAGTTTGTAATAGTACATCACATTTTGCTTTTTTTTGACATACCATTAATTAAACAATTTCACATCTTTCAGGCATTCTTGTCACAGTCCCATGTTGGTTTGAAAGAACACTTCAAATGAGGCTGCACAGTTACTCATCTGGGCATAATTTTAATATTCTTGCACCTTTACTTCTGCTGCATGATGTATAGGTCGTAGAATAGAGAATAAAGGTCACAAAGCTTTGGATTTTTAGGGTGATATATCTGTTGCTTTTTTTGGTGTGTGTTTTTTTAGGGTCTTATAATTGAGATTTTTTGTAAATGCTGCATTGATGTAGAAAGCATTGCATACACATTGTTCCTTGCTTTCTGCAGAGTACTGGATTCAGAAACAACACAAAATTAGATTTGTAATATATTCATCAACTAGAAAGTCTCCGAGTATAGTTTTAAACATTATGTTTTAATGTTTTGGCTGAAGTTCAAATCCTGAAGGAAAAAAATATTTTTTTGAATAATACTGGTTCATTAGAATAATTTAAGAATTTTTTAGAGGGCTCCCATATGAGGTGCCAGACTGATTCTAAACCTTGCTGAATATCATGTCTCACAGAATTATGCAAATGCTGGTCAACTGCATACTGAATACTCATGTGTGGAACTTCATGAAATATTAACTTCAAACATTTTTTGGAGGAAAAAAAATAAAATCCAGTCTTTAATTAATGAATCTTTGGAATCAATTTGCAAAACTATCAATGGAATTACTGTAAAACAACTTCTATTCTCAGGATGCCTCCAAGAAATGAGAGTCCCTTTCTTCTAAATTCTCAGAAATTCCAAGACTGCATCCTGTGAAGTCAGCATAAGGTGTTAGCAGGGAAATGCAGGACTGTTCTTATCTCTCCTACTGGCTTATCTCTGTACCTTGGACTTTTTATCACTTTTAACACATCATGCATTACAGACATTTCTGTGGATGTTATTCTCCTGCACTTCCTTTCTCAGACCCTCTTATTTTCTCTCATTTCCTCTTTTCTTATATATTTTTCTTTTTCAGGTGTTGCACAGTGAAGTGTTCATTATTACCTCTGTTCTCCCTCCAGTATTTTCTTCTGAATTTATAACTTTTACTGTTTCCAATTTTCTAAGCTTCCTCAACCCCCTTGATTCTTTATATTTCCATACAGGAAAAAAAAAATCCAGAACAAAACAAAACAAACAAAAAGAAACCCCTCTGACGTAAATGTTGGTAATTCCTTTATGAATTAATAGGTCTCATTCTTCTTTCATTGTGTATGCTCTAGGCTAATTATTGTTACTAGGGAGAGGCTGGATTCAGCTGACAGAACCAGCTCTGGAGTTCAGAGCAGCTTGGTGGAGCAGTGCAGGAAGCTGGGAGGAAGTTCCTGATTGAACAGTGATGTGAAAATCCCCACTCCTTTCTCTTTTCCATTATGTGCCTCCTGCCTGGTAACTCTCAGTAGTAAAGAATATCCAGGAGAGGACAGAGAATGAGCACAGAGGAATCTGTAAAATGGAAATAGAATTTAAAAAGCAAAACCAGAAAAGACAAAAAAACTTAAACAGAAAAATACAGACATTTCTACCCTAATTCCCTGCTCAGATACTTCAATTCCATTAAAATCAACAGGTGTTGGAGGCTAAGTTAATGAGAGGTGGTGTATCTATGGCTCTAGTGTAGCAAAGGCTTCTGTCTACTCTTAATGGGAAATAGTACCTACATAATGTCCTGACAGCATCCAGCCTTCAGGTTTTTTTTTTCCTTCATAAAAGTACAGTTTCTCCTTGGTGTTTAAAGGAGTGTAACAGATAAACTTCTAGAATCGGAGAGATTTAGTCTTCTAATGATCTTTTTTCTTTTTTCCAGACAGAGAAAAATAGTCTTTTATGTAGTTTTTAGGAAGGAAACAGAAAATAAATTCTGGTGCTGCTCAGCATGCACTGTATTTGTCATATTTCAGAATCATCTCTAATTTTCTTGGCTTCCTCCCCAAATTGCTTTAATCATTAGGCTTTTTCTTAACTACATCTCTGATGTGTGTCATTATTGTGGCTGCCTGTCAACAACTAGCCTAGGGAAAAAACATCTCACTGGTCTCACAGAGTAGGCAGAGCTGCTTCACAGACACAACAGCAGGATGTATTCTAGGACAGCTGGCTCAACTGCCAGCCTCAGAAACATCAGGGTGAGTCAGGAGTAATTAGAGCTCAATTACTGGTCAAAATCAAGAGCATTCACTCTCACTTCTTTCAAATAGGTGTAATTTCACAAATGCAAGTAGAAGCAGATAATTTTACTCTGTGATAAATTTAAACATCTGTCTGAAATGAGTTTTTAATCAATACAGAATAGATTTAATTCTTTATCGGCATAGCAAAGCACTGTCCTAATTCTGTCCCTTGTCATTGTAATGCCCATGTAGGTGGTTACAAACACTACAGCCCAACAGGACTTGAACAAAGCCACAAGGTGCTGCACATGGATTATTTGTCAAGAGATAATTTGTATTGATGGGGGCAGCTGACTTCTTGGTAGCTTTTAAAAAATATCTAGCAGATAAACACTTTTATGATTCTTTGATTTTTTTTTCCTGTGGAAACAGAAAAGTTTTGGGCATCTTAGTAAGAAGTATTAACTTTGATGTGCTATGAATATCCTTGTGTGGCCTGTTTCTCATAACTCTGTCCCATCCTAGAGGATGCTGCGGCTTCATTCGCAATTCAAATTCCCTGGGTAAATTGTAGAGATAAATCTTGATGTCACAGTCCATTGAATTTTACCTAATATTATTATTTTTCCCTCAAGAACTCCAAGAGATGATGACTTTTCTTCATTGACTTTCATTATGTTTCTCCAGTACATGAATAATTAATGTGGATTACTCTGGACTGTTTAAACTCTTTATTAGAGAAATTACCAAGTGTATATAATAGTGTCTCTTCCATTAGATGAACACAGGTGATTTCAACACTCTAAATTAACATTACAATGTGATTCAGAAACTCATGATATAGGCATGAAGCTGTTTTTCCAAACAGCAATTTTTACTGCTTTCTACATCTATCAGACCTCCATATGAATACAGAGAAATAGATTTAGACCAGTGTTTGGGTCCTGCCTTCCTTTTTGAGGCTCTTCTGTCAGTGTAGCTCCCACACCCATGGGTGCTGTTGTCCAGATTAGAATTACTTCCCTGCAATAAATTACTCTGAACTAGCCCCTTGCACTTCAGAACTGGAGTGACATGTTTCTTGTTTCCTTCTAAGTTGTTTTCACCCAGTCCACATGGTAATTTACCCAGCTCAAATTAACTATGAAGTAGAGATGAAGCAAAAAGGAGAGAGATTTTTAAAAAAGTCTGAGGAAGTAAAGCAAAGGGCACCCTATGTGACAGGCACTTGGTCATACTGCACATCTTGGTACAGGCATCATTGGTTGAAAGATGCATTGTTGTTTTCTAAGTAAAATAGCAGAGAGGTCCTCTGCAAAAAAATGGTTCCTGCCTTTGAAATCTGTTTAAGATACTGTTGGGAGAGGAATATTACCCCTAAATATTGGGTAATTGCTTGGTTTTAGAGGCAATGTAAGTGGATGACAATTGCTGTAAATTCCAGTTATGTTTTTTTAAGCACCAAGGAGATACTCATTAAGAATGTCTGCCAAATAATGAAAAGAGAATTTTGGCACTTGTTAGAGGGAAATGATAAACATGTCTCTTTTCCTTCCTTTGATTATGGAAATAACGGGAGTTTTCCCAAAGAAGGAGACAAAACTTTAAAGAACCATTTAAAAAAAATCCCCTCTGTCACTGAATTCAGCTCTTGAAGACTGAGTAGTTTCAGAGAATACGACATATGTTTCTTAACCCTGTAAGTGTTTTGGATATTTTACCTGTGAAAGAGTTATTTTTCAAAGCACATAACCACCAGACAGAGTTCCTGTTTCCTCTAGCCAGTGGTTCATTATTTCTTTGACCCATCTTATCTTAACCCTCACTGTGGAAGACATCTAGAATTATGTTATAATTAGGATTTAGAATTCACTCCTGTACTGCAATTTTGTAAAACAAGTGTGCTGGAATAGACTGGCAGTTAGAGATGGGCAAAATGAGGTTGACAGATATAATGATGCCAGCAGTTCTTTCGCAGAATAAATATCACAGAGTGATATCTGCAGTGCCATGCTGGCTGGCTTGTGTGCAATGATATTGAGGAAGGTATTGCTGGTAATGTCATTCTCTGGTGTATGTCAGCTTCAGTGTTACATCTTTTGGCTGTGGATAATACCAGAAGGTTTTGCTGCCAACAGATTTTGTGGGAAAAGATATTGTACAGGCAATGGCAAGTGAAAAAATCAGGCTGCTTGTTGATGTATTTACAGTGAAGTGTAATTTAGACTCAATGGTGTTCAGCCTTCAAAAATCTCTGCCAGGCACAATAGAAAGTTTTGCTTTGCAAGTGCTTTGCAGCTGGGATTTCAGTGGGCATTGGGTAATTTCAGTTCCTGCCCAGTAAGGAATGGAATTTTAGCAGCTGGTGACCAGAAGGTTTGAATCACAGTGACTGAAGGCGTGCTCTGACCTTTATGACATTTTGTCTACAGTTTGTGAGTACTCCAATTAACAGTTTGTAATTTTGAAGGAATAAATCCTACATTTTATATTGTAAAGATGTTATTTTGTCCCATTATGGGACACCAAAATGGCAAAAATCTTTTTTTCTGGGGCTGTGTTACATGAGTAAATTCAATTTGGCCCCTTCTGCCACCATTAAAGGTAAAAGATTTCAGTCATGATCCTTAGAGGTAATATTTGCAATGTTTTAAAATTATCTTCTATTTAATCTCCAATTATGGACTCAACTTCAATTTTTAAAATATAAATAGAAAGAGCATGTTAGTGTTCAGTATAACTAAGAATTAGTGGAGCTACTCGTTTGGTAGATTATATCTGAGCTCCCCATTTTTCTTTGAGTGAATGATAGTCTTGCTGAAGAAACAGAATTATACAATGAACAGTGAGAGAATTATAATTTTTCAGAGGAGGTAATGCAACTTCTTTCCTTGTTTACTGTGAAAAAATGACAAAATGGCACATCAAAAGGTGTATGAGCCACTTTCTGAGCCCCGGGCAAATGCAAATGCTGCTCTAAAGCTTTCTTAGTGCTGGACTTTCAGTGCCTCTTCTCTTCATGACCTGTTATTACTGCTCACATCTTCAATTATTCTTAGTAGTGACCTTTTCTCAGTGCTCCCCAGAAGAAAAGCCCTACATCACTGCAATCATGCCATTAGTAATCAGATAAGCTAATAGTATTTTCACCACAAAGCAATTCTTTTCTTTAGTGATGAGCATGCTCAGAACACTTACATGCAAAGGAAAGTATTTATTTTTCCCCTAAATGCAGAAAGGAAAAAATAGAGATTTACATAGTGAGAAATAATAATATACACCACAGAATTTCTGTACTATGGTGCCTATTTTATGCACCAATCCATACATGTTGAAGAGCAAGTGAAATAAAGAAAGTTACTGAAGTACTTCTATGTAATGTCATGGAGGCCACAAGGGCAAATCTTGGCTGTAAGTTTAGTACTGGATTTTTTCCTAAATGAATGAAAATTCTATTCCATGATGAATTATTCTGGCTGGAGTCATATTTCAGTATACAAATCAGTGTGTATGAAAAAATGATTGAAAGAAGGGGTAAATCTAAGATGAGAAAGTGTTAGAACCATATGGTAACACTTACGGGAAATCCTGACTTTCCTTACTTTGGAAACTTTTCATGTAAAAGTTTGCACAGTCCTGCAGTTAACCCCTGCAGGGATTTCTTTTTTCATCTTTATGACTGTTAATTTGGATTAGAGTAAAGCCTGGATTCTTCACCAGGGATGAGTGCTCCGTGGTATGAGGCTTTGTACATGCACATAATTAAAAAAGAAAGGAAAACCCCTTCTCTCAAGAGTTTGCAGTATTACAGAAACATCAGGCACATATTACAGTCAAAAAACATAAAAGATGGAGTAGAGAAAGAAGATCAAAGCTCAGTAGATTTTATGCTGTCATATGTTTTTCTCACCTTTCCTCTTGGGAGAAAGATCCCCTTTAGTATTATGTGCTACTTTAATATTATTCTTGACCACATTGATTTACTGTTCTTTCATCACTTAACTATCATCCAAGCAGTTGTTGATAAACCACCACAGGTTCCGAGGGCTTGATAAAATACATTTTCAGTGTAGAACATTCTGGATATCCTGAGAATCTGAGGAGACAAACCAGACTGTAACTGAGCCTACTCCTGCTCTGAAGTGCTCTTAATTGAGGTAGCAAGACAGAGCAAACTCTGCCCTTGTTTTACCTCCTGTCTCTTTAGCTCTCCTCCAGTCACACCTTTGGGAAGGGGCAGCTGCAGTCTGCTGGTGGGACAATGTTTTCATGGAGTTTAAAAAACTTCTGTTGGAGAGATTGGAGGAGTTTGGAACAGTAAAACGAGCAAGGGAGAGAGGGGATAAGAAAAATTTTGAAAGCTAGGGCCAGGGAATATCCAGGATTTTTATCAGAGTGAATACCACAATGAAACTAAAGTAAGGAAGGCAGTTGATCAGTTGATTTTTCACAGGCAATTGGTAAGTTTTGAGTAATGAGTATTTATTTACATTATATGTGCACATACCTATGTAACCGCAGGGTTACATAGGATGAACTTTGCTTAAAGCTTGTGATCAGCTTAAAGTACATTTCCCCCAGATATTCTTGCAATTTTGAGTAGTTCTAGATTTGTTAAGCACACATCTATGACAGGCAGGTGAGGATGTGTTGAATAAATCACAGCTTTAGCATTCTGAGCAAATTTCTCTCTCACCTCTATTAGTGAGCAGAACATTTCTCTCTCAAACAGATGACTTCTCTCATCAGTTTTCCACAAGAAACTTTGTTTGCTTTTTCCTACCAATGTGTTCAGACTATCATTCATTGTTGTTTGGCCATCATCTTGTTCCAGTTGTGTGAGTTGAGCACTTGTAAAATGTAATTACTGAACCGTATTTATTAATCCTACTATGGGGAGATAAACATGAGACTCACAATTTAGAGTCTTCCACAGCTAGTGCTAAAAACCCAAGGAAGCATTGACTTGCCCAGGTATTTTCTTGTTTCTTACCCTCACCAGCAGTGATGAGCTCACTCTTCAAGGTCTCCTGACTTTATCTTGTAGACAAATGTGAAATAAACAGGTAAATGTCCAGTGGGCTTTCATTCTGGACTATTAAAATGTTAAAGATTGTTGGCAGGTTTTGATTAAGGGAACATACACTGGTTAAAATGTGATGATGGGGAGAGGTTGTTGAGGTCTGCAAATATGAGGCGACATTAAGTGCTTGCATTAAAGTTTGAGTGAGAGTGAAAGGAAAAGGTAGGGAACCCTTAACAACACAAAAGATTTAAAGGTTTTTTTCCCAGTTTCAGAAAAAATAGAGCTGTCTTCGCCTGTTGTTTGGTTTTTTGTTTTGATGGTTATAATAAAATTTTTGATAAACAGGGTCTATGACCTACTTTTAAATTTTAATTTAGAAAAATGCTTACAGGATTTCTGGCATTCTTGGGAGAGATGTTTAGCTCAGGATCATCATGACTTGGTTAACAGGGGGAAAGGACAGAGAAATAAACATAATATAATCTGTTTGAATCATCAGTCAATGTCAATTTAAAAAAAAAAAATTTCCTGATGAGTGAATTTTTACAGTTTTTTCTGGATGAAGTTCAAATGATTTCATCTGCTTCCTTGAGTGTCCCCACCTTCAGAGGCTTCTCTTATAAGTCGAAACAAACAATATGTTCCAGTACAATTTAAACTTTTGTATTTTTTTTCTTTAGTAAAGCAGAACTGCTGTATGATAAAGAGAAGGAAATATTTTTATTAGTGTTGCATGAGAAAAATAAGTTGAAAAAAAGAAATAGAAACTTTTAGGTCCTGTACTTGCAGCAGGATTTTGTGGTTATGTTTTGCTGCCTCTCTGAGAAACAGGAGTTATAAAGGTGGGGAGGAAAGGGAGGCAGGAGAATTTGCAAGGCCCATGGAATCTCTTTTTGTGGCTATTTAATAATGCCCCATGTAAATGTGCTGTAGTATACATTATACACAATATATTGCACTGTTTTGTCACTACTGAAACGTGGAGACCATGAAAGTGTTAGTAAAGAGTTGAATTTCAATGCAGGTTAGGTAAGAAAACTCTTTAAACTCTACATTTAGCAAGGCTTTGTAGGCTGGGTAATTATATGGAGTCTTTGTTAGTTCAGGGCTGCTGGGTGAAGTGAGATTACAGCTTTAGATTTGGTGTAGATTTGGTATCAGCAGTTTATGTGTACTGGGAGATTATTTGTGGTAGGAAGATTTTTTTGGATAGAAAATGCAATGTAATTTTGTTCCTATAAGGCAGGAACTGAATTAAATCTCTTTTGGAGATGATAGTACTTCACTCCTCAGAGTTGACTTATTACCACTGTTACTAATAGTAGGTAGATGATATTTAAAATGAAATATGATGCTTCTTAATGTTCCAGCAAATAGCAGGAGATATATTAGTAGCTAAATTAACATATTGACTGGTTGGGTGAAATATGCATAACAATCAACTCTAGCAATAAATAACCTGAAAGAAAATATTTTTCAAGGCATTTTGGAGGTCCTTGTCTATTTTAGAATAATCCTACATGGATATAGTTTACTATGCATTGACTTTAATCATTTTCTCTCCAAGACATGGGTTTGCGAGTCTAATTGCATCAGATTCCTTGCTTCAATGAGCATCCAATAAACAACAGTTATTAAAAGAGAAACTAAAACATGATAATGCCAGTATTCTTTTGTGCTTTTCATAGTAAATATATTAGTCAATAAAGCAAAATTGTAGTTCAGTATAGAGGTAGCTTGGCTGTTGATTTCTTTGTACCTAAGCAGGTTCATTTTGTTCATTTTGTATCTGTATTTTTCTGAGAATATCAGTACATTATTATAGCATGCCCTACCTCTGGCAGGTGGCTACAGACAGCAGATGGTTTTAATTCCAGCTCCCAGGTGCTTCAGAATCAGTAGAGTCTAGGTGAACCAGTCACTGTTTTAATGTGCCACTCCACTAGAAATATTCCTGGCTGAAACATCTCATCTGACGCCTTTTGGATCCACAGCACTGCAGGATGGGAGATAACTACAAAACTGCCTGTCTCACCTCCATCACAGGACAAGTTCAGCAGCATTTTGCTGCACACAGATATTGCAGGCTTCTACTTTTAATTCTTTTGTAATCTCTCAGGAAATAAAGGGAATACTGATTTTCCTAGCCATAAAAACTTTTTCTAGAAGAGTTAACTTCACATTTATGGAAACAGGAACGTGGAAGTATACCTTTCCATGTCTAGTTTATATTGGTGCTTGACATATTTATTTATTTATTTATTGTCTGCAAGAATGCCTTTCTAAAGTGATCATTGTTATTCTTTTAATTAGACTCTCGTGTTGTGAACTCCGTGTGGGTGTGTTTTGGTCCCTGCCTGTCATAATTCTTGTCTGATGCTCTTCATGAGTCAATGTACAGTTCAGGCATCCTCCTGCTTGGCTGGGTCAGTAGCAGGGATCTTCAGTGAGTTTCCAGATCTCAGATCAATTGGTTTTTACACAGACTTGTCTGGAGCAAAATCATCCACATCTCAAGAATATTTTACAAAACACAATTTGTGTAGGCAGATGCCATTCTGCCACACTCTGTGTGAAGAAGCCTTCCTGGTCTGAAACTTCCCTTTCAAAAGGTACCAAGTGTATATCCACTGGGGTGGAACAAAAGGATGAGAGAAGTCTTTTATTGGTGTGAGTGTTGTAAATGTGCTTAAGGTGTGTGAATATTGTAAATCTGTGTAAGGTTATGTGTATGTGGTCTTTGCAGGCAGGTGTGGGGTGGATGTGAAGGACTCTCTGGTTCCCCAACATGTCTTGAATTCATCTAGCTGGGCTTGTCTAGCTCAGACCTAGCATGTGCTACTAAATCCTGCTGAGAGTCATAGCATGTTAGTTCAGGCTCAGTGATGTGCTGATACAGTTAGCTGCTGAAAGGTTTTGCAGAAGTTCCTAAGTTACTCTATCTCACCAAAACTTTTCTTTTAGCAGCATAAGGAGCCAGGTAATTCATGGTCAGAGGGTTTTGAGCCTTTCAGTTCTTTTTCCAAGGACACCTTACATAATCCATTGGACTCCCTGGTGAATGGAGGTGCTGTACACTCTGCTTTCATGGAGATAGGCAAGGCTAGGGAGAGAGGATTTTCTCATTTGTTTGGATCTGGTGTAGTTCCTGGCTGTTTTCTTGATGCAAAGTGTGGAAAATTCAATATTGTTTAATATCTATACCTCATGCATGTCCATTTATAAACAAGATATTTCCCAGGAAAATTAAAAGGCTTAATTGTGAAAATGTGTTCTTAAGGGCACTGTTTGTATCCTACATAAAGTTTCATCAATCAGATTTTCTCAAGTTCTAGCTCTTTAGCTTTGTCAGAAAATAAAGAAACTATTTGTTGGGTTAACAAAGTGAGTGCCCTTAGCAGTAGCAGGATATTTCACTTTGCTTTTGGACCTGATCCTTGTCCCTGTGCCCCAGTGTGGAGTGGCCAGAGCAGAGGCACATCTTGCCCAATTCCCTGCTGCCTTCTCAAATATCAGCAGGGACTCATTTAGGTTGAAGGTAAAGGCAATAATCACTATTGTCTCAAGACCTGGTTGGGCGACACCAAGGGAACAGAACAGTTTGGTGACAAGGGAACAGAATACCTTATCCATGAAGATGTGTTCAAGTGAAAGAGCTGGGATTGCCAGCCTGGATGAAGTTTCTAGGGTGAGGAGTGGAGCTTGTGCAGCAGGGGCTAATCAAGCAGCATGTTTGGGAATAAAGTTCCTATTTTAAATGGAAAAAATCCAAGAATATTTTTCATGGATTTATACTGATTTATCAGCTGTCTGTGAGGTATCATGGTGTTGGTAGTGATGGGTTAATTTGGAAACCTTCAAGGAGTTAGCACTCCTGAAGTCTTAGGCATGATCAGTGGTCACAGTCACTAAATCCAAGCTTAATCTGAGCAATTTATAGGCTCATTTATAGGCTTGTCTCACCACAGCAGCAATATTGTGAGGATACATATTCTTGCAGTGTATTGCAGCATGACTGTGCTGTGGTACAATAATGTACTCAAAATTAAGAGACCATAAAATCCCTCAAATTACTAAATGAGAGACCTTCAGTAGAGGAATGAGGGGAAGAAAAACATCAAAGGTTGTTCTGGACATAGCCAGTTAGTGAGATGTGCTCTCTAATCACACCTTTCTCTGAATTTTCTCTACTGCCCAAGGCCAACCAAATGTCTGACTCTTGCAGAGCATTTAACAGGTCTTCAATATGCACTAATTACCCAAAGTTTGAAACTTGTATTAATTTTTACCTTCCTTTTGTGTTTTTAGGCTGCCTGTTTGAGGATGACCTTTGCAAATCTTTCGAAGTCTGTGTAAATGGTAAGTCTTCCATGTTTTGTTTGCTGATGGGTCTGTCCTCCACTCTAATTGCTATATGTTTGCTACAATAAACCAAATACATATGTGAGTGAGAAGGAGGGGAAAAGGAACAGTACCAGGTATGACTGTTCTGGTCAGCAGTAAGGAAAAATTTAATAGAGTTTAAAAAAATAAATTATTCTCTCAACTCTGAGCAAAATCATTTACTTTTATGTATTTTATATGAAATATGTTTTAATTTAATTAAACACACTGCAATACAGTAACATTTAATTTGTCTTCTTGATATGGGTGAAAATAGCTATTTTGTTACCTTCACATTGTTCTTCTTTTTAGAGGATAATGTTGAGTAATTATCAGTCTCCTCTTCAAAAGATTGCTATTTTTTATAATAAGAAAGAAGGCCTCAAAGGAACACTGCAGTTGTTGATTATACTGCTTCCCTTTTCTGTGATTTTACTTGAATTATGCAGAAACAGCTTTCTTCTACTGTTCTGCATAATTTATTTTCATTAAGTCAAAAAAGCCAACACAACATATGAATTAGGCTAATGGAATAGTAGGAAAGATGTTTTCTAATAATAGTTAAAGATTGTAAATGTGCTACATGAAATAATTTAATTGCCAATGAAGGACAGAGGATGCCTTGAGAGAGATCTTTGAAACAATAACTGTTATAAGATATCTTTATATGTGATGAAAGGAAGAAGGGACTTGTTTTAACAGTGTCTTTTGACATGGAAATATATAACAATATTTAGATCTGTAATAAAGGGGGTTAATTTTTAAAGTATTTTATATGAAATTTTTGTTTGTGGCTTCATATTGTAAAGGAGAAGTTCTGTTTTTCATCAAACAGAGAAACAATAATATGGATCTATTAATAAATTAGGTTATTAATAAGGTTTATCTAATGAACATTTAAGATGAAATGAGATTAAATTTCCAGTACTGTTTAGCATCACACAAATGCAAATTTGTAAGAATTCTGTATTGATAATTTCCATGATTGACACCAGAACACCAGTGAGAGATTTCTACTGGGTGAATTTTGCTGACTATCAATATTTTCCAGTGCCTAGGCTGGAGTCTTCCTCAGTACAAGCAGATTAAATCAGATTTAATCAGATTTAATCATAGGCAACTGTTATATGTGGCAGGTAATGCATAATGGGGAATTTATGCAACAGATGATAGTAATTTCTGTACTTTAAGGGATTTCTCCATCGAAGATTTTGCTGTTCATATAAAATGCAACTTCCTAACTTGCTCTACCCATTTTCTTAAATGAAGATGCAGTTTGTAAAATCTCCATTGCACACTCATTAGCATGCAAAATTAAATTATGGAAGTTGTATCTTTGAATTTGAGTGGACCTTTTCTGTAGATCTACTCATATTTTGGCATAACTAACTAAAAGAAATGTCAATAATGAATAAGACAGTTGATCAATAATATCTCCTAATGTCTGATTTTAAAAAATACTTGCAGGGATTCTGTCAATGTGTTTAAGGTAACTGTAAAATATTTAACTCTTTTTTTGTCCCACTGGACAAATGTTGTCTAGAGTGTATTTTAAATGCTGTCCTTGATGCAAGTGAAGATAAACCATTCTTGAGAAAATAAATAGGATTTTTGGAAGATCATACATTGAAGTACTAAGAAACAGTCAGAAATTACATTTTTTTAATATGCAGCAGAAAGGAAGTGGGCCTCTTGCTTCTGAGCAATCCTTCACATTTTTCCCCCCAAACTGCTTCTGATTCACCCATATCTCTGAATTTTTTCAGAAATTCTGACGTATTAAAATGTGAGCACTTTGCTGGATTAAGAGCTCAGAAACTGAAGTTTGTGGAGGTCACTGTGCTCAGAAGCAGAGATTACTTTGTGTGTTTCAAGGTCATGAAAAGGTTTTGCTCCTTTCTTGTCACACAAGTGGGTATTTCTAAAGTACAGTGTGAAAGTGGGCAAGAAACAGCAGCTGCTTTTCAGTAGCATCTTTGATGCAGCTGTGATCTGCAGATCTGCTTCTGACTCCTGCAGGAAAGCTGATAATTTTGATCTTTTTCTCTGCCTCCAGCTGAGGCAACTGAACTGACCATGTTTTCAGAAATAAAACTAGGTTTGCCTGCTGAAGACATAAGTCACAGTATTTGCTGTCTCACATCAGTCATCAACTCTAGACTTAAAGTGCAATTCATGCATCAAACTTGTAAAAGCATTACCAAAATACCAAGAACTGAGCTATTTCATAGCTTAAAAAAACCCCTACTCTTATTCCCTTCTCATTTCTTCTGAAGAGAGATTTTGACTGAAAGATTTAGATAAATTTTCCTTTCCATGAAGAAAAAAATGGTGTTAAAAGAATGGATTTTGTAGTGTTAAAAACAATGTAATAGAGCTGTAAGGTCTGAGATAAGCAGCAAAACTGTTTATATCAGAGATAAGCACTGCTTACATCTGTTTAGGTCACATGGCATTTTTGCAGGGCAAAGGACCTGCTGTAATAATGATTGTTGACTTTTCTGCCACTTTCCCTCATCATATAAAGGTCTCCTTTGGCTTCGGTGATGGGTTTGTGCTTATGTTTGTTTAATAGCTCCAGCAGCATTCATGCAATATTAATTTATTTCCACAAACCTTTTATCAGTTTTCTGAGCTGCACTGACTCATCAAGTGGTTAAAAAGGAACATATTGTTTCATGTTAATTTTAATGGCATAAGGATGAAAGGCAAAAAGACTGAGTTAGTTTTCCTGGACTCTTCCTTGGCAAAGCCAGAACTTTGAGAGGTAAAGTGACTTAGATGCCATTTATTTATTTTCTGATACATCACTGCTTCTTTCTTAGAGTTGGAGGAACTGACATTTTCACCCTCTAAAATGCTTGAAGCTTGAAAGCCTGCAGCTAAAAAGACTTACTGGGAAAGGTGAATATTCCTGTGAGCTGCAGACTCTGATTGAAAGTAACCTGGCCTACTATAAGCTTGGGAATTCTTGCCCCCAAATAAATTCTGAGAAGCTGTTACAGATACAACAGGAAGCAAATAACATCTTAATTAAAGAAGATATATAGGAGGAAAACAATAATATGATGAATAGTATTTGCAGTGATGGTATGTGTAGTGACCGCTCTGGGTAAAGACATGTTCACATATATTTTGCTGTCTGGGTTAGAAGTTAAAGCAAAAGAGTTTGCCTGTGTGTTTAATTTTGCCTTAAGAGTTCTGCCTAGAATGTGTTTGTATGAAAAAGAAAGGAAAAAGCATCAAGAAGGAATTTTTAGAGGATCTCTGAGACAGAAATCCTTTGCTTACCCTTGAACAGTCCTTGTATTTATACTAAATTTAGTACAGCTGGATAAGCAGGAATATGTCATGTTTTGTTTTGCATTTTAAGTGATAGATAAAGCAGTTCATGTAAAGCATCAGCTCGTTTATCTTCCTTGTTGGAAGGCTTAAACAAACTGGCTCCTGAAAAACAGCAAAACAAAGACAAGTTCTTATTCTTTCTCATGAAATCATGCTGCTGAATTCTAGCAGTGCCACTGGGAAAGACACCATGTGGTACAGATAAAAGTGCTCATTTCAAAATAACCGTCCTTTATTGACCTCTTTCCTCTCTTTATTAAACTGTTTGAACTGCTCATGTAGAAGGGTGGCATTCTTTCCTGTAGCTTTAATCTCCAGATATTTTGCTTCAGAAAGCAGCTTTGTGCTGTGTTTTATGCGGGCGTGGGTACCATGATATCTTTGCTCCTATCCACAGATCCTTTATAAATCAGGGAAGTTTTTTTTCTGGAAGAGGCTGTGGCTGAAAGCCTCCTTCCTGCATGAAATCATAATGGGGTTCGTGCAGACAAGATCAGATAGTAGAAAACAACTCTGTGAGGCCAACCAAGAAAAGTTAATTAAATGCAGTCGTTGGCGCAGGGAGCATCATTAAGTCAAGCCTGGCTGACAAACACCAACCTTCTCCTCGGAAGACACGGTCTGATGTCTGCAGCAGTGTTTGAGGAAGCTGCGCTTCTGAAAGGCTGGGCAAACAGCCCTGCACAGCGGAATCAATATTGCTTTATGTATGCAAGCTGCACTTGTTAGGAGGGACTTAGGTTAGCACGGTGTGTCAGAGGCACCCAGGCATTGCAGAACAAAGTCATGAACCTTTCCAAGTCCGGATCTCTGCACATAGCTCAGAATATTAACGCGTTTTCTTCCCCAGCGACAGAGCTCCTTGAACATTTGGGATGTAAGAGATTGTGTGTGCTGGTGATGAGCCATAAACAGTAAACATGTGCTACAGTTGATAAGGGAGAGAAGTCAGGATCCCTTAAATGGTTTCTTGAACTTAATGTGTTCTGCTTTGAGGCTTTCCAGACCATTGCCTGGTAGGGTGGGATTGCAGAGGGAGATGCACCTCGGCATTGTTTAGCTAGCAGATGTCTGCAGCAACATCTGCGTTTGCAAGGCACTGCTCTCCAAAAGCTATTGAATTTTTGTCAAATGACACTATAAATCTGGGCCTAAGCTTTCTGAGCCCTTTCAGTGAGCATCAGTGCTTGTTATAACTAAATTCAGACTTCTGAGCAGTAACACTGAGTGGTACCTTTGCATGCACGTGCTGTATTGTTTGTAGAGAATTTCTGTGCTTTCCAAGGATTCTTCACAAATAACTGAAGTTCAAATACCACCTGATGTAATTTCTTACCTGAACTCTGAAGTAAATCAAAGTGCATGGATGTTTGCATTAAAAACCTGTCCAATTGTTTAAATATTAGGATTTACTTCCAGTGGTTCCTCCATACTAGTTCTAGGAAATAATGGAACTTTTTTTGTCTGAAACTTAGTATTTTAAAATATGCCTTGAATAAGTAATGTCAAAAGAAGTCACAATATTGTGTGGTCCTCAAGAAGGAGTAAAGCTTAAAATCTGCCATTGTATAATGGTATTCTGAAAATCCATATCTTTAGAAGTATTTACACACTTCACTCAGCTGAAATCAAGTGTGAGTTAGCACCTAAATAGTCCCGAGAATCTGTGGGTATGAGGATGGTGTCTCAGCTATAAGGAATATTTTATATTTTTTATGATTTTTAAGAAAATGCACACATCTTTTGAAACAAGTCTCTGGAAATAAACACCAGGATTGAAATTGGCTCAATTTTTTTTGTTCCCCACACTTGTTCTTCATTAGGTTATGTGACAGTTGTGTAATAGGAGCAACTTCATGAAATGGAGTTGGCTGGGGAGGAAGACTCCGATTTCCCATTAGCCTTTGTTCCCCTGTACTTCCCCTGAGCTATTTGAGGCATTGGAAGTGAAAAATTAACGTTATAAGTCTTAAGGTTGAAATGTCAGTGCAGTGATGGCTTCATTTCCTTTACTCTGAAACAGTGTGGTGGTTTGATTTTTTTCCCTCATTGAAAAAAGCCCCATCCATCTTCCAAACTGTGTATTTGTGTCTTGTGTTTGTCTCAATGTGGTGTTAAAACAGCTGCCCATGATGATGGTGGAGAATCTCAAGGTGCAGGGCAGAATAGCATCACTCAGACTTCATTGACAGTGTGCTGCTCAGCACCAGCTATGAGAGGCAGCAATACATCTTCCACCAGCCATGGGTAATCCTTCATATTCCCGTGTCCTGTGCTAGTAAATCAGTTTTGGAGCTGCTGAGTGCTGCAAAGTGTTATTTCATCTGGACAGACCTGCTTTTGCTCAGAGCTCAGGCAAGAATTCTGCTGTGTTGTCACAAGGAAGCTTTAGTTCTTAGTGTTGTAACTTGGGGTAATGTATTTTCTTGGCTTTCACAGAACCAGGGCAAGCATTTTAAGAAGATGGTTTCACCAGTGGGGTTTTGAGTGATTCTGGGGGCATTTTTGTGTTCCTTTCAAGAATTTAGATTACAAGATTCCACTTCTCCACCAGTGGGTGGGGACATGTGGTGTGTGTGCAGTGGAAGGTTTGACATCACTGGAGAATAACCATAGTTATCTTGTATCTATTCAAAATTATGCATTTGTGGTGATAAGGTGGATGAATCTCTAAAACCTAATGTAATGATCTGATATTAAGTAGGATTCAAATTCTGAAATTTTTGGAGTTGCCTTTTTCTTTATTTCAGACTCAGTATTTCTCCCTGAAATATTTGAGATAATACAAAGTCTTCAGCCTTATGTGTTAATTTAAAAAGCCAACCAAATCTTATTTTTCTGCTGTTTTTTTATACAAGTACTAGGCATTATATGTAAAATTTAGGGTAAGTCTGAACACATATGTTAAACTAACATGCTAAATGTTGCATGAAAATACATTTGTGCATTAGAGATATTGTTTTTATCCTGTATCTTATCATGTGTGGTGGACCTTTTTGTCAAGTCATTTTGGGTAAGCTATATAGCGGCCCATTTCACTGGACATGTTCAGAGACATTCCCTATTTCACTGTTGTATTACACACAAACAAAAATATTTTAACATTTGAGAGGCCATGGAAAAGTACAGCCTGTTTGAGAAAGGCATTAGAGAGTCTCAGTAAGGTTTGAGGCTGATGAATGATGAAACACGAGAGCTTGAAAAGGACAGTGTGGTCTGGAGAGAAGAAGAGAACACCAAGGGATAATGTTCTGGCAATGAGGTGGAAAGCAAATGAATCCTGGTTTGGAGTGACACTGCAGAAGTGTGCCTCTGCTATAAATCCATCATAGTTTGTCCTCTTCTTGTGGCAAGGGACATTCACGACTGTGGTTCACTTCATGATGATTAAGAGGTTTGGGTTACAGCTTTTGAAAAAATAAAATAATAAGCAGTTTTTTTCTTTAACTGTTCATCTTTATTAAGTAAAAAAAAAACAAAACAAAAAACAAAACAAAACACCACCAACAAAGAAAAAGCATTTTTTTTAATGAACAAAAGGTAGTAATAAAAATTGTCAAGAGAGAAGAGATGTGAAATGAGTTGGCAGTGATGGCTACACAACCATATTATAATTATTGGGCAGCCCCAGGTTTGAGTAAGATAGGACCTTTTATCCTGGTGTTAAAGGATATCTTCTACTTAGCTCTTCAATTGCTTAAAAATGAAGCACTTTACAACTCTTTGCTTATTCTGGGCTTCATCTATTCTCTGTCAGAAGGGAAACTGGTGTTTGTCTTTGACCCCCTAAATATCAGTGACTATTGTCTCAGTGTAGCAGTGGTTAGTTGGGTCAATCAGATTAATTTTTGAGGTACTTTGGTAATTAACTGAGGCATTAATGGCAATGTCTAAAAGAAACAGACTAGAAACTTTGAATCTGTCCCCTGCATGGGAAAATTGTGTTTCTTAAAATCTTCATGCTGCTTGTGTCTTTCTTTTTAAAAACCTCAGTAATCCTGTCTAACAGTACGTAAGCTTAAGACATGAGGTCATGAATCAAATGTATTTCCAAAATGTACCAATTTTGGAAGGACATTAATGAATGACTCGACTATTCACTCTCTGCATTTTCTTGAGTGTGTAGGAGGCAAAGCTGTAGATTTCCTAAGTATATTCTGAATAACATTCTTTTGGATGATTCTTCACAGTTACAAGTTTTTCTGTGCAGAAGATGCCATATTTTTTCCCTGTCTTTCTGTCTTTTTTTTTTCTCTTCAAATATTCTTTTAAAATCCTTCCCCCTGTTTTCTGCACAAACTGTACAGGACCTGACTGCTATTGAATTACAGTAATAATTTAGTGAACATCATTTCGGTTCTGACTTCTTAGCATTTGACAAGCACTAATAGTCTTTTGACTCTCAATCTGCCTTCAGACAGTAAACATAATAGGAAAAAAGTATTTATGGTTTTCAGGGGGAGCATGATGGGGCCCTGGCTAAGTAGACACTATAGGAGAAATAAGTAGAAAATCTTGCAACATGGTTCATTCACCTGACAGTGATAAGTCTGCATGAACTAGGGATTTCTTTTGTCTCAAGACAGGTTGTGGGTGAAAAATATATGCAGCAATTATTGACATCCATTTTGTCAAGTGAGAAGCCAAGGAGAGAGGTATTACTTTATAATATTCTAAAAGAAATGCAAGTTTATGTGCACATGAAAAATAAATATATAATATACAAAAATACCTTTTCATTACCATGATTGTTTTGAATAGATGTACTAAAGAAGTTTGACATTTGCTTTTTTAAAAAACATTTTTGAATAAAGAGTGTAGAAGTTTTTTCCCAGGTTGTATACCTACTACTGAGTCCTTGATTTGGATTGATTCTTCCAAAGTGAACGAGAAAACATATCCTCTCTTTATTCTAGTGCTTAGAACAAATGCTTTGTAATAAAGAACTGTGAGAGGCTTTTATTGTTCTATGTCCTCATTTAATAAACAAGAACAATCTGAAAGTGAACTAATTATGGTGCTGTTGATTAACAGGTAAAGACCTGCTAATGAAAAGTCATCCTGCATTATCCAACATTCCAAGCCTTTAATTTAAACAGAGTTTTCCTTCATTCTCTCCAACCCCATGGCAACAGCAACAAAAGTTGCTCTAGAGGTAGACAGAACAATAAATATATTTTATGGTCCCAAACTATTTATTGTAATTTGGTCTTTAGTGAAATAGCTTTGGCTGCTGCTCTGCATAAGTTGAGAATATTTGGTAGCTTTCGCTGCTGTGTCAGCATGTTGCTCTAGTGCCCTGTGGTAGGATCGGTGTGATTTAAGGCTGGTAACAGCAGTGGATGTTGAGGCTGAGCATGGGAATACAACATTTAATGTTTGGACTCATAACTCTTCAAGGTACAATGGAAAATGCTTTTAATGTAATGCAGTAAACATTTGTGTTAGTAATGAATTTGCAATGTTGTGATAAGGTTTAAAATGTGTACCTAATTTTAATTTATTCTATTTAATGTTAACCCTCTTAAGATTGTGTTTAAACTTTCAACTGCATTAGCTCACTGAGCCTTCCAAGTATAAGGTGGTATCATCTTAGTTCCTTTCCAGGCATGATTGTGAACAGCTGTACACTGATTTTTCAATGGCAAAAATGTCTATTTTTGGTTCTATCTGTTATTGAGCTGCAATTGATGTTTTCTCTATCATAAACTCTATGGTAGATGAGAAAGAATTGCATTACACAACTAGAAACTAAAATGTAATGGTAGGGAAAAATAAATTGAGGGGAGTTGAAAACTGCTGAGACCTTCCTTCATTTTTATCTTTGTTGTGTAGTCCTCTCTCTTTATTCCATATTATGCTGCTGCATCTCTGTTTCTGTGAGGTTAAGATAGGAAAGGTATTGGGGGATAATTTGATGAATGGCTTTTTGAATGGCAAGACTGCTAATAGTTTTATAGTTTATTGAACACTTAAAGAAAACAATCTGCAATACCCAGTCACAGTGGAAGCAGTTTAAATGGCTTCTGTATTTCCAAAATTAAATCAATTTGTTTTCTTTGGAAGAGAAGTGGTTTTCAAGGCAGTAGTGTTTTGTTCTAAAATTTTAATTAATTTTCTGTCTTTGAGTAGTAAACCTGACTGCTTCTTATTTATTATGACTTTAAAAAAATCCCAAACCTTTCCAAATTAGAATAGTCTCCTATTAGTCTTCTGATTTAATCTCTCTTTGTGGGATGTTGTTTCACTTCCAAGTTAGAAAGGTATAGATTTACTAGATTTCTGCAATAACTAAGACTTCCTACTTTGCTGACAGCTTGCCTTCATATTAGTGGAATTTTGGTGATGGCTTATGCTGAGTAATTTAATGGAACAAACTGTTCTTTCACTGACAGTACCTGTTAGAAAAGTTTCCACTCGTTTTTACCTGTAATTTTGATTGATGTGTTTGTTGAATGATTGCTTTCAAAATACTTGGCTTTCAAACTCTTTCACTTATTTTCTTCCTTCCTTAATAATTTCTACGAATTATAGTTGGACAAAAGTGGATCAATATGCAGTTAAGAAATACCAGTCCCATTCTGTGTCTCAAATTATTTTTTTATTAATTTCAATTTTGTTAAGGTAAATCTAACTTTAGATGTCAAACTTCCAACAATGTTTTTGCCAGAAATTTTTAAAGTGGTCTAATATTAAGATTTCCTTTCTCTATTGTCTTTCTGCTTCTCCTGTTAGAGCTCCCCTACCCTAACACTTGAGGCAGAAATTTTTAGAACTGAAGGAATGGAGAGCTCTGAAAGAAGTTTGGGCAGGAAAGGATCCCTCTTTCAGCACTGCTTTTTTCAGTGGCAAAGGTCTGATGGACGTGCTTAATGTTGCAGTACAAATTATAAATCCATGTTCACGAAAAAGGTAATCAGGCAGTTAGTGCCCATTTCCTGCCTCTGGATCCACTGCATTCCTAATTAGAAGTCAGGCCTTCTCTCCAGGCATTATTTCAAATATCTCAAGAGATTTATACTAGCCCCAAAATTTTGGTTGTTCCCCTCCCAGGAATAAGGTCATTGATTACAATTATTTTGTTATTCTGTGAAATATTACCCTTCATGTATGATGTCAAAAAGATTTACTTGTCTCAATGTATTTTGTTGGCATGATAATTGAAAATAAGTTGTGACTGGCATAGAGGTTAATGACACATTTTAGAAAGCAAGAAAGTTGGAGCTTCAGAAATGCTATTTCATCTCAAAAATCTGTGGAAAGATTCAGTCTAACAGAAGTAATTCTTCTATCCCCAGGCATCTCTTTGCCAACATATGAACTAATTCTTGAGTTCTGAAGAGGCCATAGTGTGTTGGCTTGGGCTGGGCTAGAGTTAAATTTCATCTCCTAGCTGGTATGGGGCTATTATGGATCTGTGCAGAAATCACTGCTGGTAATTCAGGGATGTTCTCAGTGCTGGGCAGCAGGGCTTGCACAGTAACAAGGGCTCTTCTGCTCCTCATACAGCCCCACAGGGAGGAGTCTGGGGAGCAAAAGAGTCTGGGGGACCTCTGGGCTTTGGGAGGGGACCCAGCTGCAAGGGACACAAGCGTGTCCCATACCCTATAACCTGGGAGCTGCTGCTCAGGACCTGGCTGGACATCAGTTGATTGATGATGAGAAAGTGTTTCCATTTGCATAAGTTATCTTCCTTGGGTTTATTTCTCTTGATCAATTTATTATTATTATTTTATTTAAATTCAATTATTTAGAAGTTACCTCAACCCAGGAGTTTTCTTGCTTTTGTCCTACTGATTCTCTCCCCTCTCCATCTTGCTGGGGAGTAGTGAAAAGCAGCTGTTAGGTGTTTAAATTCTGGCTGGGTTAAAATATGACATGGTTTCACAGGGCTGCAATGGCTCATGAAGTTAATGTTGTGGTTCCTTCCTGCTTTGCTTAGACAAGATTCCCACAAATGATGCAGATCAGCTGGCTCAATTAATGCTTTATAATATCTCCCCAGTTATGGGGAGAATGACTTCATTAGTTCATCCCAGACCAAAGGAAATGATAGTTCAAAGTTCTAGGGCTAAGGGGTTTTCATCATGCATTTCATTCATGTACAGTAGTACAGGAATAATAATTTCCCTTTTTTTAAACTTGAATGTCTCCATAGTAGATGTAAAAGGGAAATGGGCATTTGTTAATTAAGCTGCAGTAATTGCAAATTTCAGTGCCACTGCAAGCTGCCTTCTTAGGAACCATGACAATGACATTAAGCATTTGCTAAACAAAATCTGCTCCTGTATGTCATGCAGTTCACATCCTGTTAGCTATTTAAAAGTCATTGGCACAGGTAGAAGATGTTTTATTAAAAACAATGAATAAACAGAATTTTCTTCATCTGAAATTGGCTATTTTCAGAAGTATAGTTTTTAGATGGAAAAACAAGTGGAGGCATAAGTAGTTTTACTTTTCTTGCCTAATTTTTAAAAATCTGAAAGTGTCTTTTCAAGCAGAGAAATACTTTCTCATCACACAAAAATAAAATCTGGTTCCTGGCCACAAAGAGATCTTACAAGGAGCCATTTCTAGAGATCTCCTGCAGGACATTGGGGACCATGGCTTTGTGTCTCTGCCTCACAGAGGTGGAAGTGTCAGTTCTTGCTCCTAGAGCAGTGATCTAGAAGGCTCTGCTCTCCCCATGGCAGCTGGTCATCTTGCAGGGGCATGGGGATGAATTATGCAGCCAAGGAAAGAGCAGGAGCATCTTTAATCAAAGGGAGTATCCCAAAGTTTATGCCACAGTGTCTCAATAAACACACTACAGAGTGCTTTTGAATTGGAAAAAAAACCTGTAATAGCAAATCCCCTGAGGCTGAAAGTTGTGCTTAAGTAATCAGCTATGAAATACCTCTTGCTTTGAAGGTTCTGCAAAACTTACTCTCATCTCAATTCATGCCCCCTAGATTGTTCTTTATGTTGTTTGAACTACTCAGGAATTGCTCTGCAGTCTGTGAGCCCCAAGCTGGCTCTTGTGCTGGAAAAAATTGCATGTTACAGCTATATAATCAATGACATAATCCAAAATCACCCCATTAAAGGAGAAAAAAAGTGCAAACAATATGAGAAACTCATATATCTGTATGGATAGACAATTATGATGATATGTGAGGTTTTCTTGGTGGAAAATACAAATTAATGCAGGTAATTTATTTTAAAAAGCATTATCCTTTGCTAGACAAGGAGATTTTGTAAGCAGTCTAACATACTTGCAGAGGAGCAGAGCCATATGTCACTGCAGAAGGTTTGTCCTTTGGCTTCAGTAAAATGAGAATGGGAAAGATTTTATTACTTTGGGTGTTAATACAGGTCGTAATCAAGACGAAACCGAATTATCTACAATATCACTATGTGAGATACTGCAACTCAAGTGGCAGCAATTTTATGGGGGAGCAGACTGATATATTTCTCCTTGTTTACTGCCTGTGCCCGTGAGCCGTGCTGTCTGGCAGGGCTGGGTCTGAGCTTTGTGTGCCCAGAGCAGATTCTCCCCCATCTTACACTGGAAGTAACACTGAAAATATTGATCAGTGGCTGTTTTTATGGGAGGCAAAAAATTTGAGCGAGACTTAACTCATAATTTCATCTTTTGCTGTTGACAATATCTGAATCAACTTCAGACTCAACTGAGGAATGCAGCTGGTTCTCTGAAGGCTGAAAAGGGGATGATGACATGTTCTGACTTGAGTTGTCCTTGCAGCAGATTTGGCACTGGGGCCAGTGGCAGCAGAAGTTGTGGTTTGCTCCTCTGTCACCTGGGTCACAGTGAGCTCTGTCCCCCAGAGCTCAGTGTTGTTCTGCACCTGACCATGCTGTCCTTGCCTTGTCAGAGCTGTCACCTGAGTGTGTGTGACCTGACACCTTCGCTCCTTGCCAGAGCCTGGGATCCCCTCTGTGAGCAGCACTTCATGCTCCAGGGAAGAGAAGCCAATTTATTTTACAAATCATGTTGAAAAGATCCTGCAAGGGGGAAAATAGGTTCTTTAGGATTGTGGAGGGAGCCTGGAGGCATGCACAGGATGGAAGAAGAGATGAGGGAATCCCAAATGTCATAAAAGGCTGGGGAAGCCTCAACTTCCTCCAAGGCTCCTTCCCATGTGCATCCTCACCCTTCCTTCCCAGGGTGTCACCAAACAGTCAGATTTAGTTTTGCCTCTGTAGCTGAGAAACTCTGAAGCACTGAAAGGAAGCTCAGAGCTGGGTGAGGAGAAGACATGAAAAGGACACCAGTGAAACCAGTGTAAGTAACTTTTATTTTTGTTTCATCAAGGCTGGCATAAAGAAGCTGTTTCTGTTGGCTTCTCAAATAGAATTACCTTCAAACTTGTCTTCTGCAGCAGCCAGGTGGATCAAAAGTACAGAAATCATTTAGCATACCAGATCTCTGTAGGTAAACTTTAGACACTGTTTCCATTGACACTCCCTTTTATTCTGCTTCCATCCCCAAATCTGTGGGATTAATTGCTAACCCAAACTAATATTAATTTCAGACATGTGTCCTTTAAGTTCAAAGGAGCCCTCCACACATCTTATTGTATTAGGTCTTGAATTCTGAGACAAGTGTCAGGGTATATGAGCAGCTTAGGCATTTCTAAAAGCTTATGTGGACCTGAAAGATAAATAATGTTTGGCACAACTACTCTTCACCTGCAATTTTCAAGAAAAAAACTCTTAAGAAAAGGAACCTAATAAGGATTTTTGTATATATTCAGAAATAGGATCTACATACTTTCTTCTGTAAACAGCCTTTAACTTTTAATTTATGTTTAAATCAATCCATAATTTATTATAATTTTAAAAGAGATCAAGATTTTTTTTTTTTTTTTCATTGTTTCACAAGTGTTTACTTTTAAAATAAGAAACTTGCATTTTATGGGGGAAAAGTACAAGGCACTTGGGAAAAATAATTTATAGAGTTGGTCACTGATTTTGTTCTATGAGCCACTGTTTGCTCATTTGGATCAAGGAGGCTTGTGTCAGGAAAGAGCCAAAAGTCTTGGGAGAAGTGAATGAGCTTCAGTGCCAGAAGACTGGAAGATAATCCAAGATAGACACATAATGAGAATAAAGTTTCTTTTCCTGAATTATTTGTATCCTTTTGAAGTTTTCTTCTGAGAGAATAAGAAGTATGAAAAAAATAGCAAATTAAAATTTTGTCTAAAGTGACAGCTTACACAAGAACATGTCAGAAAAGGCTGTAACATCCAGCACTTGTATGGACATCCCTCTGGTCCTGTAAGTGTTGTGGGAGGTCAGTTTGGATTTTTTTTTTGTTTGTTTTCCTTGTCAGTCAAAAAATTATGTGATGAGCTGATATAGTTGTTTGTATTTTAATGCTTTTCACCTGATTTGTGGGAAGTTGAGAGTCTGCCACCAGTGCTGGGTAAAGGCAGTAGCAGGCACAGATGGTTCATTTTCTGTCTGCCTCTGTCATTCACCACTCCTGTTTAGACAGGTTCAGTCTGTTCTCATTGCCTTGCTTTGGCAAGTGGTTCAACAGCAGCTGGATGAATTAGGTTATCTCTCAATCCCATTAGCATCTCTGCCTGATGCCACTGTTAAGTTGCTAGGTTAGGCTGAAGGGTGCAAGCAGGGTACAGCTGGTAGCAGGAGAGGCTCGAGTGTCAACTCCACAATGTCAGGGTCAGGACAGAAATTGCTGCAAAGAGAAGCAAAAATGGAGCAACATAACCAGTGAGTCTGCAGAAAAACCCCATTACTTAAGCAGCAATGAATTCTGTCAGGGGTTGGTGCCAATGTGGAGTGGTGGATGGATGCCATAAAGGCAGCTCCATTGATATTGTGGGAAATTCTGGATGAATGGATACAGCCAGATGCCAAGTTCTACTCCAGAACTACTTAATGGCCTTCTTGGCATGTCCATCATTATTTCAGTAGCAGACAATGTGGAACTGGTAAGAAAGAAAGTCATCTCCTGGCTGCAGGTGATCCCTGCCAGGCTGGTGATGTGGCTTTGGGAAAATCCTCCTGGTGCTGGAGGTGTGGTGCCCACAGCACGAGGCTGTTGGATCCATGTTAAGAACAGAGCAGGGGTGGTACTTTTCATATGTATTTTTTCCAACACTAAACTGAAAACCATCAAGAAGACTTTTGCTGCAGGTACTTTGGGAGCATAATTTGGACCATAACTTTACCTTGTCCTTAGTCAGTATTTCTGTATCTTTTGGGAGACAGTCCTGACCCTTCTTTCCCTCTCCCATCCACACAGAGGTTTATTCTGCTGTAATAATCACAGGTGCAAAATTAAGGACCCCTTGTTTTCAGGGAGATGCAGTGCTCACATCCAAGAGTACAGCTTTAACAAACGAATTAATTTCTAAAGGAGAAAATGCATCAGTGTTCAGCACCCAGATAATGTACACCTAAAATGACTTATTTTCTAATAATTGTGTATAATGGTTATCTTGTATGAGATGAGAGTATTGTCTGGGGAGTTGTAGCAGCAGCAGAGCTGCCCTGTTTGCTTTGCAGTTCTCTGACCTGCTTATTAGAGGACATTCTTATTAAACAGATGAATTTATATGAGAAGTGTTTAGGGGCCCTGTTGTTAAGGGTCTGTCAGCACTTTTCAAGGTGTTACAAATATATGCAAACTCTGTTTTAAAGTAGCTCATCCTTGGCCAGTAATAGACAGAATAAAGCCTTAAATGATCAAAATTGTATGTTTTATCTGCTATTTTATGTAAGAAATCATTGCAAATAAAAGTGGGAAAAACTGAAAACTGCTGAAATTCATCAATAATTTTACAGTTTTTAATATTTTACTGGGTAGTAGTAGAGGGGAAAAGTGATGTTTTGCATTATATTTATTTAGTGGGATTTTATTTCATAGTTTTTCATTTTAAGAGGACTACTTTTGTAGGAGGAATTTGTGTAGCGGTACTGTTGTCTTGAAAAAAACTCCAATAATTTAAGAGAAAATTCCTCACATGAAATTTAAAATAGCAAACAGTATGTTCTCCTCCAGAATGAACTGTTCTCTCCTCCTGTTCCATTAATCCCTCCTTGAGTACTGACCTTTTCCTTTCTGCATTAATGCAGCTCTGTCTCTTGGCTTCTCATCAGCCTCTCCCTCTTGTACCCTGCTGAAGCAGGCATCCCTCAGAAGCAAGTGCAAGACTGGAGAAGACAGGAGCCACAGCTCAGGATCCAAATATGCCCTGTGAATGTCATTGAAGGGTGTCATGGGTAGGGCTGGTTCAATGGCAGAATTCACAGTCTGGGCCATTGTGGTAAATCCTGAAATTGCACAAAGAAAGGGAATTTTGAAACTCGAGTTTTAAAAACACAGCAAACCATCCATCTCTCCCCACAACCCATCTTGGTTCAGTTATTTAAGAAAGACTTGATGGCTTCTGTTGTTTGGGGGCAGGAGGAAGGGTTTGGTGGTTTTTTAGTCATTTGTTTGAATTTTGGTTTTGTTTTTAATAGAAAAGCAACCTACTAGAGGGCTGCAGAGCTAAGCTCTTAAAATTAGGATTGTTCCAGCATAAGAGCAATGAAACTGGCCTTTAAGTGTTCAAAGCTAGCTGGAGCAAATGGTACCTGGTAAATCTTTTTATTGTGTGTGGTTGGCAGTTCCATGTGCAGCAAGGGGAGCCTCTCAGAAAGTCTTGCCCACCTTCGGAAGGCTGCAGAGAGCTTCATCTTAGTACTGGTGTGTTACTGATTGGTAATTCAGCACCAACAGGTGTAAATTACTTCGATGGAACATTTTGCTGACCCTGCTTATATCATAGATGAGCAGATGGTGTGGAAAACATTTTGTACCTGTGCCAGAGAAAGGCAACAAGACTGAAAAGTAAACCTTAGGCTGAGAGGCTCGGCATGATGAGCTCACTGTGAGCATCTCTGGATGAGCTGACTGGAGAGCAGCCCAGGCATGGAGCAGCAAATCCTGCAGGAGACACCAGCTTACAGGCAAGGAACTGCCTGGAGGAGAGCTGCAAAACTGTCAGTGAGCTCTGACTGCTTTGTAATGGTGCAAGGAGGCTGTTAATTAACACCCCAGCAGCCACAAGTGCCAAAGGAGGAGTGGATTCAAAATGGTAGCGGTCATTTTGGGCTTGTCCTTTTTTACCACTGCTTTCCTTTAGTCACGGGTGTGAACGGGGAGGCTTTGTTTTTCTTCTTGTCCTGATGTGGTTAACTGGGTTTTCAGGTTTGGAGGTCAGGATTCAGATTCAATTTGGTGGTTTTTGTTGGCAGTGTACAATGCTAGAGAGCAAAATGCAGCTCTCTAACTAGCAGTCAGGTGGTAGGAGAGCACAAACAGAATACAGAAATGAGTAGTTAAATTCATATGGCACAAGTGTGTAATAGGACAGATTACTGCAATGCCAATGTGTGTTTATCAAAAACTTGTTCAGGTATGTGTCAGCACATAAGTTATACCAAGTATGTGTCATATAAATCAGCAGAAATGGAGAGTGTGTAATAACCATTAGAGACCCAACCCAAACCACACAGGAGAATATTTACTGCTAAGGCTGTTGGAATTGCAACCTCTGCTTATACATGTTCATTTGTGGCTGCATCTTGTACTCTATCCTAGGTGCTAGAGTGGAAATCTGCAAGGAAATAATCTACTTTTGAATTCACAAAAGTTTTATTCAGCAAGAAATCAGTTAACACCCTCTACATCTGCATCGAGATGAATGGGGAGAAAACTGTGAAGAAGGAAATAGTTTTAGAGGGATAAAATACTTTTTCATAACATGTAGGTACGCAGGACTGGCTTAAGGAGTATAAACTATATAAGTTTTATTCTTTTTTTGGTGTTTGACATAGCATGTAGAATATTTAGATGCAATGTTGAGTTTCTGAGAGATACTCTGAAGAGCAACAGCAGTCATATTACCATCTATGTAGTAAATTTTTTAATTTGCAATGCCTGTTCTGTTAGTAAGACCTTGAACTAAATGTAAATGCCTCCCAGGGGTTGTTTCCACCTTCCAAGTTCTCATGCATGGGATTATTGTAATGCATATGAAGAAGAAAACTGTAGAGCAGAAGGGAGGAGGTGGGTTGTATTTTTAGCATGTATAATGTAGCTTTGTGTAGTTTGGTAACTACCTTAAATGAAATAAAAATCTTGGATCAATCCATCTGAAACCATTCATCTTAATTTAAAAGGAGAAAAATCAATTGTGCCAAACATGCAGCTACTTTTGTGACAAATTCAGATGTTCATTTGTTCTGTGTTTTTTTTCTCAACAGGAAAGTTAATGATTTCCACATAAGCATGTAAATTATTAATTCCCTGTCAATTTTATTCTGTAAATGGCACAAAAATTGAGCTGCGGAAACAATACACAGTGCAGTCTGAGGGGGAAAGTCTTCTGTCAAAGAAATTTCACAAAATGAATTCTGTGAACACTGTGCCACATTGACAAATTTAACTTACATTTACTATTTACCTTTGCAAAGTGAGCATACCAAATAATGTTAGCAACACACAAAAACTTTTGTTTTAATTTGTTTTCTAGCAAAATGAAGGTGACCACACTGGTCTTGAAACTGGATCCTGTGCAGCTGCATGGTGTTGTTGTGTTGTACTTGACATAAGCAGCTCTCCTCAGAGGTGAATTTTAGGGTGCAGCTCACCACTGGGGTGATTTCTGTCTCATCTTCCTCCCCAGCCATGAGTACCTGCCGGTCTCATTGGGTCAGACCTTTCTTCTCTGGTTTTAGGGTCCTTTGGGACTCAGCAAGTTAGCCTAGTGGATAAGGACCATAGTTATGAGAGGGAGGGTGACAGGCATCCACGAAAGGCTCCTTGGGGAACAGGGAACACCCTGTTTGCTGCCTGCAATTTTGCCTTACTTGTGAGGCCGAGCAGCTTCCTTATTAGCTTAGCTCCAGAACTAGAATTATTTTTCCATGCTCTGTGGGCATTTCAGTTTGGCTCTCACTGCAGAGGTCTGAGCCATGGCCTCTGCTCCCACTGCTTTGCAACCTCATTTGTAATAATGGAGTTTAATGAACTTGTTGTCTGTGTTGTGTTTCACGTGCTGCTAGGGAAAGTGTGGGGTTTGAAATGCTCCATTTTTCCACATTAAAAACTCAATAGTATAAATTAATAGAAGGTCAAAATCAAATTAATTCTGTTTTTCTTTTTTTGTTTGTCTATTTGTTTTTTTAGAAGAGGTAATTAAGAGAGACTTGAGCAATAAATCAAGTCTTTACTATCTTTTATTAAATATGTTTGAGTCAGCAAGCTAAAACAGTTGGGAACATGGAAAAGCTCCCCATTGTTTGTAATAATAACATTTGGCTGGACTGCATTCTTCACGGAGTAAATATGTCCTTTTAATGATATCATTAGGGAATTATAGTTGTACAATTAAAAATCTAGTGAGGAGTCTTTTTCTAAAATAGAAACAGCCAGCATAAAAATAAACTGGAACTTCTATGCAAGAGTTGAGCAACAGTACCAACAAGGTACTGTATTAAACTCTCTGCTTTGAGAATATATGGAGGTTTAATATTTGCTAGAAATAGATTTTGTTGTTGTTGTTTACATTAGGAGTTAAGTATACAAAATGGGAGATAGCTGAAATTCTTTTGAAATTCTTCACCCTACAGGTCAGCTAGCAGAAGACATAACCAATGTGCGCAGTGTGTACAATGAGTGTTGGAGTCATGGTATTTCTGTGAAAGCTTTACATGGCTTCCAATCTCTAAAAGTGCAACCAGCTTTTAGAGAGATTATCCAAGGGTGTAATTAAATTTCATAACCCTTTTGGTGTGTTTGACTCACTGTAAGGTGTGTGGTGTAGGAGGATGCAGCTACTTAGCTGGCTACTTCCATCTTGCAGTGAGTAAGGATTGTAAAGATGTACAGTAATTTTGCAACTATAAGGAGCACCAGATTATAAGGTGCACTTCCGGGGTGTTGGCAATTTCCCGAACTTTATCCATATATAAGATGCACTGGACTATAAGGTGCACATTTTTTTTTTTTTGAAGCAAGGATCCATGCGCAACAAAGTAATGAATTAGTAATGGAATCGAGCGATCGCGGGGTTTACTGGCAGGTGCTCAATTTGCAAACATTTTTTTCACAGATTGGTGCAACCTTTAAACGCAGCCCCAGGTGCCCTCCCCATACTGCGGGCCCCGGCACTCCTGCCCAGCGCCAGCTGGTGCGACTCTCGTGGCTCAGCTCACATTTCCGGGTTGTCAAATTTCCAGACTTTGTCCACATATAAGGCGCACCGGACTATAAGGCGCACTTCTGGGTTTTGAGCAAAACTTTAGTCAAAAGGATGCGCCTTATAGGTGTGAAATTACTGTAAGTCTAGTGCATAGTTGGCACTCCTGTGGATCAGAGTTTGGGCAATGAAATGAGCCTGAAACTTTGGCTAAGCTTCAATGAAATTTCAATAGTATTGGAATAGGTAAATACTTACTTTTAAACTGGATTTTATGGTTTCCTTTGAATTTTGAAGGAAGTTTTGAGAAAGCTTTTCAGAGAGGATTCAGGCTACTTAGGGTTAGGTTCAGGGTGGGGCTCATTCTGGAATGAAAAGATAAATCAGTTTCTGTCCAGGCATTTGCTGATCTCACTGCTCCCCAGAACCCCTAGCTGGGATTGTTATATGTCACGTGTAGGGGAGATTGTTTTGGTCCCCTAAAGGCTGGACAGGACTCATCAGATCACTGCTCTATAAACCAGTAGTCTTAAAGGTTGTTAAGCCCCAGTACAATGATATAATGAAAAACCCAAAATCCAGGTGCCCCAGTATGAGGAGTGCCAACTGTGCAACGCCTTTAACTCCTGATACGTTTGGTAGGCTCTGGATTGCTTCATTATAGTGCCAAAAATTAAATCTTTACAAGTATTTGCAAGCTGGTTATTATTAGTCTGCTTTGGAATGACTTGATTTTTTTCCTGAAATTAAACCTATTATTATTTAACAAATGAAAAAATCTTGCTGATAATGCAAGGGGCAGCCATGCCAAAGCACAGACCTTCTGGAGTGAAGGGTCAGCTTTTTCCCTCCTTTATTATTTTTTTTTTTTTATTATTTTCAGGGAGGGATGCCTTCTGGCAACAGAAAGAAGTGCAGGTGTACAGTATCATAATTAAATTTAGCAAGGTTTGCATATTGAATGACCAGGTGTTTCAAGTTTAAAAAAAAACAAACAACCCCCCAAAAAACCCCAAACACCTAAGAAATCCCTCAACACATGCACATATAAACACATAAAGTTTATATAAAAATGAAGACATTTTTATTAGGGTATAGAAGCTCAAATTAAGAAAAGAATCTCCTTAACTTCTTAATTTTTTCTTTCATTTTCAATAAATTAAGCTCCCATTTTGCAGCTGTTTTTGTTCCCAAATAGACAAAAAGCTCAGGTTCATGCATAACTCAAGAAGGCAGGGATGACACTGAGCCAGAACTTAGTTCTGCTTTATTGATAATAGAACTGACAGTTAAGAACAAATCTGCAGAATGTAGCTGCAAATCCTTTAACCAAGCAGCAAGCTGAACATCTGCAATGAAATTGGCACCTAAATTTAAGTTAAGCTGAACTTTAAGTTCTCAGAAAGCAAATTAGGAAGCTAAGTAGATCTGTAATTGCAACAGAAATTCTATTGAACACAGAGCTGGACTTGCGGATTTGTGGTTTTTTTGTTTGATTTTTAAAAAAAATTCAGTAGTGAGCAATTGTAAACATGTGAATTTGCAGGTATGGTATGTGTTTATATAAATGAATAACCAACATATTCATATCCTGCATGCTTCTGTGTTTGCACTATTTGTAGAGCTCCAGGCAGGCAGTAAATACAACACGGGCAGAAGGGACAGGAGCTTCCTTGCCTCCTTCCAATGGACACAGAAAACAAAAGCAGACAGGGTGGGATTCTGAGCATGTGGAAAGTATAAACAAAACTAAGGAGTAATAATCTAATGTACTTTGAGAATACAATCATTTAAGCTAGAATGTGGGTCTATGAAGCTTTTGTAGATTTTTTCTTAAATTCTGCTTCTTTGATACTTTTGAATATGTTAATTAAATTAACTTTAATTTTAGTACCGATTATATTATTTAAATCTATTAATGAAGGTAAATGTATTTTTTCCAGTTCTGTGGAATGCAATTATCTTTTCATGTTCTATGCTCCCTCTTGCCTTCCAAGATCTCTGGTGAAGTGAAGAAAAATCACCTGTAATGTCACTGTTACTATTATTAAGGGAATAAAATTTCCTGAAGAGCTTTGGAGACATGAATCCAGTATAACTATTGGGGGAAAAAAATGTCACCATGGTATAAGTTCATTTAACACATAGATATCTAGTTTTTAAATTATACCACAAAAGATATTTTGAAGTAGGAGCTAGGGAAAAAAACCACAATAGGAATATGGCTTGGTTGGTTTGGCCTTGTTCTATGCTGGAGTTGATCAATATCAGACTAGTCATGGACTGGATTTTAATGTAGGATTCACCTTTATTCTGTTCAGAAAATAATTAGGAAAAATGTATCATTGTTTTCCTAAAACAGATAACTGTGAATGACACAGGTAATGGTCAGAATGGGTTCTGAGGAGGGCATGGCTGTTTTTGTGCTTCCAAATGGAGAGAGGTGCTTCTCCAAGGGGAAAGCACCCACTGCAAAGCAGGTGAGGACAGTCTCCCAGGCATGTCCTCAGAAATGGATACAGGTGGCAAGGAGCTTGATACAGGTTTTATTCTGGCATTATGGCATAAAAAGGATAACATAATTCATGATGTGAGAACTGAGAGTAACTTGGGGTTTGGCTTTCAGATAAGGCTGTTACATACAAGTGTCATGTCAACATTTTAAATTGCTGTCAAAAATTGGAATGGAGACAGAAAAGAGTAGCTGAAATGATTTTAAGCTAGAGAAAACAATAAAGTACATTAAATTAAGTTATTTCATTTTTTCAAAGGATATTGTGGGATTGCAAGACTATTGTGTGATAGATTTTAATGCTGTGCAGGTACCACATAATAATATCACTTCAAAGAAACAGAAGTCTAAATATGAAATGGTCTTTGAGAATGAGAATAGGTAAATGGATTATTTATCATTTGTCTTCAAATAAGCCTCATTTATTTGTCTTTTTTTTTTCTTTTAATGTATTTGAGTTGAATATGTATTTTTTGCAATTGATAAGAAGAGAGGAGTGAAGCTGGAGTCTGAGAGGCATGAGCAGTTTGGTTAAATGGCCAAATCATCTCTTCTGGCCTGAACTCTGGCTGTTCAATTTTTACAAAGCAAAGGAGCAGTTTGGGTCACTTGCTCCATCAGTGCACAGGAGCACACAGACTGCAATTCAGGAGTAAAGGTTTCTGTAACTGCACTAAAGGACATTTGGAATATAATTTCAGAACAAGATAAATCATGTTCTGCACTGCTTCTGGCTTCTTTCTGAACTGCATACTGCTGTGGGTGACAGCTTGTTCTGTTGGAGGCTGAGCTATCACTGTCATTTTTAACATGGCCCTAATCAGATCTGACCATCTCAGATCTAAATAACCCAATTCCTAGAGCAGAGCTGTTGCATTAATCATAGCCTTGCCATTAACAGCAGAGCTGCACTTTACACTAACGAGGATGGGGGAGGATTTTCATCAAAAGACTCTGTGCAGAGGAGGTTTGGGAAAGACTAAGAGATTTCAGTTCTGGGTCACTTTCTAAGTTCTCTGTTCACTGCTTTCTTTGGAGTGGACACTGACCAAGTCTAGTGCCTCACTTTTGGAGACATTCTAGTTAGGTTTCTTAATTAATCTTTTCTGCATGATTTTTGTCTCAGAATAATTTATGGGTTTATTTCATCTTTCTTACCATGTTCAAAACTCTGTGTTATGTATGATAGCCATTCCTAGCCTAGTCCATTCAATTATACTTTGTTGAAAAGAAATTGCTGCTGATGAGAACATCAATGGCATAGGCAAGTTGCAATCTACATTGTTTGAAAATCATCTTTAACTGTTAAAAAACTAGGTATGCATGTTTAATTTTCTTTGCAAAACTAATGGGCTTTTGAAATTTTTCATTAGATCTAATGGGTGAACTGTGCTCTCCTTTTTTTCCTTTGGGTACAACATACAGATTTAAGTTTATGGTTGAACTGCAAATTTGTGATGAGTACTTGGACTTTCTGATGATGTTACTTCAATATGATATTTAAATTAGTGAGAACTGAGTAGAGAGTGAGACACTGGAAGAGAATCTCTATGTTTATAAGATTTGATCCAGTGCTTATTGAAGCTGAAATCTACCCAAAGTGCTGGAAAATAACCCAGTGTATTTTAGGGACTGATTTGTCTCCTGCTTTGGCCCAAGGAAGGATTATGGTCAGTATGTTCATGTCAGCATACAGGAGGAGAAAGGATGAAGTCAGAGAAAGATACATGTGGAGGGGGATTGATCAGCCTTAACCTTAGATATTTGCAGTGTGGGTATCAGCCTCTGAGCTGGTTTCCCAGATGTTGCCATACATCTGAGAGTAAAACAGGCAGTTTTTAGGTGACAGCTGATCTACCATGCTTTAGATCTTTTCAGTAAGAGAAGAAAAATCGTTCCCTTCACTGCACCTCTGCAAATACAGTGGATAGGATGACTGGGTCTGCTGTTGAGACCTGTTTTTAACCTCATGAATCCCATCCAAGCTGTCTTGGATAATGGCCAGTGCCTGGTACTGGCAGGCAAAACAAAAGATCTGGCAGATATGAAGTACCTAATGCAGTCCGCACTCCCCAGGATAACTCCTGTCTCCTTCCTTTGATTGTCTGAAAGGGAAATGGAAAACCTACCCCCTGTGAAGGAAACTTGCTCTAATTACGTATAAAGCAAGTACCAGTCATGTTGGGCAAGTGAACAGCAAAACAGAGCATAACCTTGGCCACAGAGTCTGGCACCACAAGCAAACAGGGATGGCAGAACTTTGTTGGCACTGGGAGCTGTTGCCTTGCACTCTTCCCCTCTCAAACCATGGTTGATTAGACATGCCAGCAGTTTAAAAAGTGTCAGCAGGAACACCCACAAGTACACCCTAAGATCTTATTAACTCCTAGGGGCAGCACAATAATCACTGAGCTACAGGCTGCATGAAGCAAAGACAGATTTTGTCTTTTGCTAAAGCCATTGTATAGAAGAGACAGATTTTGAGACCTGCAAAAAGAAGACAAGGGAACAGGATTTTACCCTGGTGGTTAGGCTGTGATTGAGTCTCATTCCCAAGATTATGTCAAATTTTCACTGAATAGCTACTCAATGTACAATACATTAACAATCCTGGGGGAAGAAGCTGGAAATTATAATTGCATTCTCTCCAGCTGAATATCCTATTAGGGTGCAGAGTCATACTTTTCCTTTTGCTCTCTTTCTGGCTCCATGCAGCTTTTCTATTCATTGACATGGCTTCAGCAAAAATGAGAGTTGTCCCAACCCCTCTTAAAATCTAATGGCCTGGGACTATCCTGTGATATGGCAGATCAGGGAGTGAACCTTCAGACTGAAGAATGGAGATTTCTTTTTTCCTGAGTGCTAGTCAGTAGTCTCTCTCTATATTTAAGAAAATGTATTTATTTAAAAAACTAAATATATATATGTGCTTAAGTGTAACTTCCTCACATTTCCTACCAGCCAAGAGCTGCTTTTAAGAAAGATGATGTGAACACCCTCCCTCTGTGCATTTGGATCCACTTGGTTCTCTCACACACTCAGTGAACTGGACTCCTGGCTTGTTCACAGGCAGTTCCAGTTTGTCACCAAGAATGATGGTAGAGGGGATCATATTTTTTCAAAGCAGAAAAATGCAGGGCTTTGCTGATCTTTTCTGGGCATGGAATGGATTTTCAGTTGCACTCTGGCTCCCAGAGACTTCATGCTGGGGATTTGCACTGGCACACAGCACTCATAGTCTTCAGGTAAATGAAGAATGATACTTGTGCTGAATCTGTGTAAAAATGTCTGTTGTGGTTTTAATTGTCTGGTTATGCCCACTGGGGGATGCTGCAATTCCTGCTCTGAGAAAATACAGAAAAGGAATTTGATTTGGCTTTTTTCTGAGCATGCCCATGGGATGTGACTGGCTTGGGCATTGCTGGTACCACTGCAACTCACTGTGGTATTTTTGGTTAAGCATTCTGCAGCCTTTTAAAATGTTTGCTTTTATATCACAAGTCTGGACTGAAGGGTATGATTTCAGATCTGTGATGAGAATATTTTAAATAAAGTGATTTGTCTGATTTGTAATACTGCTTTGTGTACTGAATGAAGGTTGAAACAATTAAAAAAGCAAATAGTGTGTGTAAGAATGAATGGCTTGGACTGTGTGGTTCTGGGCTTTTATACTGAGGTTATCAATGTCTTTTGCACTGCATTTTATATTTTAACATAAATACAGCTAGATATTTTTTCTTGCTATTTTTTGTCCTGCCTCACACACAGGTATGCAGTGCAGTGGGTGATATTCTTTACATAACAATGTAAAGCTGGAAAAAGAAATATGTTTTCCTTTTAGAGAAAAAACAATGAGGTTGATGTTTGACTTGTTCCCAGGTGATTTTTCAAGTTAAGTCTGAGGACATTTGAGGATGGTGCAAGGAGCTGTGTTCCACACAGCATGTTAAAATTCCTGAGTAGAGCAGTACATTATTTTGGGATTGCACAGCAGACTGATTTGGGTTTTGGAGAATGTTTATATCTGATTCAAAAGCCTTTTCTTAGTATTAGTTAAAGGGCAGCGATTAAGACACCTAGTAGCACATTTGCTTATGAATCATTGGGCTTTATTCTAAATACATGGACATCAGTATTGTGGGAACTGCACCTACTTGTAAGTGGGTTTGTTGAAAATTTGTTGTGCAAATACTGAAGTGTTTTGTGGAAAGCTGTTTGATATTTCTGACTAGTCTGAATCATTTTATATTTTGAAGGTGACTGGATTTAACCTTAAATACTGTGCTGCAATTATCCGTAGAACTTGCTGTCAAAACTCTCCATTGGTGTTTACCACAACACTAACCAAAGTTTGTTTGTTTTCAGTATTTTCCTTCCTTCAGCTATAGTCTCACACCATTTTTTGAAGCTTATAAAATACTATTTATTTTACCTATAACAAGCATTGTTGCTGTGGTTCATGGGATGCTACTTTATAAAACATTTCCATGTCCTACCACCAATAACTAGTGCTAAGTTCTTGGTTCATAGATTTCAATGGATGAGGCCTACTTTGTATTTTAAGGTGTGACTTTAGTTTTAGTTTAGTTTAGTTTTGTTTTGTTTTCACAGTACTTTGTAAATTAACAGTGGTCATCCACCAGCAATCAGAAAACACCTAAGAAACTGTGTTACATAAAGGTCCAAATCCCTGCAGCCACTGCCGCAGAAGTCCTGCAAATTTTCTGAGTTAAGTCCAACAGAAGAAATATGAGCTCTGTTACTTGTCTTCTAGCGAATCTGCTTCTCTGCCACATAAACACAAGAAATTGTCTTGCCTCTGAAACAGAGAAGTAAAGCAGAAATAGCCCTGACAATGAGGAAAAACCTGAACTCTTGCTGGGACTGTTCCATTAAAACTCGATTGGCACTGTACCAGGATCTGCCACCTCGTGTTTTTAAAACATTACCTCCAGTCAATATTTAGGCATTGCATTTCTTCTTTCATTTGCTGTAGTTGATAATTGTTTGGCTTGGAAACCAGCTGAGGATGTGGCTTCTTTGAAACCACTGGACACAAAACCACGGTTTTACAGCTGGGATTGAGTTGTGAGGAAAAAAAAAGCTGGGATTAGATAGGTTAGATAGGACCAGCTCTTGCAGCTGATCCTATCCCTCTGCACCTTCAGAAGCTGAGAGTGAGTAGTGATATTGTGTGAAATTCACCTGGTGATGGAAGATCAATGGACACTGCCCAGCTGAGTTTGGTGACCTGCAGCTGGCAGTGACAAGCCACTGAGTGACTGGCTGTGATCCATTTGCATCCTTGTGCAGGTATCTGCCACAAGAAATGAGGGAAATCTGTTAGTTTACTTAATTCTAGCAAGGAATTGAGAATGTGCTCAATAGCAAGTGACACACGAGGCTCTGTTCCTGCACGCCATGGGAATGCCTCCCAGATCTTGCACTATGCTTATATATTAATTCAGTTTCTTGCTATTTGAATTTTACATGAGCTTAATTCAAAATGTATTGCCAAGTTATATTAAGTTACGCTGGGGGCAGTTTTATTACAAATTGAGTTCCTCTTGTTAAAGGTGATCAGAATCTATTTTCTGGCACTGCCCCCATATTTTTAACTATATAATTATATTACAAAGAACCTGTTTTCTATAGAAGGGTGCCCTATTAAAACAACCTACTAGCTTGATTTTCAGACAGCAGAAAAAAAGAAGCCAGAAGTGTCTGCTACTGTTGACTGATATACTTGTATTTTTTATATGCTACATAGGAATATAATACTTCTGATGTAAAAACTGTTTTTAGAAGGTGGTTCCATATGGCCTTTTTGCATTTTTGAGATCTTTTATCCAGATAGCGGAAAAAAAAAGAAAATTCATTTTAAAAGAACAAAAAATGTCAAGGCAAACTGATGTATTCTCACAAATACAAGGCACTTCTGGAAAACATTTGATTTTGACTTCATTAGAATTTTGCATCTCACAGTCAAACTTTGCTTAACCTGGTTGTCATCAGAACAGTAATGGGCCACCTCAATTTGTATTTTTAATTAATGATTTCTTTTTTGATTTAGTTGGTATATCAATAAATGGACAAATGAGTTCTTACCCTACTTAAGAGCTTACTTAAGCAAGCATAGATCTTTTATGATATTATCAACTTGTCAAATGCAAAGACTGCCTGCCATGATCACTTGTTATTGACAAAGACCATAACATGATGCATTATGGATAAACACACTCAGTTTCCAAAGGGAAACTATTTTAATTGACGTTCAACATCCAGTACTTCAATTACATTACACATTTGCCAATAGCCAGCTTTTACATATTGACATACATTTTTATTTAACTTTACCTGGAAATGTCAGGAGGAGAGTTCAGGGAAAACAGAAGAAAGATGTTAATTAATATTGCTCACAGTGGGATGCAAGCATTGTTTCAGTTTCAAATTAGAGCAGTGCTCACTCAGGCATACACTGCTAATGTGTTATAACTAAGGACTTGTAGAGCAAGGAAAAGTTAATGGGCAGCATCTCTAATAAGGATGCTGTATTTCACTCCTGACTTGCACTGCAGCAGAGGGAATCAATATTGCCTCACAGCTCATCTATCATTTGCCTTTGCTTCAGGTTGCTCTGTGTGTGTGTGTACTAATAATCCCACCTGTGTGTGGGATTAAAACTTGGCAAAGGCCAGAAATTAGAACAGGTCTAGAGATGTTGTGTATATGTTTGATCATTAAATAATCAAAAGGAGTTTTTAAGATTCTAGGTATAAGCTTGCATTTGTTATTTTGGTGTGATAAAACATTTATAAAGATTTTGTCATCTTTTATAGCAGGACTAAATATTTTCTCTCCAAAAACCTTTCTCTGTTAAGGAATCCTGGGAGTTGTAATCTTGCAGATAAGCAACAGGAAGGTACACTGGCTGTAGAAACTAAAGATATGAGGAGGACTAGTTTTTCCACTTTTTCCATTCCCCTTGGTCGAAGTAAAAACCAAACTGTTAATTCACAGGTATTTGAAAATTGTAATCTTTAAGTACTTTACAGAATAAAAATTCACTCTAGAGAAAATAAATCAGCTAAGGGACATTTAATGGAAGCCATAGATATGTATTTATAAGCACAATATTGCTACAACAGGAGGGATCCACTTTGCTCCATTTGTTATGAGGAAAGTTATTTAAATCTTTGCTCTCTTGAGTTTTGCTTAAAATTTTAAAACTACAGCAATCCAGCTGGAAGCATTTCTTGTGGTAGGCAAGATGCTCTTGCTCTGTTGGTTATATGGATCTGAGGATGGCATTGCTGCTCCAAAGGTGGGAAAGCAAGTCTTGTACTTGATTTGAGTTATCAAGTGAGCATCTGAAATTGCTGCTTCCAGATGGCTACTAGCTGCTTCTCCATCTACTTGTGAAAAGAGATTGTCAGACCTTGTTTTGGTGATGATTCATCCCTGACTGATAGTTTTACATAATTATATGATTCTCTGCCTCACATGAACCTGATATTTTTGTGTTATGGGAAAAAAAGTCTTTCACAAAAAATATATAGAATTATTATAGACTTGTATTTTATTTTCCATCCAAAAAATTTCTAAATATTTTGAAAATTTAAATACATTAAGACTTGTAACAATGTTTCTTTTAAGAAAAGACAAGTACTATTTTACTAAATGTTATGCTTTGTAAAGGTGTGATAACAGTGTCCCATGTAGGTAGTCCATTAAAATTCCTAAATTTCTCATCAAGGAAATTCAAGATGACTCTTTTGTATCTTGTACAGCTGATTATGTCTACCTAGGTACAGGCATAGCATCTCAAATATCTCCCTACTGAATCATGTCCTTTTTATTATGCCATTTTTCCAATTTGAAAAGATTATTTTGATACTTATCATGTTTTCTAGGGGCTTGAAAGAACCTGCAGGCCCTGTGTTGTGTGCAGAGAAACATCACATTTGATAAGCATTCACTAGGTTCCATCATCTAAAAGATTAATAAAATTACTCAATAATTACTAACAGACCCAGGGCAGAGCCACCTCAGAATCTTCCTTGACACTGCCTTTTCTGCAAACCTGTTTTCACATTTATCCATTGCTGGCTCTACATGCGTTTTTCAAAAATAGTTTTGCCAATTTTAGGGGGTTCATTTAGACTTGCTAATGAGTGTCATGTGAGATGGTACCAACAGCCCCGCTAAGGTGAAAATAAGACATCACTGATTTATTCCTTTGCACAAGGGCTCTTATCTGTCATGGAGAAAATCAAATTGATTCAGCAATCTGTTATGTAAAAAATCATGTTGACAATACTTATGTAACTTGTCCTATCTTTTGGGTGCTTTTTATTTGTTCCAGTGTTTTTCTGAGACTTCAGCTTAAACCAAGTAGTTAATATTTCCCAAAACTTTCAATTTTCTCTCATTCGGAGAAGTACTTTGATTTGCTTTTTCTAACCTCCTTGAGCTTCATTTCTTTCCCACAAGTCCTCTTAAGTATGAAGTGCTCTAAATTTCCTTTAGCGTGCTTTCTAAAAATTAATTTCATCAGGCCTGTGATTTGAAAATGTAGAATATGTTCACTTTATTTTAACTTTCATTTTCTTCTTTCTCCTAGTGCATACTTATTAATTGCCTGATCACTGTTCTCTTTCTTACAAAAAATGAAGCTGAAAGCAGTTTGAGTGTTGTCTCATGGTCATATATTTGTAATTTTCCTGAATAGCATGCAATTCTTATTTTCAATGCACTTATTTTTATCATAAAGGTCCCAGAGAAATCCATGCATTGCCTAATCATTTAAAAATCCATGTATTTTTCTTGTGGTATAACTATGATAGTTCTTACTTGTGAACCAGCTGCAGGATTTTATTTTTTTTGTCTTTTTCATTTTTTTTTCTACCCAGAAAAATGTACAAATATTTTCAAAGTCTACATGGATAATTTTCATCAGGGACACCTTTAAGCAGATCAGATTGCTTAGAGTCCCATCCAACCTGACCTTGAATGTTTCCAGGGATGGGGCATCCACCACCTCTCTGGGCAACCTGTGCCAGTGTTTCACCACCCTCATGGTAAAAAAATTCTATATTGTACCTGGTCTAAATCTACCCTCTTTTAGTTTAGAACCATTACCCCTTGTCACTTTTCACTACTGTTATATATAGACTGCCTTCTGAGGGAATTCTAGGTGATCAGCAACCATAGAAAGAAACTGGGAAGGATTGAGCCATCTATTTCATTACTATTTTCATATTATTTCTGTGTCTTTATAGCATGTTCTTGTTATCTGTTCCTTTATGTTATATGCCACACTTGCATCTTTCTGACTTTTGTGCCGTTGTATTCTTGCTAGTTTTATATTCCTGCTTACTGACTTGGCTTCTAAAGTAGTTTATTTTGGAGACCTTGTGATTTATCTACCCACCACTTATCTAGGCACAATGAAATTGGACTTTCCAGGATGCAGTCCTCACTGGATTTCTCTTAGGAAGAAATCAGGACTTTTGCCATCTTTTGCACCCATAGCTCCTTTGACAGGTCTTGAAAACCCTTATTTCTGCCAGAACAAGCTGCTGAGTGTATTTCTCTATTGCTGTCACATGCTTTTATATAAATAACCAGCCCAAAGTGTCCTGCTGCATTCAGCTTCCAGCGAGCATTGGTAGTTCTCTTTTACTTTGGATTTACTGCTCTTGAAATTTTTCTATTTTTTGGTGTAATCAATTATAAAGCATTAGAAACCTATAAAATGCTGTTTGGTAGTGTATGTATACATAGAAATATAGAGAATTGTGTATGCCTACAAAGTGCAAACAAACTGTGAGGAGGATGTTGATTTAACTTTGTTTTGCACCAGGAATTGGCCAAGGATAGTACCTGCTTTGCAATCTAATGGTTCCTTGAAGACTGTGTTTTCATGATTTCTACTAAAGTTTTATCACTTGCAATGAACTTAAAGGGTTAAACCCTAAGGCAATGTCTTTTATTAAATTTTTTGTGGTAGAAAAGGTTGTATGCTGATGCTTTGCCTTCCTCTGAGCACTTTCTTTTTCCATATAATTTTTGAACAGCTGAGGAAGGTATGGACTTATTTTGACAGTAAAAACTGAGATTCTTGTCTTGAAATGCTACAGAACTTGGGTATGAGAGTGGCAAAATATTTTGGCATGACTGGTGGAAATTGTAAGTTTCAAACAGTTTCCTAATCTGGGTGAGCTCACCTAACAAATAGTACTCTTTTATTAAAACCAGTAACTAATTTCCCTTCCATTATACAAATTTTACCTTTATCTCCAGAATCACCCTGTTCTACTTCATAATTCTTGCCCCAGCCAGATATAGTAGCACCCTTCTGTTTCTGCCATTTTGACATCTGTTATTGTTTTGCTTTGTGTGACAAGAATCACAGAACTTCAGTTGTTGACTAGTGCAGATGACAGCTGAAAAAAACTCAAAGCTGTTTGAATTTAAAAATCATTAATATAGTGAAATTGGATAATTTTAGCTCTATTGTAGCTATCATGAAACTTGTGGTTTCATAGCAAACACAGCTTGATGTGTTTTTCTCCTATGCATCCTTCAGGGGGCAAAAAAAGAGATCTTCAGAGAAGTTAGGAGTTTGCTGAAAGCTGTAAAGGGCCTTCTCCAATCTGAGTTCTTTTTGAGATGCAATCACCACCTTTCTCTACAGATAAACCCATTTATCTGTGCCTGACTTATGGCTTTTGGTCAAAGTAGAATGATTCCTTCTGTCTTCAGTCCTGCACTTGTCTGCTAATGAGAAATTTCACCTACTCTGTTTCTCCTGAGACATCCACCAAATGTTGAGGCCACTGAAGCTGCTGAACATTACTGCATTTCTTGTATTTTCTTCCTTAGATGAAGGGAAACACCTTAAGGGTTCTGTTTTCTTGTCCCTCTTCCAGTGACACACAGAAGAGAAAATTGGGGAAAAATCATTTAGATAGGGATGGCATGGACAGACTTCCTTCTAATTTCCATTGCTACTGCTTACGTGTGGCATTTCTATTGATATAACCCCTGCAGTTGGATTTATGTATCCTCTGCATCAGCTGCCAATTGCTGTTTATATAAATAAATGCATTTTGCTTCAGCAAAGCCTCTTTTGGCTCCCTCATTTTATTTTCTTGCTGTTTTGAAGTTGAACACATTTCTGAGGTACCAGATGGCCAGGTATTAAATGCATAAAATGCATTATTTCCTTCTTCCCTCCTCTGCAGCAGTCTGTTTCTGTTTAGCTATGCAAATAGGAGTGGTTGAGATTAAAAGCAGGAGTTGCAGCTGATATAGACCCCAATAAAATCAGGTGGCATTGAATAGGTCTGAAAAGTAAGCAACTTTTAACATCCTTAAGCTGCTTTGAATAGTGGTAAATAAAATTGTTGGCTGAAGAGAGAATATTTATTCATTGTGAGTTTCATGTGACTGCTGGGAGAGGGCAGTTTGGAGATAGAGTTCTTCTTTAGCTGGTAATAACATCTGTTCCAAACAAGCTGGAGTGGTTCAGAGCTGATGTGACAGAAGTTATTCTCAGCTGTTAATGAATTGAAGTGAGTTTTAGCAGGAGACTGAAGAATGTGTAGGGAGTTCAAATAGTTATCTGTGCTGCTGTGGACTTGCAAAAGCTACAGTATGAAATTGGTATTCCCTTATGTGGATTTAACCTTGTGAAATGTGGATAAAACTAAAAACTCCTCACTGCTCATCTCACCTAATACCGAGAGTTAAGTCTTGTGTAAATGGAGTTTATCTGAGTGGCAGGAAGGTAATTTGTGGATTTCTGATGTTTTATAATTTAATTTTAAAATAAAAAGCAGTAGAGATATTTTGCAGACACATTTTAATTAAGCTTGTCTCGGTAGGCAAAGTAACATAATGGTCCAGCTTTGCCAGGTTGTCCCTGTCCTCAGACTTCTGATTCATTGGTTTAAAGCTGAACATTTCATTTTAGCTCTTAAGATTTTGCAAATGTAGAAAGAAAAATGAGTTTAATAACTATGAGACTTTTTAGATTTCTTGATCATTCATATGATAATATGAGGTATGATTTCTTATGACTTTATATAACCAAATATCTGAGGTAACTTCCACAGCTTTATAGATACTATTGGTTTCTGAAGTATTTTAGTAAATCTCAGGGAAAAATTCCTGGAAGGTGTGGGGCTTGCTTTATACAGAAGTTGTAGTATACAGGACTACTGAAATTACTTGTGACCTTGCCTGTCATTCATCAGTGAATGCAGCAGCAGCAGCATTAATCAAAACATACTCATTGGAGAATTTTCACCTGTGGCATATTGCTCCCATAACTCTTCCTGTGCTTTTCTTAGGGTCAGCAAGATCTGACATTTTTAGAGCAGATGTGTAATTTCTGAAAATATTTTTAATTCACTTTACAAGGCGTATGTATGACATAGGAGATGCTATGATATTCAGGTTTTAGCATGTACAACATTTTATGGTTTGTAGGAGCTTGACCTCAATTTATTTGCAAAATAAGCTTTTGAATACTAGAAGCTTTATAATTCGAAGTATTTAAGTCTCCCATACTAAGTTGGGTTTGTGATCTGTCATAAAAATAGCAAACAATACATTTTAGTCCATGAAATTTATTCTGTGGAAATACTGAAGAACAACACCTTGAATCAGATTGATGCATAAATCCTACTGATTTCAGCAAAGTCAAGATATCACCTGCTGTCTCTCTCACCCTGTCATGACACCTCAAGCATAATTGTCTTTTTGAATCCTGGTTCTGATGATGATGTTACCAGGCTTATGCCTTATTGCTTCTCATCCCACGTGTTTGTTCCAGCACCTCATCTCTGTACAGCAAAGTACGTGACAGAATTCCATTCTTATTTTCTGACAAAAGTAGGTCAAGAGTAGTTCCATCCCTGTTGTCATCCACTGTTTGCACTGATGGAAGGAAATCTCTTCGCATCTCTCTAATACTTTGTTATTCTCACTTTCACCTCTTGCTCTCTGTTTCTTTGCAAAGAAAAAAGCCTTTCATTTGTAATGTAGGGCTGTGTTCAGCAGGAATATTAAAACATGTTTGTTTGGGAGTTTATTCAGGAAAATAGGTGCATTTGTTACTCAGCAATAAATCCTTTTAAGGATAGCCATGTGATGAGAACAGCAGGAAATGTGAATGGAAAGCCATCTGGTCCATGCCACAACCCCTGAGGATACGTCTGTGCAGGCTGGAGGGACTGTTGTGGAAAAACTGTGCATTTGTAAGTTGTGCTGGGTTGTTCTTCCATTTATCCTACCTGTGCCTTGACCTCACCTGGGGCCCTGGTGTGGGACAGAGCTCTGTGTGTTACAGCTTGGTGCTCACAATGCTCCTGTGCTGAGATGTGAACAAACAGGATTACTGCACTCAAACCACACAGTGTGAGCAGGGCCATTGGGTTCAAATATTGCACTCTCCTGTATGACCTCAATCCTCCACCCACAAGTGTGACTGGATCCAAGGAAAAAAGTATTTGGTGTGAGGAGATCCTAACTAGCAAGGAACTTAACCATTCTGGAGAGAACAAAACTCACAGAATGAGTAAATATCAATAGTGTGAGAACATTTGGTATGACAGAATGTTTTCTTGCAAAGGAAAGAGAAAGAGACTGTGTAAATGTGATTATAGATTTTGAAGAAAGACAAAATGTTTCTCAGCAAGGTTCTGGCTGTGTTTATGTTTGCACATAATGTGGTGCAATTGGAGCAGACCTACCAAGCAAAACACTTGATTTGCAAACCTGACATTCAGGCTTGCACAGATATCAGGAGGTGCTTTCCCTTGGAAGACCTCTGGTCCAATTCCAGGACTTGAAAGCCACTAATGTTTATTTCCAAGAAAAATATGAATGTGTGCACTCCTCTGTGGAAACCAAAGTGTGTTCAGTGAGGGTGAAACAGAGATTTGCTGCAAAAACATGCCTTGTGAAATAAAATAGTACTGTAAATACACCTTCCTCCATCCATTTTCCTACATTTTTGTGCCAAAGATTATGTTTTGAAATTTGAAATTTCCTATGGAAGCTTCATCCAAACTTACAGTGTGAAATTTCTTATGGAAACACCATCCAAACTTAGGTTTTGTCTGAAATTTGTTTCCTAGTATAAAATCAAAGGAATTTCCTGGACAGAAAACAATGAAGGTGGCAGTGCTCTACTAACACCATCTTCTGTTACTGAAGTGCTTACCAACCCCTGAAATATATAAATTAGTATATGACCATTTTGTAGAAAAGGAGGAAAGAAGAAGTGAAGTCTACTTTGTTTGTTTAAATATTTCTTTTTAATCTTGCTGACATATTGTCAGCATTTTTTAATCAGTGCTGACCATATCCTCTAAATCAGAGCAAATGCAGAGGTACTTTCAAAACCAAGTTATTATTGACAGTCATGCTGCTCTCCTCATCTCCTGGGGTGCTTTGTTGTTGTTGTTGCTGTTATATTTTTCAGCAGTATTCCTCCTTCTCAGGGTTATTGATTGTTTCCCACAATCAGAGCTGAGCTGCTTCCCACAACACTGTCTTCAGTTTCTGTTCCTGCCTGTTTTCTTTGTGCAGGTTTGTACATCAATCTGATTTCGCTTTAACCTTTATCTTTTCTTGTGAACAGCCTGTGCAGCCTCTGCAGTAGCAGGGACCTGAGATTCTGGCAGATCATCCAGAGCTTTTCTCTGTATTTTTTTCCAACCCATTTAAGGGTACTCTTTCTCATTAGGAATAAAAGCAAAGCTAAACAAATAAATTTGTGTTTAAACAAATAAAACCTTTCATGCAATAAAATTGTGAATAGTTGAGAAAAAATTAGATTAAATGAGAATATTTATTGCTTCTTACTTCATACATTGCTGCATGGACTAATGCCGAGTTATTTTGCTACCGAGTGTATAGATAAAAATGGAAGTTTATTGTGAAGACAAAAATGGTTTGCTTTCCCTCCTTCAATACCATGTCTGCAAAAAAGATTAGCTCTGCATAGTTGATGCCGGCTGCTGAGGAGTAACAACACTGCTGGAACGGGCTAGCAGAAAAAAGCCAGAAACTATTTAAGTGAGATAATTTGAGATTGCTTCACTTTATTTCCAGGTGCTTTGCAGTGAAATTTATTCAATACAATCTTAGCAATTTTTGAGAAGTCATAGAAAGGCTCCAGAAAAAATAACCTTAATTTCTGGGAAAAAGCTAAAGTATGTGTACTTCATCTGTCTGCTTATAAGTCTCTACCTGATATAAAAAGAAAAAAACAAAAGGTAGGATAGTAACAACCAGATAAGATGGATTTGTCAAAAAAACAAAAACATAAACCCAAAAGGATTTCATAGGAACTAATTTTATCCTTTGACTGGGCTAAGCATGCACAGTAGACATGATTAAATCATGAGTTTGAGGTTTTTGAGACTTGGATTCTCAAAAAGAACTTGTACAAATGCTGTCTGTATAGAAGCCCTTAACCTGGTGCATGCTCCATTAACTGGTGCAGCAAAACCACTGCAGGAGGAGACCTGCTAATCTTGGAGACCCCTTGGGCAGCAGGATCCCCTGGTTTTGCTGGCACTGAGTCCTTTCATGCTGTGACTTGAGCAAATGTCTTCCTGGGGACAGGAACTTCTGCTGGGTTGGAGATGCTTACCTGGTGCTTTTCAATGTTTTGTCGTGATTTGCATGATACACCTCAGAATGTGCTTATGGAATCTATTGGGAGGTACAGCCTGTCAACATGTGAAAGGAGGTACTTGAAATCCAAAATGACTTACAAAATATCTGGAGAAATGGCCCAAAGGAAGGGGCAAGACTAACTAAGGAGGAAACACTCTGGAATGTAAAATGCATTGCCAGCTGTGCTGGAGTCAGTCCTGTCATCTTTTTGCACAAATATTAAGCATCCCAAAGATATATTTGGCAGGGAATGTTATGGTGAATGTGTGGGAGATAATACTTCCAGTCAGCGCTTTAGGAAGGTTTATTGTGTAGCAATGCTGTTTTGGTGCTGGAAGGGATCTGCTTGAAAAATGAAGGAATACCAGTGAAAGAAGGAGTGGTATGAAAAAGAAGAGCCTGATAGAGAAGAAAAGGATCTCCCTATAGTGAGAACAAAATCTTGTAGTTTAAACTACATCATGGGATATCAAGAGGAGGCATCAAGATAAATGTCCAAAGTTTGAGACAATGAATATGTAAATAGATTCCTGGTGAGACATAGCCTATAGGAATGGATTAGGGATTTTGTATCTGCCTGGAGGTGGGTGATGGGCTGTCTGCTCTCACAAGCTCTGAATGTACATCCTATTTTTCCTGAGCTGCCAGCTGGCCTGGGTGGAGACCTTGGAGAATCGAGAGCCAGAGGAACTGTGTGGAAGAGACAAAAAAATGGAAGCAAAATATGTTCAGCTTCCCAGGACTTTAATCTTTGAGTAGAGAAAGACACAGGTGCCACCAAATGATAGGCAGTGCCTGCAGTGTGCCAGAACACGAGTGTGTGCTGTGCTCTGCCATCTGTCACAGCAGTGACGAGCCTCACTGCAGCATCCTGCAGGCCTTGCTCTTGCAAAGGCTTTGCCTGCCTACACACTCCTCTTGTGTCCCAGCCCTGAGCTTAAAATTGTCTTTAAACTTCACCAGAAAGTTTTCTGTCACTTTGGTCTTTTGCATCGCAATTCATTTGAGGTTCCACATGGCTTGTGGGGGAAGTATAGAGAACTTCCAGATAAAGTGGTTCTTGTAGGGTTCCTGTTGTTCTAATTGCTTCCTTCTGTATTCTAAACTGATGTCTTAAGAAATTAAGAAAATCTAATTTTCACTGACATTGGTATTCTGTATTGTCACCACAGGATCTATCCAGCTGATGTTCCAACTTTGAATATGGGATTAATTTCACATATTTTTAGCAAGTCAGAGGCTGAAGTACTTAGCCTAAACAACTGTAAGTTTCTCCTTCAGGCAGTGGGTGGCAATAGGTGCCTTTGAATGAGGATTTGGTGCTTAATTTTGAAGGAAAGGACTTTGCTTCTGTAAAGAAAGGAGAGAGCAAAAGCTTTGGTTACAAAAGAATGGGAAAGTGTCACTTGTCTTTGATATGGGAAGTGTCTATTCTTTATTACAG
>VRYO01002734.1:9323366-9339077 GCA_009812075.1 Sialia sialis | reverse complement strand
AATATAATTTTGCTGTGACTTAGCCATACGTGTATTTTAAAGATATTTTGACTTATTAGGATGTAATTAAGTCAATCTTATTACTGTGATATGAATTCAAATGAAACAGCATTAATAGTTCTTTGTCCTTTGTTGTGGGTTCATACATACAACTTATGACTGAGCCAGAGCTGTGAGAATAATCTGGATGGAGGTTAAAGAAGGTAAAAAATATAGCTTTTTAGGTTGTCTTTCCCCCAAGTTTCCTTATAACACCCATAATTTAATCTTTTTCTCTGGTACATGAGGATCTGAAAGAACTTGTCTGACTTTGGTAGGTAGAAGTTAGAGAAGATAAAGCCCATCTGTGGAGTGTGCATGAAAATATTTTGCATATTGCTTCAGGAGGAAAGTAAACTGTGCTAGTTTATAACATACTTAGCATAGTCTCAGCTAATCAGCAATGTCAATGAAGTTTATTGGGGATTAGTTTTATCCAGCTTTGTAACTGAAATCTGGCTTCTAGCTGCTTCCCTGTAAATCATGTTATAGTCATACACATATAAAATTGGACTGTTAATGGGAAGAAGCATTTATTGAATTATTTTTTTACATGGCAAATCTGGGAATCATTCTTGGATGATCTTACACTTATGAATTAATAAATTTTACCTGTCAGTTTTGCTTGTGGAATACTAATATGCATTTTTTACCCTTGGAAGCAAAGCCTTTTTACAAGACATAGATGGGAATGTGCAAAACATTTCCCATAAGCTACTTTTAATATGCATTTCTCTTAATAAATATGTATCTTGACTTCATATTTAGTTTCTGGCTTTTAATAATTATTTCAGTGATCTATGCATATGAAGGGGATGACAAAGCTTGGACTCTTACAGTCACTTGTGGTCCATAATTATTGGAAGTGATTTGGGGTGACTTCCTATTCCCTTTTGGAGGCTGCCATCTTGTGTTCTGAAATCAAAATTTCCATTACCATGGTTTCTCTCTATCAACCACTGTAGTTATGAAAATAGATATTAAATTGTGAGCACAGGATGTATGTAGCAGAATTTACTGTAACAAGTAGATAGTAGATAAACTCACATATAGTAATTGGTTTGCTTAAAACAATGTGATCCAAATAATTTTGAAGGATGTTTATTCTGAAACCCATTGCTGGTTGGAAAGACAACTGATGTGAAGATCTTTGCAGCAGACTGTTGGATTTGATAGTGGAAGATCATTTTCTTGTAGACTTGTGTGAGATCACTATCAAATTTTTTCTTGTAAAGTTCTTATTAGAGAATTTATCTTGTAAAATTCTTGTAACTTTTTCTTGTAAAGTTATCTTATTTAGAGTTATTTGAAGTGTGAGGTGTGCAGAATTTGATATTAAAGAATGTGGTTTTGGAGTACCTCTTCCAACTTGTTTCATGAAATTGTCTTCAAAAATTTCAAAACGAAAAGTGAAAATTTAAATGCAGACTCAAATTTCATTAAGATGGGTCTATTTTATTCTATTTTATTGTTTTAGACATGCTTTTAGCTTCAGGCTTAGTTTGTCTTCTGGGATATTTCTTGTGTGAAAAGTTGAATGAGCAAATGCAAAGGTTATCTCATGTTTACTGATAGATTCTAAATTAGGATATTTCAGAGCTTTGAGGGTCAGGGGGGACCCCTAATGAGGCCTCAAATGTCAGAATTCCGCAGATTTCTATCTACTGCCTTTTGGTGGTGAGCATTATCTTCAATTTATAGCATGAAGTGAGTTACATTCTGAAAAGTGCTAACATCACAGCAAATGCTTAGGAAAGTTTTCAATATCTCATGCAGATGAAAAGCTAGAGCAAGACTTTTGAAAGTTGATGGGAACAGGAAGGTTTTTGGGTATTTTTTCAGACATCAGAATTGATTTCTCTTGTTCTTTGCAACAGTCTCTTGACAGAGTGAGTTAAGCAGAACCTCGCTGAAATATCTACCGCCTATCTTTCTGAAATGAAACTCAAAAGTGATATTTGGAAATTCACTTCAAAGTGATATTTTCCCCCACCTGTCATGATGCAAGGACTGAATTATTCTTGATTCATGTATGAGGGGAAAAAGAAAGTGTATGTGACAAGCTCAGTGGAGAGGTGTTCCAATAGTTCTTGATTCATCCATGCTCGTGATACAATTATTTCTTTAACTGAGCTGCTCCAGTCTATGATGTACTGTTGTAATGCTTTTCCTTTCAAGTTTATTTTTAGCACAAATTTATGTTGGGCTGAAAAGGAAAATTTATTTAATGTTATGGACTGTCTTCATAGTCACTAAATAAATTAACCCCCTTGAAGCAATCAATGGCAGGTAACAGAAAAGCAAGACGTTTCGATTGTGAAACCATTAGGAAGCATGTGAGACTGCTCAAATGCAAATCTAAACCCTCACTGAATTATGAATTAAACATGCTTAAAAAGCAGTTAGCAAAGATACTGTTTCCTGAGCTAGTGTGTGGATTCTGCTGCTGCTTTTAGGGCAATCTGTGCAATTTCAAAGGTTTGCTGAAGGAAAGAAGGGAAAAGAAGTTTGCAGTGCCCATTTGTGATCTTCCCTGATCTAGCAAATCGAACAAGAATTTTTTTTAAAAAGTCAAGTGAAATGGACCTTTCTTTATTGAAAAAAAAAAAAAACAAAACAAAATAAAAGGAAGGGGGAGAAATTAATATCCCCCATGGCTAGTGTTCTAGAAATGGCTGTACCCTCAAAGGTGTGCATGTCACTGTGTAGCTGCAGACCCCAAAAACCAGCTGGAATCCAGGATGTGTTTGTTTAACCAAACATAGCAAGTTTCAAGCCTAGTTAGATAACAGAACTAGGGCTTACAATGATGAAAAAATCAGTAGCTTTGCCAGCGGTGCAGCCTAGAAGACACAGTTCTAGACAGAATTGCACAACAGGTCAAAATTGAGTACCTTCCTACCACACTGTCTGATTTTACCATCAGTGTTAAAGGTGTATATCTGTCATCATCAGAAGTATCAGCACCCCCAAAAAGTCCCCAGGCTTGCTGTAATGCTGGCAGTCCCAGCAAATGGAAGGAAATTACAGTCATGTATCACTCTTAAAAGACATTGCTGAAGGAGAACCTGCCACGAGGTGTCATCTTCAGATGTCAGGGGAGGGGATGGATGACACTGGAATTAATTTCAGACTGCTGCTGGCTTGCTTCACATTGGTTGAGTCAGTGCCTTATTAAAGCAGAGAGCAGAGTGCAGTACTTTCCAAGGAAGAAGCAGGAGGAAACAAGTAGAGTCTGGAAAAATAAAAGCTGCTCTAGAGGCTTTCATTAATTCTATTCACTTTAATCCAGAAATGAATTTTCTGCTGGGGAAAGAGATTTTTAGAAGCAGCTGAACATATCTAGCAAGTCTGTTGCAAAGCCACTGGAAATATGTTACACTCCAAGTACTGCAGGAAGGACTGGACTGGGACTATAGTTAACATTTTTCTCAAGTTCAGTAGCAGAAACAGAACTTTGATTCCTTTGGATTGGCTAAAATGCAAAAATTGTTCATTTTACTGATATTGCTGAATCCTTGTCCAAAACATAGGAAAAAGCTATTCTTTGTTCTTATCAGTATTCGGAAACACATACAATTTCTTTCAGCAAGCAGCAGTTTCCTTCTCACCCAAAGCAGAGATCTTCTCTGCAATATCAGTTACTTCTTGTCTTTTCCTTTCAGAAGGAAAGAGATATAGCAATTTAAATGTGAAAAGTCTTTGATTTTGAAGGTAGAGAACAAGGAGAAAAGATAGAAATTAAATGAAATTCAGGCTATTACTTGCTGCAGCAAGAAAGAAGTGAATCTCGACTGTTATTACAACAAACTTTATCCATCCTAAAAAACAAATCCCTTAATAATTTCAGTGAGGATCAAAAGCACTGAAACGAAATCTTGTAATATTCCTTTCCTAGGGGAAAAATCTCTATCTAAAATCTCCCACGGGGTCTGTGATGAAAATTTTCTCTCCTTGTCTTGCTATACTGGAAAGATAAAAGCATGACCCAATAATCCCTGCTTAAAAAAACAAAGTTGTGGTTCCTTTTTCTGGACCTTAGAAGTTTCCCACAGGTTTTCCTTTTTCCCAGACTTTCCCCAGCAGAGCACCAGGTTGCTGTGGATGGAGGCACATTGCAGCATCCTGGAGCCCCCTATCCCAGTGCTGTAAGTAAAGGCAGAGTGAAGAGCTAATTCTGCTCATCCCCAGGCTCTTACTGATTTTGTGAGCACAGGGAGAACATCCAGACTTTGGCAGATGATGTCCCATGCAAGCCACTTCTCCCCTTAGTTCAAACTCTTATCAAGTGACTGTCACCAAGTTGCTCTACATCCCCTAAATACCTGTTAGTGGTAGTAAACTGCTTGAAAAGGAAAAATAAAATATCTCTTGAGATGACTTTCTGCTGGGGGTTTGTGCTCCATAGCATCCTGCTTTTCCTTTGTGTTGTGTGCACACAACACAGTCCTTGAACAGGAGGCTTGAAGATTTACCTGACAGTTTCCCACCTGTGGGACTGTGTGCTCAGAGATGCATCACAGGTAATTTTGCTGCAACACTGGCACAAGGGGATGTCCCACTTGACACCAACTGACTGATAATGTTTGAAAATTCAGCTGATTCCTCTTTCCTAGCAAGGTATAAACTGCAGCTAGGTCTTTGCAGCTCTCAAGTGATTATAAGATGGAAATGATTAGCACTAAAACAACTGATAATTTTTGCAGTGTTTCAGGCTTTTCACGCTGTTGTGTGAGTTCTGCAGGTGAGACCCTGAATGGAGTGGCTGCTTGTTCTGCAGTGCAGCACATCATGGGCAGCAGAGGATGCAGCTGCTCGCAGGTTATCAGCAGCATCTTGGGAATTCACAAAAGCACTGAATTATCAGGTGTTCTTTCTGCCATCCCGTGGCAATCCTGATACACTGCAAAGGGCCTTCTTTTGAATGGAGTTGTTTTTCCTGGGGCATATCCATATGACACAAGTACTCGAACTTGTGGTTTCAACTGTAATACCATATCATACATAAACCATAAAGGGGGGTTTTTTTCCCCCTTGTATATGCAATTTAACACACACTACAGCTAGCTGCAATTGTTTCTTGTTTGTGAGAAAATGATGATGTTTATTGTGCTTCCTGTGAGGAAGATGCGAGTTTCTTCTGACTACAGCTCTTTGGATAATTCTATATACTTGAAGCATTTCTGAAATAGAAAGGAGTTATATTAACTATTAATGTTAAATTAAAAAAAAATCTCCTGATACAATTGAATTCTAATTAATACGCCTGAAAGTATTTTCTCTTTAGCTTTTACTTTAAAAAGAATCCCTTTAATGGAATTTCTGGAAAGAAATTCTCTTTGGTTTTATATTCCCAGATAAGCCAGCATTCTTTTTATTGTAGTGTATTAATCTTTCTACTCTGGAATGGTTAATTTCTTTAAGTTGACTTCATGACAGATAAAAATTTGAATTTTTAATGAAAATGTGCCTTAAGATAGACCTCAGAACTTAAATTTCTTAACACCTCTGTGGAATAAGACCAAAACATACATAAAAAAAACATGAGATGTAGATTATTTTGTTCCCCAATTGCTATTTTCTTAAATATCTTTCTAGGACTTGAAATTGTATGGGTGGTAGAGCCTGGAACAGAGGAAAGTGTTTGTGTCAGGCACTACTATTATAAATTGAAAGAGATTAGTGGACTATCTGAATGCAAAAATCCCTAATCTTTACCCTTAAAAATTAATTTCAACTTATTTAAAAGCTGAACATTATACCTCTGTTTATGGGTAATGATGTTTTATTCCGTGGCTATGTATGTACTGTAGTGCTCTCCTAGAAATGTTCAGCGTCTGAGGGAGAGGAGAGGTTGTGTTTGTTAAATATTAAAACAGATTTGTGATATAAACTTGGAGAGGTTTTTGGCACAGAGGCTCCATGAGATGGATGGCACTCCAGGAGTTCTCTAGGCTGGTCTTTACATGACACCAACAGGTGCCTTGACACAGCTGATTCAGTTTGTCCAGGTGAGGTGTTCTGTAAACTTTGGGTTTTCCAAGTCTTCTTATGCTTATTTCTGATTGGAAAATTTATTGCAGAAGGTTTGCTCCAGCCCATAAGAATTGTAAAGCTTTCCAGTCTTGTTGGCTACCTTACTTTTTCAAATAGAAGCACAATGAAACTGTAGACACAGAGCAGTTTTGAACCAAGGCAAATTCTGGATATAAAAGCAGTAAAATACAAGGAAAACAAAGCAAAAGTGTGGCTGAATTAATTCCTCCATTCTGCATTCCTTATATTAAATATTTGTATTTGACTTATATATGTCTTAGCAGGATATCTGACATTTTGTTTTCTGACATTCAATACAAAATTAAGTAACTTAAGGATGTTATAGTCTTTGAGGCTGAGACACCCATATAGGTTATACTGTAGTATATTCATCCTATTTGCTTGCTAAGCCACAAATAAATTTCCATTTCTATGGATACAAGTGTTATTTCTATTTTCAGCAAGTTCATTCTGGAAGAGTAAATTGTTTCTCGGGTTTAAGAATCCTATCTATACCCATGACCTGCTCATAGTTTAAATATGTATAGCTGTGCATTGGGCTTTATGTAACAGTGTGCATTGTACAGCAGAGGGAGTATTTTGTCAGGAATAGAGAAGGCAATTTGTCACTGTGTCACTGAGTACTTGGCACATCACCAGCTCTAGCAAGCTATAGGATATCTTTCTATCAGGAGCAATCAGGGACTAGCATGTTAAACAGGATAGAAGTGCAGAGGTTGAATGGGATAAGCTTTGAGTTACTAAACTCTTGCATTTTGTCAACTGATGCAGAATAGATATTAACATTGCTGAAAATGTGGTGGGAAATGGATATACGCATTTAAAAATTAAATATTCTGTTAGCACTATTTACCTTTCTGTAGGCTGGGATTTTAAAACGTTCTGTATGAGTTAATTATTTTTGTGCAAGTTTTCTCCTCTGTTCCCTAAATCAGTGACTCCTAAAGTCTGAGGTTTTGTGCTCTTTCTGTCTGTCATGCCTCTGTGTGTGTTAGTTTGCACAGGTCCAATCCTTGTGGTCTTAATGGCATTTGCCCCTTTTCTGCTGGTGTTGAAATGCTGTCTTGGGCATTGGTAAGGGGCTCAACTATGCCATGAGAGATGTGGGCAGTGTGATGCGTGGTCTTCCATTCATAGGTAAAACAAACAAAAAAAAAAGATTAAAAAAAGATTTACAATGAACTGGTAGAATAGGAGGGGGTGTGAACAAATTAATCCTGATATTGTGTGACTTATTTTGTTACATATTGGCCAAGATTTCAAATTTCTGCCTACTATCTTTCATAAGAAGGAGGTATTAAGTAAAAACCCCAGTTGAACTCTTTGCTTATGCTATTAGAGCATAAGCATTTACAGCCCAATAACCACAAAGGTAATTTGACTTTAAACTGATGGTGCCTTTCTGCCTTGTCTCTGTGCTCTCCTCATCAGAACTGATGGTTTAATTCTGTTGGAATGCTAGAGACCAAACTGGACTTTCAGCTCTATTTCTTTCTTTTTATTTTTTTTTTCCTTTTTTCCTTTTCATTAGAAGATATTACTTGTACTTCCAAATCTTTGTACTGGCATAAAATTTCTATTATTTCACATTTCCTATTAGAGTTTCTTTTGAGCACTAGATTTGCTGCTACCTGGCATCACAACAAGAGCTGAACAAAACCGCTGTCTTTAACAGAAGGCTTTTGGCAATTCAGTCTTATCACAGAATTGTGTGTCAGCAACCCAGGGCTCAAATCCTGGAGGAGTTTAAGTCTTCATTCTTATTCCTGAGCCAGCTTCTTAGAAACGTGTGAGAAAAACGTGTACAGTTCTGTGGTGATGTGACAGACCTCACCTTGCCTTTTGATTTCAAAGATTTTCCATAAGAAGATAGCTGAATTAAAGTACAAAGAAAACTTCTCCGCTGAATAAATACAAAACTCCCAGCTTCCAACTTACACACAAAAATTGTGCGGACTCCTCTGTGCGTATTTTATGTGAAATCCTGGAACTTCCTTTTGTACAGTGTGTCAGAATGTCCCTTCTTCCCAGTTTGGTGCAGACCATGCTTCACCACAGCACAGGAGCTGGTTGCACTGGTGGACATTTGAGACCTGCCTTGCCAGCAGAATAAAAAACCTTTTACTCAAAGCTGGTCTTCTAAGCAAAACAGAAGTTGGGAGTTTCTCTCTAGCCTTGCTTACCAATTTTGGTTTGTTTCTTGGAGCCTGCTGCGTGTGGAAAGTGCCTAAGGAGATGATTGTGCCCACTCTGGACCCCAGTCCTGGCATATTTGTTCCCAACTTTTCTCTGTGTTACAGTTATTGGTCTAGTGCTGGAATTTCATACATAAGCGAAGATCTCGGTGCACAAACATGTTAATTCTTCATTTTGAAGTCCTTGATAGATGAATTGAGACAGTGCAGTGCATCATGCTGCTATCTCAGAAGGATACATCCATTTCTCATGATTTTGTTTATAATTTTGAATACAGTGTGGGGTGTACATCCCTGAGCTACTGCTGAAAAATCGAGCTCCAGAACCCAGAAGCAGCAGAGCAGTATCAGTATGGTGCTGTACTGGGAATAATTAGCTTTGCTTGAGAGGCAGGCCTAATTAGCTCATGCACAATGTTGCTCTAACGAGGTTATATTCTCTCTGAGACCTCAGCTAATATCCCTGCATGATGCTGTATAAATGTACTGGTTTGACTGAGCTTGGCTATGACATGATGTTGCATTGCACTGAGTAAATATGCTTTTGAAGGGGAAAATAGGGGTCCAGAGAGAACTTTTCCCTTTCTTTTGTTTTATTTTGTTTGGTTTGTTTGGGTGTTTTGTTTTGTATGGGGTTTTTGTTGTTATTGTTGTTTTCTTTTTTTTCCCTTTGTTTTTATTTTGTTTTTATTTATTTTATTTATTTTTTGTTTTGTTTTATTTTGTTTCCTTTTTTGTTTATCATAGGCAGGAAATATTTATTTAAATCTGTGAGGTAATATTCTGTCATCCCACCTCACTAGGAGCATCCTGGTGAAATAACTCAGTGGAGTCATTGCTTAGAATTCACTCAGGAAAAAGCTGCATCATTCAAGATCTTAGAGTTTTGACTTATGAAAATGCTACTTCTCATAGAAACATACATAAAAATGACTATCTTATAATCATGCAAGTTATGTGATCTCTATTAACATACCCCCAGTGGCAGCAACAGAATTTTTTAAAATTCTGTCAAAATGTTAGACAGATGTGGTTTAGCCAATTAGGAAACTTCCACTAATTTTTCTTGTGCCAAGTTGAAAGGCATTGTGGATGACTTAGTCTGAGTGCAGCCTGTCTTTCATCATTGTTTCCAGCTTTTAGTCCTGTAGAGTCCTCCTGTTCTCCATAACTTTTTGGCAGAGACTTGTGGAAAAATACCTGCTTCAGTGCCTGTTGATTATTAGATTAATTTGTGCTTCTGTTTCAAAAGGCTTATTGTTAAGGATGATTTAGCTTCAACTTGGATTTTGTATTTTTTTTCCCACTGTTGCTAAAACATTTCTCGAAAATATTTAAAACTAGTCCCAAGGCATGTAAAATTAAGTACCTTGAGAGATGGGATGACCCAAGTAATCCCCAGATATTTGCTTTGTGAATTACTTTCTAAAGCTTTATTCAGACAAAGGGAAACATTTGGTGTTGGAATGCTGCTCTACCCTAAGGCTCTTTCTGAACAGGGAACAGCACAGGCAGGGCACCAGCTTAGGTGCTGGGCATTGTCCAGGCTGTGGGTTCTCAGAGAGCTGTCCAGAGGTTCCCACTTGGATAATTGATTCTGAGAGTAATGCCAGCAAAATTATTGCAGAAGGGTAGGGAGGAAGGTAATACTTTTCCATACCTTTGCCAGGCTCTGTTTCCAATTAATGGACAATATCATAATACTTGTAATTTCCACTGAATTGCTGATTTCACTGGGCCAGTCCAGTCCTTGTTTCTTATCAGTGTGGAAATGACATTGCTACTGGTCCCAGCCCTAAGAGAACTGAGGGAATTTTCTGACATGTGTAGAAAATATCACCTCTTGCACATGCACTGAGCAGAAGTTGTTGTATTGAACTTGGGTTTTATGTGAGGAGGGCAGTTAATGTCACTGAGAAAAGATTGTGACAGCACCTCAACATGGCAATGTCTGAGATGTGGGGCTGCTTCTTTGTTATATATACCTTCAAGTTCTGCATCCAAATCGTTTACGAAGATGTTGAAGAACACTGGCCCTAAAATGGCGCTCTCCTGAACCCAACTAGTGACTGAGAAAAATTTTATAAACTAAATTTTAGGCAGTAAAATGAAATCTCACTGTGAGTGCATATTCCATGGCTGAGATACAAGTACTGAAGTGGTTTACACTGTGCTAAAGTTTTTTAGAGAATATAGTAGTATAGTAGTGCTCCAATATCTAATGTGAAGAATGAACAGTAGGGTTTCTTTGGTGGTTTATGAAAATATTTACCTATTGGTAAGAAAAATTGATTCAATGTTCTCTATCATAATTCTTGCTTTACTGTTGACAGAATTTTCTTAAATACCAATATTAATTATAGTCTTTAATGAAATACCTTATCACATAGTGCTTGTACTTGCAATCTTTGGGTTTTCTCCTATGACGTTAATTGCATATTTTGTTGTCACTCTTCAATTACATATTTGTATAAATTCTTACTGGGTTCACTGGGATCACTGAAAGGAAGAAAGAGACTCTGAAGCACAAAAGTATTGCTCCTGCTCAATATTTCTCTCAATTCTTATTCAAGAGGGGTTTTTTTTCTTCCTACATGCAAAGTTGCCTTATATGTCTTTTATCTCAAATACTTAAACCCTACTGAGATTTTCTTTCATTCTTTTCTTGCTCGATTTAATTATGTTTTATGTCTGTTTTCAAGGATAATTTCCATCTAACAAATAGCCATGGTGTCTTAGTATGAAACATGATTTATTTATTTTATTGTTGATAACATCATTTGTGAATTCAGTCACACACTGAGTGCACCTAGCTAGAATATTAATTTTCTACAAACATGAGAGCAAATAGTGAGATGTACTGTACATCTTGATCACAAGGTTAAGTGAATTCAGCTACTGTGGAATGGAATACAGCTGCACAATTTAATTTTGTTTCTTCCTGTTGATTACCGCATTTAAATCTAGAAGTAATGTTTTTACAGCAAAAAAAATAAAGAGAGAGGAAAGAGTGAAAAAGCACAGTGATTTTCTTATGTGAGAGCTAAGCATGTTAAATATTTCAATATTCACTTTTAAAGCAAATTAGATCAAACAAATCACTGTACTTTTGATCTATTTCAAAGACTTCAGACATTTTTGTCATAGCATTTTGGCTGTTTCAAGTGTTGTTGATGCCTTGACTTTTAACAGAAACAAAACAACCCTGCAAATATTTCTATATCTAAGCAGAATGCAGAACTGCAGACTATGGCTTTACTGACATCTTTGCTATGGAACAAACACATGTATTTTTAAAAATAATTGATCCAAGGTATTTCTGCAAGAGTATTGCAAGGTGAATATGGACCTGCATTCACTAAGTGCCCCAGCATGTTCATTGTCCAAGTCTGAAAACTCTGTATTGAGTGGGAAGGCTTTTTAAAATTTAACATTTATGTTGTTGGGGTGATGCAGGTCAGTGTTCTCAGGGCTGGTAAATGGATTAGATTGCAGCACACATGCAGTGAGTCTGTGTGCCACTGTGTCCCCACTGCATCTTCCAGCACCTCATTAGAAATGTTATGTTGCAAATAATTCTGGTAACCTACCCGATGATGAAAGGTTTGGTGCTGGGTTTCCTTGAGAACTGGGTGAGGACAGTAACTGGGAGTGCTGTGGGTGTGCATCACTGAATATGGACAAGAAACTTATCCAGCAGAAAGCCATGCAAAGAATTGTCTACTCAAGGATCTACTGAGCTGTAGAAGTCTGAGGTAAGCAAGATACAGATAAAAATATAAAAACAAATTGTTGTAAATGTTGATGGATGGCATGATTGTGCTTATCTGTTATTCTGTCACCTAGAAACAGGGACAGCCTCCTCATACAAATGCATATTGCACAAAAATTCTCAATCCTCTGCAGACACTGGGCATTTGTGGTCATTCTCCATAACTTTCAGGCTTTTCTTCTACAGTTCCAATCCATCCAAGCCCCATGGGCTATCCTTAGCAACTCTATTCCATAGCCAGAGAGGGAATGGGTGTGTTACTGCCATGTGCTCCTTGTGTCCAGCCCTAGAGCAGCCTCCTCCCAAAGGGATGCTGTGCTAATATCCAGCTCTGCTAAAGATCATGATTCTTGGCACAAAGCTGAAACTCAGCTCAGAGAAACACAGTTTCTAGAATATTTTAAGGTGGAAGTACTAGGTGGATGGGAGAAACCGGAATTATAGTGAAGGAGATGAAACAAGACTTGCAGTAGCTGAGTTATGGAGCTGCTGCCAATGGTCTTGGGGTAATACATGGAATCCTCTGCATATTGGCCTGCTGGGACAGAGCTGCAGGGCTATGACCTGAATGGGGATGTGCATTGTGGATATTTCGATCAAACTAAGATTGGATTAGATGTAGCTCTGAGGGTAGCCCTAGAATGAAAGGTCTACTTAAAAGATCACAAACTAATTTGGGAGTTGATTATTACAATTTGATCTCCCCTTCTGTAGCCTTTGATTTTTCCCATTTCACTTGTGCCTTTTGCTTTTAAAGCAGACTCAAAGGAAATGTGTCAAATTCATGGGATGTTGGTATCCCAGCCAGCTGAAGGGAAGCAGTTTACCAGAAATTGCATCTTGCTAAGTATTGTCAATGTGTTCTGTTCTGGACATAGTAAGAAAACTTCAGAAAGCTGGGAAAAAACCTACTAGCCACATCTTTTCATTCTTATCCTTTGGTTTTTGAACTGAGTTAGTGATTAATTCTATTTTTACACAGGAAATGTTTGTAAATAAGTAATAAACTCAAAAGCGTAATCATGTGGAGAAAGCCTCTCTGTCAGTGCCAGTTGCAATACTTTTGGTAATAAAATTCCAAATGATAATCCAAGTCAGTCTTTCAGATCCTCAGTAGCTTTGGTATTTAAACCTCAGCTAAAGAAATAGAAGAAAACTAGCACAGATTCCAGCAGGAACACTTTATTGTGTTGTATATTGATTTGATCTGCAGGAATAATTTAATAAATAATATATGTATTACATAGATATAAAAATAGGTAATTTAATAAAATATATAGCCAGAAGGGTGGTCTAATGGTGAGATAAAATAATGTCTCATAAGTCAACTCAAGTTTGTGACCTGTCACATTACTTAATATCTTAAAAAATTTAAAAAGTTCCAGAGTCTGGTGTTCTCCATTTTTCAGCCAAGGAATTAATTGAACTGACAAGGTATGAGGAAAGCATTATAAATCATTTTCTAATGAACTTACATGTCTGAAATTTAGACCAAAAGCTGTAGGCACTTTTAATACAAGTTAGGTTTGACATTATCTTGGCAGTGAATTCACTAGTATTCTGCTGCAGGCAGTTCTTTTGAAGTCAGTATTTTTCCCATAGCTTCTTCTATATGTGTAGATCACAAGGGTACCTTTGCCATGCCAAACTTTGCTCCTTGTACAGCATATAAAAAATGCAAGGCAGGAGAGAAAATCTTTAGCAGAATGGCTGCTTGGTAAAATTTCAACAATAATCAATTTCCTTCTTTCTGATAATGGTATTTAATACATAGTCACAACAATTTCTTTTTTTTTACCTGTAAAGCTTAGACATGTTTGGAAATAAAGCCTACTAGACAGATATCATCAATGGTTTGTTGGTTTGAGTTCTTTTTCTCTTCTGTGAATAGCAGGTGCCACAAATTCCTGGTCATACTTGAGTCAGTTTTCAGTTTGACTAACACTGTGGAGTTGTGTAGAAATGTTTGTAGCTGAATTAGACCAGCTTGTTTTCTTACAATGAAGATTTTGAAGAAAATGTAGAGAGAATTGTATCACTAGTGAGCTGTTTGTTTTGTTGAGAATTAATTACTGCTTCTTGAATATAAAATCTGGTGCTTTTGTGCCAAAGTCCTTCTAACGACAACAGTCAAAAAGTTCCATTGATGATTTGAAAACTATGTTGTTTCACTGCTGATACCTTCATATCTGCCTGAAGATATGTCCCTGGTTTAATTTGAGTTGTGGAATGGAAAATTTAAATTCTAGAAGAAAGAAAGCAAATTTTGTGCTTCTGTCCTTAAATGAGAGTGTTTTAATGACATTATGAAAAATAAAGTTAGTATTTTTTTGGGGATAGAGGAGACTGGAAGGAAAATAATGGAAATCTGTTAAATATTCAGCAACAGTATTTAGGTGTATGCTAAATTCTTAGTGAATACTTAATGGTAGAATTCCATGGCTGTACAGCTGTATTTGTTTTCAAAAAATTAAGATTTTTTCCTGAATTTGTGTCTATAGAGGAATGAGTTACAGCATCTTGATTTTCACTCTGAATCTTAATATAGATTTAGAGTTTTAGGAGCACATCCTGCCCAGTTCTTCTCACAGTTCCTCTATCTTCCCTCTGTGAAAATGCTCTGCCAGTAAAAGGCTGCATGGGGTTGCCTTCCCCATTTTGTGTGCCCTGAGTGGCTGAAGAAACACAAGATGAGCCATTCCATCTGCTCCATAAAACCATTAATAGCTCAGAACCCCCAATCTGAATACACTCTCCAAAAAGCAATTTAAAGACTAGTCAGAGGGCACCAGGAGAATTAATTCAGGTGACCATTCATATCTATGCAGAAAATACAAGGTTATTTTCAGGTATGTGCAAGGGAATAAAATCTCAGTAGTATGACAGCAGTTTACTGTCAGTAAAGTCAAAAGCATGATATAACTTCAGGGGCAAGAGAAGCCAAGGTCAAAGTACAAAACTTATGCTTAGAGCTTTTATCTTAGCACTTTAATTTTCCTTCCTTCCTTAGAAAGCTTTTTGGATCCCTGAAACCTATATTTTCCACCCTTTTTGAGATTCCTTAGTTGGTCTTTTTCCAGCTAGTGTGATAAGTGCTGCTTCTTGTCAGAAATATTTAATTTCTTTTGTGCATATTGATCTTACAGTATCTGTGTATACATTTCTTACTCTTTAATTTTTTGTACTGTTTTCTTACTCTTCCTTTTTCTTGTCCTTTCTGCTTATTGGGGAAAAAGAGCAATTACAAAACCCTGTGCACTTTTTTGTTTTCTGGCTATGAAATTATTTAATTATTGGAAATGAACGGTTGCCCAACATTGCCTGGTGGAAAGTGAAGCACTTCATTCACTGAACTGAATATAGTATAACTCTCCTCAGTGAGAGGAAGAATATACAGGAAAAAAAGAGTTCCAGCAGTGTTTTGATTTGTTTCTGTTGAGTTACAATACTGACACTCTCTTTCCTAGCTATCATGCCTTTCATTACAAGAGCTTTGAATTTAGGAGAATTATTATTCATCAGAGAGATCTCCCAATTACCAGAGCTTTATTCTGATAATTAAGGTCAAACTCATTAAAAACCAAAACAAAACAGAGGCAAGAAAAAAATGCAACTGAATACTCTATTGATTAAAGTACAGTAATTTCA
>VRYO01002734.1:9308301-9322366 GCA_009812075.1 Sialia sialis | reverse complement strand
GGCTACCTGGAAGTGTGGCTTATATTCAGGTGCGGCTTATAATCGTGAAATTACAGTACAAAATCTAGAATTACCAAAATTATTCTATGTCAAACCCATACACAATATCATGAAAGTCAATCACGTCACATGATGTAGTTTGGGATGAGCAGAACTATTTCTTTATTAAACTCACTGAAAAGTCAGTCTTCATCAAAGAGATTTCTGTGTGCTGTGCTGCTGTGAGTGCTGAGTGTCAAGACCAAAACCCAGAAGCATTTCAGGACGGGTGAGGCTCACTGGAATCTCTCAGTCACATCCAATGTGGACACTGCTCTTTGGTGAGGGGCTTTGGTTTGAGGGCTGGGGCTGTGACTTCAGTTGCCAAGCTCTAAAGCTCTCAGGAGAGGAAATTGCAATAAACAATGTAAAGTCAAATAGATGCCCTGGGTGCTTTGCTGTAATGAATATCAAGAAGAAATGTAGTTAAGCAGTTCCCAAATCTACTTTCTGCACTGATGACCTGCTTTTTTCCTTGGAGATGTTTACTTACCAAGAATACGCCATGGTCCGAATCCATTTTCCTGCCAACATGAATAAAGCTGCAAAATCTATTTAAATAGGTAACAACAATGATATTTCTTTGTTTCAAAACCACAGAGAATTTTAAAATTTGAATTTTAATATTGCGGGCTTCCAAACCAGTTCAGTAGATCTATAATCTTAAATCTAATTTTTCATTTCTTTCAAGCTTTGCACATCGTTGATGAAACCAAAGCATTTTGAAAGATGATCAGGTGTGTGAATCTAGTTACTCAACAAATGTTAGCAGATGTGTATATTGATATTGGTTGGGATGCAAGAAGATACCTTTCAGAGACAATTTTTTTGTTAATATTAGAGTCCTGGCTTTCACATGAAGACATTTAACATATTCCCATAGGTCATATTTGTCCTCCATGTCTGTTCATATAAATATAAATCGCTTCTTACCCTTTAGGATGATGTCACAAGTGATATTTATTATCTAACATTCTGAATTGACTTATTTTGGACATAAATGGGAGAGAAAATTGCAGTTTTCTGTCCTGTGGCTTTCATACTTGGAAGAGGCTGAGAATCAGTGGACCAAGTCCCCAGAAGTCTTCATGTGTGGTACCAGACCTCTGCTTATGCAAGTCCACATTTAAGCAGCTATTTGAAGTTAAGCATCTGAGAGTGCCTCTCTGTGCTCAACAAATATTACCTTTTCTGTAGGTATACTTAGCTTTTTTTATTTTTATAAATACTTTTGTAGCTATATTTATTTTTATTTTCATCAGCCTGTGTCTGCTGCACAGCATATCCAAACCGTGTGCTAAGTCCATAATTATTATTTAGCTGTCACATAATGCAATATCAATCACTACAGTATTATTTACGTTTTTGAACATGATTAATCAGTTTACTCAATGGGAAAAGTTGATATGTTACCAATGGGGAAAGTTGATATGTTGCCAATTGGGAATGGAGACTGGGGAGAATAAGGCTCAAACTGTCAATACTGAGCATGCACAAACAATTCTATTTTGGTCTCTGTGGGTTATGGGTACATTACATGCGAGGGGGTTTCTACAAAAGGATCACTTGGAACTGGCAATTAATGAAATAATATACAGTAATTTCGCTAATATAAGCCGCACCTTTTTCATTGAAGAATCCAGCCTACCCCAGTGGCGCGGCTTATATTCGGGTGCGGCTTATCTATGGACAAATCCCGTGGTCTTCCCAGCTACCCGGAAGTGCGGCTTATATTCAGGTGCGGTTTATAATCGTGAAACTACTGTAAATGAAATAATATAATGATCATGTTCCAAGCCCCATCCAACTTGGCCTTAAACACTGCCAGGACTGACACAACATCTCTGGGCAACCTGTTCCAGGGCCTCACCACCCTCAATAAAGAATTTCTTCCTAACATCTATTCTAAACCTGCCCTCTGCCAGTGTGAAGCCATTTCCATTATTCTTTCACTGCATGCCCTTGCAAAATGTCCCCGTCCAGCTTTCCTCTACTCCCATTTTACTGGGAGGTGTTGCATGGTTTCCCCAGAGCCTCCTGGTCTCCAGACACAACAACCCCAGCCCTCTCAACCTGTCTCCATAGCAGAGGTGCTCCAACCCTCTGGTCGTCTTTGTGGCCTCCAGCAGTTCATGGTTTTCTTATGTTGGAAGCTGCAGAGCTGGACCCAGCACTGGAGGTGGGGTCTCATGAAACCAAAGCAGAAGGGTAGAATCCCTTTCTTCCCCTTCTGTCCACGTTGCTGTTGATGGAGGCCAGCGCACATTTGGCTATGAGTGCACATTGCCAGATCACACTGAGCTTCGCATCCACCCACGTCCTCCTCAGGGCTGCTCTCATATTAATTCTTATTTGGTTTTGAGGGCTAGCAGGTCTAGTCATAAACATTGCTGCAGTCTGGCTGAACTCAACCATTACACTGTCTCATTTATCACATCATCTGTCCTAAGCCCAGCAAAAATAGTTTTATTAATTATAATCACCTAGTGGTAACATGAAATCAGTCAGCGTGGCTCCTTCTCTTAGTAACATTGCCTGCAGAACTGCAGAGGGGAATGCAAGAGTAAACAGCTTTTGTGAATGAAGCACCCAAAACTGCTTCTGAGTATGTTTGCCCAGAACCTGGTAGTTGTGAAGAAGAAATTAAAAAGAGCAAAGTTTGCTTGACAGGAGTATTAGCTGGTGGAAATGGTAACTAGGGAGTTACTTAGAGACTTTTGGGAGCTTCAGAACAAACAAACAAAAAAGAGAGGTGGCTTGAAAAGAAGTGTAGAAGAAGCATGAAAATCTGCTACAGCAGGGAGACAGAATAAGGCAGAGAGCAGCATCAAATGGTGTTTGCACTGCTGGAGGCTGCCCCACCACGGTCACAGCCCGTGCTCTCGGGATGCTGCTCCCTTGCTGCTGGAGGCTGTGAGGATCTGGCACTGCTGGGCATTTCCACCTGCCTCTGGGAGGTTCTGGTCACTACCTGCAAAGCATGCAGCTGAAGAAAGCAGGACAGGTTTGTGCCGAGCTGGAGCTCCCACATCTCCTGAAGGAGGTGCCTGAAATAGGAATGTGTACCCCAAAAGAGGGAGATCCTTGTATGCTGAGTAGGCTGTGTGTGTGTGTGCAGGGAACTGTGAATTTGGCCATGGGCTTTAGAAATTTTGGGGGTCTAGCAGTAGAAGACTGTTTAGAAAATTGTGAGCATTTGCTATTGTTTGGTAAGTGCCTGGTACTGTGGGTTATCTATTCCTTTGTTGCTATTGATCCTGAATGTATGGCTCACTGATTGCCAGTTAATTATGTCCCATTAATAAATCAATATACCGCTTCAACTCTGAATTAATTGAAATCATGTGACTTGGCCAATTTTTTCTTGTGACAGCACTTTATGTAAAATTGAGGTAAAGGAAGATAATATATCAAGAAAGCCTATAACGAATGCCTGCTCTATTTAGCGCATCAGTTTAGATCATGTGTTTTTTAGCATGATGGCTCAGGCTAGCATGTTCTGACAGCAATGTGGGCTTTGTTCCTCCTTTGTTTCCTGTTGTTATGGGCTGTGTGGCTGGCTCCAGTAACTCCTTCATAAACACAATATAAAATAACTGTAGTCTTTATTTTGGTTTATAGATTTTGATCTTTAATCAACACTATAATCTTTTATAGTATTTTAATGTTTGTAATCTTGGGCTTCAACCAAACTTCCATGAAAAGTTCAACTGCCTCTTTGAATTGGAAAGCACATCTGGGAACATGCTATTCTGCTCACTCTGTGCTTATAGGCATAATCACTTTCTGCCACATGTCAATCTAAGCCATAGCTCTGGCAACCACTGCCTATGCTTTGTCTGAAAGTGGCCAATTAAAAAAAGAAAATGATCCCATAGGTATTTATAGTAACTGGAGATAGACTTTTCACTTTTATCAGATGAATTATTGTGCTTCACACCCAGGGTATCTATCTCTGTATCTAGTTTGCATATCATATGCTGATAAAATTAAGAGGTGTTTTGTCAGTCAAGGTTATATATAAAGGCCAAAGAATGAGGAAGGCATTCAAAAAGTGTTCACTCTGAATATATATGCTCTTTTCAGATACCCAGGCTTACAATTACAATTTTGAACTTTTACTGCTGTTAGTGGCATTGTGCTTTGTGTTTCAGCTACGTAACACTAATTCATGCTGTGAACTTTGTTTCTGCAATGAGGTGGTATTCAGAGATCCCTCTGAGACAGCATTGTATAGAGAACTGCTTCATTAAATTTGTCAGTGCTGGCTCTAAATAAGTGCCTTGAAAATGAATTCCATTCTACAGTAAGAAAATGCTTCTAGAGATGTAGTTCATAAGGATTGTTCCTGCAGGTGAGCAAAGCTAAAGGCATTGACACGTGTGTGTTGCTATCTCTAGCTAATGACTTGTAAAGGATGAGAATATGGAAATTCTAAATTCATTGCTAGTGATAAATGATATCCATTAAAAAATCTCAATAAAGTGTTTCAACTTTGTAAAACCTCTTTTAGAAAATACCAGAATAATATTTGGTTGATAAAAGACTCGTTGCTAATTTGCAGGCTGTGACTTTAATCTAAGCTAATAAACTAGAAGGGCAAGATTTAGAAGAAGAAGCAGAGTTCAGTGTTGTTAGAGGTATATGTGGAGGGAAAAAAACCCAGATATTGAGGCCTTAGGATGGATGTTGAGACAGTTTTATAGAACAAAAGGTTTAGAGTTGAAATATTGCTCACAGGTAAGCCGGAATTGTACCAACATAGATCCTGTCATTTTGCTTAATGTTTGCATTTCTGCTCATGGTAGCTATCTGCAGGTGATTTTGAAAGTTGAGAACAATACATGCAGGTGAAATTCTCATCAGCAGGGTGCTTTTGTTACAGCAAACCTTCAGATTTGATTTAATAGCAGTCTGCCCAGTAAATCATCTTCACTCCAGAAAGTGTAACATTGGCACATACTGTGTAAAAGTCTGCTGTGTTAAATTTCATGACCTCAATAATCTATTGCTTGTGCATCAGCAGATTAATCTGTAATCAGGAGTACTTAGAAGTTCTTTCTAGTTTTGGATGGTTTTTGACCACTGTGACTGTGGTGACTACTCTTTTCTGATACCCCACACCACAAATTAAGCAGAATCTTTTATTCTATTAGAGCTTCACAGTTTATGGAAGCAGAACTGCCCTTCAATGACACTGGGAGCAGATTCAGGCTCAAGGCAGGCTGGTGAATATCTATACAAAAAAGGACTTTCTTCATCTTGGTAAAAAGCTGGAAATTTGAAGTCAGGCCTGCCCAGTAATTTCAGAAACATTTCACAAAGTTGCAACCCGTGAACCTTTCCATGTGGACTTGGAAGACTGTTCCTGGGGACTGCACAGAGGAGTCTCTGTGTTGATAGATGTTGTATTCATCTTGGCAGGAGCCATTCAAACTCAGTTATTTGTATAAACTATGAGCATTTCCTATAAAGCGAATAAATGGTTGTTATAGCTCAATGCAGACGGCATCAGTACCTGGCTTTGGGCTTATGAAATGCATATATGTATTTCCATAGATAACATTTCTCAGAGTTTAACAAACTATTAGAAAGAGCATTAGGGAAGATTTGTATGCTGTGTACATATTTCTGAGACCTGAATTCTGCCCTTGGGGAATTGACACTGCTACTGCTCAAAGGAGAAGCTATCAAGGGAAAAAATATTGAAAATCCAAATATGAGTGAATAAGAGATGTTTTATTTCCCCTTCCCCCTTCTCCATTTGCAGAAGATTGGAAAATAACTGATATTGCAACTGTAGTGGCATAAGCCACTGAGAAGAAAAAAGGATCTTAGAAAAAGCAAATAATATTAGTGCTTTTCTTTGTATTATATCTTCATCCTAACCTGCTCAAATTACAGTTGCATTGTGGCTCTGACAATGGCAGGGTTGGGGTTTTTTCCTAGATTAATGTTATTTTTCTTTCAGTTGTCATTATAGCCTATAAAGTGCATATCTTCACAAATTTTCTTTAAGGTCCTTTCAGAATGACTGAAAATATACTTTTGTAGTTCATGTAATTTCTGCTATTTTGGATTTCCTTACCCTATAACTTGAGTACATTCTAGATCCCATGTATGACTATTATATTTAGAGATTTGTTCTCATCATCTTCCGAGAAGATAGAAAAAGAACACGCAAGAGAAGAATAATTTACTCTGCATTTCATTAGGTGAGAACTTTGAATTTTCATGAGAATATTTCTCCCTATTTCAAACATAATATCAAAAGGCCTCAGTCCTGCACCTTTGTCATTTGGACAATACAGATAATTTCTCATTCTAAATCTTTGTGTGCTGAGGACTCATACATTTGTGTAATGAAATGCACAGGTTGTTTTTGATGGCAATTACTTGGTGGTTTGCAATATGCGGTCAAAGTCAGTGTCTTCCTGAGGTGCAGCTCTCGCTGTGAGAGGTGTGCAATAAATGGATTTTGTGGCAGGACCTTGGCATTTCCTGCCCAACGTAGCAATATTCCTTATTGTCAGCCCTTAGTTACGGTTTGCTGCTCACTGATTTGGAATTAGTCAGGGCCTCACTGAAAACCTTGGTGCAGCCCTTGCAAGAGGGAATCTCGGTGATGCTTTCCTGGTTTTAAAGGGCCTTTGCAGAATTGCAGGATTTTATCAGCACAACATGGTTCAAAGATTTAGGGTGTAAGAAGAAAAGTCAGATGACTGAAATGGAAAGGAAATAGCCAAGAGAAGGAAGTGTGTTTGGGGTAATTTTAAGCATACTTCTTACTGATTTAGTTACTAAATATGAAGCTTTTTTTGTCCCTGAATGCCTTGTCAGCTCCCACATTAAATAACTCTCCACCACTGTGTTCCTGCTGCACCTTGTAGATTGAAACCCAGGGCAAATAAATAAATAAATGGCAAGTCAGACAGTATCTGCTTTAATCCAGGCCACTAGAAATAGAGACATGACTTTTCATGCAGGCACAGGCACAGCCCTGGCTGTAAATTCTGTACCATCTCCTGCTGCTTTTCTTTCTCCTCCTGCCCCTCTTTCACATGAATAAAGTCATGATGGAAATTGCACCACAGCTACATCTTCACTTGGGTGATTTGTCCTCTTTTGGCTGCTACTGAGTAATTCTGGGATGCAGACGGAAAGATCATCACAAATGGATGTTGCTAACCTATGTGTAACACCACAAACTCAAAGAAAGGTATGCTGTAAAATATTACTAAAGAATTCAGTATTGTGGGCATTAAAGTTATTAGAAGTTGATGGTTAATATTTAGCTACTATAATTTTTATAGTCACAGACTCAAAATCTTTAAAATCTTCAAAAACACCTCAAATCTATGTTTAAAAATAAACAACATGAAGGCCAGACATCTGTCATCTATATATGTCAGTCTCCTTTGGATGGTGGATATCTGCAGTGTCCATCTTAGCAGACCCACCAAGAAGCTGATTTTTAAAGGCTTTTGATTTTTACATATAGCTAGTAGTTGCTGATGCTGAACTGATATTTCCAAAACTGATGTCATTTGAGTGTTAGCCTGCATTATGGTAAAGCTATGTAGTATTTCTAGGTGTGCTGTTATGCAATACATAATGTGTGTTTTTTATCAACAATATCATATCCCATCAATACATACCTAAGGTATTGCACGTGAACTTTACTGTGGCAGATGTGTTGGAAAGGTTAAGCCTGCTTATAAGGCTTGCAGAGAAATATTTTTATTCTGAATACATCACAGTGTTATAGGGAGGGCATACAGAATCCAGTGATTGTGAAGCATGGCAGTATCTTTGCCAAAGCACAGAAGATTTCTGGAATAGAAATAACCAGACAGTATTTCTGAATGCCAAACAACTACACAAGAAACATCCAGAAGGCCAGGCATTAGAAAATCCCTTTTATCTGAGAAAGCAACCTTCACTTCTTTTAAGTCTTAGCTCACTGATGTTACTGCTACTGGAAGCAGAGACAGAGCTAGACCCTGTTGAAAAACAGCTTTAAGGGGATCTAACTGGAAGAAAATAAAATGCTTATCCTCCAGAGGGCTGAGGGAGTTTTGTTTTTTTTTTCTTTTTCATTGCCCCTTGCCTTTTTTTATTGATAGATATGGAAATTGGGAATAGATGGTAATTAAGGGGAGTATGTGTGTTGCTTTGCAAGGCACCATATCCTTTGCTTGACTGTACTTGTGATTTGACCTTGAGTCATGACTGATTTTCCAAGGTCTTTCCAAGGGCAAGGGAATAAAAATTCTCCACGTTCCACTTTTGCTCTCCCTATGTCAGCAATACTGTGCATATAATGAATTTAGGGTCAAACTGGAAACTTCTTATTAAACTAGACTGCACTGGTGGCATTGCATTGAGAGGTTAGCTGGTGAATAAAGTTTTTATGAGCTTCTGCATTTACATTTTTCTTTCTTGGTATGAGGCCCCAATCCTCATCCTGACTGTCAATTTTTAGGTCCTGGTCCTTTTCTGCATTTTGGGATCTAAATCTGTGGAGCACATAGAGAAGTGCATAAAGTATATTCAATATCTCATGAAAATAGATTTTTAAGTTAATTAGCAGATGGCTTTTCAGTTCCTCTGGAGTGCCTGGTTTAGCAACTTTGCATTCATGTGAGTGATCCCATTGACTTCAGTGGGAGCCTGTATGAAAGGCTGAATGCTCTGGAGCCTTTTGCCAGCAGCTGGCAGGACTTAGAAGGATATTTCCTTTTCTGCAGATATGAGAATAAAAAGATATCTTTATCCAAGAGGCAATGCACTAGAAACCTGCCTGAGCTCAGTGTCAGCCTATTGTTCTGCTGTTAAGAATGGGGCTGCTGACATTAGAGAAGCACAAAAAAGCAGCATAACACTTGTGGGCTCTACCAGCAGTATACCTGTGAATTAGGGCAGGATGCTGACTCTGATATCTTTTTTTTTTTCTCCTTAGAAGCCTCAGTCTGCCTTTGGAAATGCTGTGTATGACCTATTAAGCAGTCAAAGCACATGTTAATAGCATTGATTAGTTTTTGAATCTCAGAGAAGTAAGGAGGAGGTCAGCAGAACAGCTGCCTCTGGACTTCCAGAGGGCTGACTTTATCCTGTTTGTGAGAGGAGATGACAGTGTCCCTTAGAATACTTCCCTGAAATGTGAAGGGTTCCAGGAAGGAAATCCTAAAGTTGCAGGAACAGGCCATCCCAGTGTGCCATAAGATTGCCTTTGCTGGTGGTAAGGAAGACTGGCCAGGCTGAACAGAGAGTTTTTACTGGAACTCAGAGAAAAAAGGGAGAGTTCATGTCCTTTGGGAGAAGGGGCAAGCAGCTCACATGAGTTCATGAAAGGCAGATCCTGCTTGACCAGCCTGATCTGCTTCTATGACAGTGCAAGCCATTTAGTGGATGAGGGAATGGCTGTAGATGTGTCTACCCAGACTTTAGTAAAGCCTTTGACAGTTTCCCACAGCATTCTCCAGCAGAAGCTGGCTGCTCTGGGGTGTAGTCTTTGCCGGGTAAAAAACTGGCTGGATGTCTGGAGAAACAGAGTGGTGGGGAATGGAGTTACATCCAGCTGCTGGCTGCTCACAAGTGTGTGCCCCAGGGCTCGGTGCTGTTTACTATTGGTTTATTGGTATCAATGATCTCAATGAGGGGGCTGAGCACCTTCAGTCAGTTTGCAAATTATACCCTGTTGAGTTGTCCTCTGGAGAGTGGGAAGGTTCTGCAGAGGGGTCTGCAGGCTGGATTGATGGACTGAGGACAGTTGTATGAAGTTCAACAAACTGAAGTGCTGGGCCCTGCACTTGCATCACAACAACCCCAGATAATGCTACAGGCTGGGGACAGAGTGGCTGGAAAGTGGCCCTGGGAGAAAGGACTTGGGAGTGCTGGTTGACAGCAGCTGAGCATGAGCCAGGTGTGCCCAGGTGGCCAAGAAAGCCAAAGGCATCCAGGCTTGGATCAGAGATGGTGTGGCCAGCAGGACCAGGACAGAGATTGTCCTCCTTGTTCTCAGCACAGGTGAGGCCACGCTTTGGGCTTGGCAGTGCTGGGTTACTGGATGGGCTCAATGATCTTAGAGGTTTTTCAACCTAAATAATTCTAGGATCCTATCTTACTTTTTGATCCTTAGAGATTAGCAAACTCTATCTGGCATACACAGAAATGCTGTAGTGTGCAAGAAATTGGAAATAAAAAAGCAGACAGAAGGGAAGGACTTCTTTAGAGTCACAATCCTTGTGTCTCAACACCTGCCAAAGTGCCATCTTTTTCTACCTGTGCTCCAGCAGAGAAGTATCTTCCCAAACTTACAGAATCGGTCCTCTCTTTCAACATCACAGGCACAATGCTGTCTGTGTCAGAGCTGCAGGCAGACTTAAATAGCTGTAGATATATAAAGGAATAAAGTGAAGGAGTCTTTTTGAAGCCCAGAAACCACTTTGAATAATTTAGGAATCTTCCTTATCTTCCTACTGTTTACCTTGGCAGTTTAGGTGTACAGAGTCAGTGGCTTAGTTTGTCAGGAAGAAATCAGAGGTTGGGTGACTGGAACCGGCTCAAGTCTGTAAGTTCATTATGCACAGTTTTTTCTCCCCTCATTAGAAATAAGGGTTTTCTGTAGATTTTCAGTATTTATGAATCGGGCACTCAATATAAAGGGTTTTTTTCTTCTCCTTTTTATTTAAATGGTGCTGAGCTCTCAGCAATTAAGTTTATGACAAAAGATTTGCATTTTGCAGTTTCATGCAAATGTCTTATTTCTTTCAAAATACCTTTACTTCCAGGATGTTTTTTAACTTACAGTTGATAATCTGTCTTTTACTGAACAAAGTGAGAAAGCTTTTGGAGAAGAGGTGCACAGAGGTTTGAAATATTCATGGAAGTCTAAAAATGACTACTGACATTTGTTTACTGTAGATTGCATTGGCTTTCACAGAGATGAGAATTGGCTTTTAAAAAGAAACCCAAATCTCTCCAAACGCTTCATTTTGGGTAGGAGGGGGAGAACCGACACTCTCTGATGATTTGTTTTCATGAGATGTCTGCATTAGCTCTCAAATTACAGAGCTGATTTGATGGAAAATTGCAAGAGGCTGCTCATTTGTGACTGACCCTGCCATCTAACAAGAAGATAGACCTTAGGCATAATTGGGTTGATGCTGATTTGATCGCACACACACACAAAAAAAAGCTTAAAGTAAGTCTTAGATCTGCAGAAGCAAGGTAATGCTCCATCCTTAAATTGCCCCTTTTGTTGGTTGTCGCAGGATTTTGCTACAGTGGATGACTGCTTATTGGAAATCATATGCCTCCTTCAGTGGATTGAGGATAAAGGGATTTTTATTGATGCTTTGTGCATCTGTATTTTGTATATATGTTTGGAGAAAGAAGCATTTGCCCAACATACACAAAGAAATGCTGCACACCTTACACTACAAAACTTCAGTGGACACAATAAACCTGGTGTGAGTAGATTCTCTGAAAACTTCTCACCCACATATTTCACGTATCCTTGCCTTAGGGGCAAGTGAAATATTAGATTTGGCTAATGAAGGTAACATGAGTCTTGAATAGTTTATGGGGAATTGATATTATGAATTTGTTTCCTTTTCACTGGAAATCCAAGAAATGAGACCACAAACAGAGAGTTTGTCTGGGAAGGAAGCAGAGTGCTTATTTCATGTTGTATCTGCACACACCACGGAAGACAGATGTGGACATTCCATGCTACCACACGTACATGGAGGCAGCCTGCATAATCTGGGGTGTCTGGGAGACTTGTAGTGGCAGGGCTGGTTTTGTGGAGCAGTGAATGAGGACTGGAAAGTCTGTGAGATGTGTTAATTCGGCACCTCTCCAAGGCAGTCTCCACTGCTCCTGTGGAGCACGGCCAGCCAATTAAGCTGCCTCCACTCAGCCACCCCGTCTTGCTCGGATGCCCATGTGGATGCAGAGGATTGTAATTTGCAGCTGCCTATACAGGTGAAAATTTTATCCAAACATCCTGCTGCTTAAGGACATAGATTTTTTTTACATCCAGATTGGTTGAGAAGCTCACTGCTTGTGCTTATAATGGGGTTGCAGAAACATTTTGCATAAAGCTGAGAGTATTTTGCTCAGAGATTTGATAAGACATGTCTACAAACCAAACTTTCGTCTCAACACAAACTGATATTTTAAACAGGTATTGTTCTGAGGCCTTATGGATTGCAACAGAAAAATATTTTTAAGGCTCATTCTCACAACATCCCAAACGATGCTGCAAATAAGTTTCAACCCCGTTTTAGCAGTCACAGAAGCACTGCTGTGTTTGTAACAGTCTCCTCCCTTTGATAAGGGAGTAAATTTGCATGGCTGAGTTAAGCCCTCTGAAAATAAGGGCTTACAATGAATAAAACACCAATGTACTGTACCCCTTTAATTACCATAGTTCTAAGACAGCATAGTTATAACATGTAATTAAATTTCATTGTATAAATGGAACATGGGCTGTGGTAGGCACATCTTTCATCTTTTGATGTATAATGACATTCAAAATATTCTCTAGTACTCAGTTGATAAACAACTTGAAGAGTCAGGGTCTACAGAGTAGCTTGTTTGATTTTAAATTTGTAAGATTGGCACGTGGTCTCTTTTGACGATACTGCATTCTGATGTGATCCATTTATCTAATGTCATTAACAGTACATGCTGAATGTACAATTAAGCTTGAAACTGTCAATGTCAGTGGCTGTTAAAAAAGGGTTGATAAAAATGAGAAGAGGAACCGCTGTTTTGTAATAAGCATCTGTGTTGCTTTTAAGTCAAGAAAAAAAAAATCAATGAATTTCAATATATTGCTGTCTTCATTGCCAATGTAATTCAATAAATATGTTAATTCACTTTTCTGAACACTGAAGAGTGAGAGCTTTTTGTGTCATTTATTTTTGTCAGTTCTGTTTTTCTTTTTTTTTTTTTTTTGTTTTAGTTAGACTTCAAGCTTAAGTCTAGTAATAAAATGCTATTACGTTGAAGTAGAAAGGAAATGTTCTATATCTCAGACTTTTAACAAACTGCAGGATTTTTTCTTTATTTGTTTGTTTTCTTTGAACTTGCAAGCCAGCAAAAAATGGATGTATTCTTTTATCTTTAACAATTCTCCCCCGATAGAATAAAATGGGAGCACTTTGAGGTTCAACAAATACAATTGTCAGTCCTCATGGTAATTTCAGTGCAGAAATTTCTTCCTAACCACATTGCTGGTCTTTATCATGAAACATGATAGATCGAATTCATATACTTTAATCCCATTTAGGAATTTGCATGTTCTGTAGTTTCATGAATCAAAACTGAAGTGTTTCTTTAAGAACTCTTTGACTTAATACCATTATCTGGTAGTGAATTACATGAACTGATATGAGAAATACCTGTATTTATATCCCTCTACAAGCATGCCCTTGTTTTGTAGTAGTTACGTGTGTTTTCTAAAGAAATTATTAACATATTGCTAAGTGCAGCTACATAGAATGGGCTCAGAAATCATGTTCACTCTTGTAGTATCCTTTGCTGTTGTGGTTTCCTGTAAAAATAAAAGGTGTACAAGTACTGCAGTGGAGATGTTAACTTCTGAATGTGCAGAGCTGTGAGATCCTCTTGCCATCAGCTCAGCTGCTGTATTTTGGGAAAGACAGAAGTTTCTGCTGATTGAGTAAGAAAGAGCCTGTGTTTGAAGCACAAAATCTCCTCAGGGCATCTGTGTGTTAGGCTTATCTTTTAACGTGAAATCTGCTGAAAGACACCATTTGTAACACATCAGACCTCTTCTGATTCTTCTTTCTTAGTGCTTTCCTGTTTAATCCTCTAAACACTAGTCAAGAAATGTATTATCAGAATAAAGATGTATATACTATTGAATGTATTTTCTGTTATTCTAGTCAATGGCTGAGGTTGTGTGGACCACATGTCAATAAAATATCCATCTGGAAGTACAGTAATTTCACAATTATAAGCCACACCTGATTATAAGCCTCACCTCCTG
>VRYO01002734.1:9290623-9307301 GCA_009812075.1 Sialia sialis | reverse complement strand
CACTTTCCAGAATGGTAGTTCTGGCAGCAGATGTTGTAAACCCAGCAGCACAGGTGAAGCAGAGTTAGCAGTGCTTATGTTTGAGGAGGGCAAACACAAGATGGGGAATTGCATCTGAGCTAAAGGGGAAGACAATAATATAAATCTACCCAAGATGAATCATACCAATGACCTGCAAAGCTTTGCTTTGATTTGTCCTCTTATTTTTGAAGAACTCACAGGAAATGGAGGCAATGGCATAGACTGGAAATCAGTACAGCATTGGTTGGTCTGTGTTAGAAACTTTAATTTAAATTTAAGAGTACAAAGTCTATTGAAGTGAATACAGTGTCTTAATAGAATGTCAGTGGGAAGTATTAATGAGAGAAGTACTTGGACTGAGCTTTGTAAAAGAATTTCTGAAGAATTCATTTTCTAAAAGATCTCTCTTTATATTCTTACCATTGACTTTAGGGCAAATATTAAGATAGTACTGTCTGGAAACAGTACTTCTTTCTTGATTAAAAAAAGAAGAATATTGCAATGAAAAGAATGTGCACCTATGAGAAGCAGAATGATAAACTCATATGAATAGTACAGAAGGAAAGTTTATACAGCCAGGTACTAAAAATTTGATTATTATTTGAACATTCCCAATTGCAAATGGTGGAGGAGAAGGGCTTGTATGCAATTTTCATACTTACCACACTGCTACTGTGAAAGACCATGAACAATTTTAGAATGCATCTCTCCAGGACATGGAGGAAGGGAAAAACAAATAGCAATGTGCATAATATTAACAAAACATCACCTATAATAGCCATATGGACACTTTTTAAAAATGTGCTGAAGAAAGTTTAGTTGAAGCTGGAGGATGGGAAAATAAAACCCGATGATAAGGTTAGAGAGTGAAGTCTCGAATCTATGAGGAAACTAGAGGAGAGTATCCCATTTAGCCTTGCACATTACACCTTGAGAGATGATACCAGCCAGGCTGAGGATACAGGATGATGTAGCTGATACCTGTCCCTATGTGGCTGATAAAAGACCAGGGAGATAAAACGTCTGTTTAACGCCAGCATTAGCATGAGAACTAGTGAATCATGAGTAGATTCACAGCCAGACTTAGAAGATTCTTCCAAGACTTTGGGCTCTGGAGCCACCTTCCAGATAAGAACAAAACAGTGAGAAGGTGAAGTTTGATATACTTATATCAGAGGAAATGTGTTATATGCAACACAAGAAATTCCTTTAATTTTTATCTTACACTTGGCTTTAAACTTAGTTGCTATGCTGCCTGTTGCACAAAAATGCACTTCTTAATGGTGACAGGTGCTTGTGGGATGCTTACATGTTTCAGGAAAAATATTGTGGAGAGAATCAATATCCACTGCTATTTATGATGTCTTCCTATAAGTACGTGGCCACAGGGGCTACAGAAATGGCTGGGACCCATTGAGTGGCCCTGTGTCTGAGCAGCAGAGTGATCCATGTCCAGTTAAAGCCAGCCAGAGGTGCACAGAGTGATCCATGTCCAGTTAAAGCCAGCCAGAGGTGCACTGACTGCTACAGGTGTGCCTTGAAATCCTGTAGCCCATGAACTATCCAGTTATCTTTGGTGTAAAGCAGTCGATCAGATGTTAATCTGCTGTGGAATGAAACAAGAAAAAAAATATATTTTTAAAGAGAGTTTGGTAAGCTGCTACTGGATACTATTATCCTGGAAATCATGGCTTTCTCTAAGGTTTTCAGTGTGTGCTTGATTCCACTTTAGTGAGAAAATAAAAATGGTACTGAATAGCAAGGTCTCATAAAAGATTGCTAACTTGATAAATACGGGGTTTTTAAAATTTGAGATTTGGTAAAATACCAACAAATTTTAAGTCTTTGTGTTTAGACATGTAATTTGAGAATCTTTTCTTATATTGGATACAGATTCTGAATGTATTAGTTTTATTTTTTAAAATAAGTAATACAGGTTTTAATTCCTTTTTCTGTTTTACCAGTTACCTCAGAATTTCTCTTTTTTGTATTCATTTTCAAATAAGCACCTTTGCCCTTCTCCCTCATACCCACTATGCTTGACAGATACTGTTTGCAACCATTCATGAGCTGACTTAAATCTGTCCTTCAGATTCCTTCTTGAAATTCTCCTCCATGGAGCATACAAAGTATGCTCTGGGAACTGGGCTGTGTTTTGCATTACTTGCCATTCTGCCTGGTATTGCCAAGCTCTTACTTCATGTATCTGTGTCTGAATGCCATAAATACTCTTTAGGGGAGAGTATTTTAGATTGTTATTTTATTTTTTATAGGTATATAATATGTAAATTACATATTTATGTTAAAAAAATATTTATGTTATATGTCTATATATATAGAAAGAGAGAGACATGACATACAGTTATATGTCACTATATAGAGATGGTGGTTTTCTGTTCTTGTATATTTGTATTTTAAACATTCTCCCTGAACAATTATTGAGGATGCTAGCCACTACAATGATACCAATAATTAAAACTACTGATATAAAAAGCATGCTTTAAGACTTGTGGTTCTTACAGCTCATGTTCCTCACCTTTATGATTCTTGGTGGTATTTGATATATGCCTGCTGCCTTCACAAACAGTACTTTATGCAGATTTTTGACTTTGTATACAGTACTACCCTCCCATGACTTCTGCTTTGTTTTGAATTATTTCAGTTCTGGCTTCAGCCTGTATATTGTGACATTTTCCCATTTCATGAAATGGAGCGCCCAAAATTGAATGTCTCATGTTAAACAAAGCTATCAAGCTTGTATTTTTAGCTGTTAGTCTTCTACAACAAATTATAATTTATTACCATTATTTGAAAGTGATCTGGTTGTTTGAAGGAATATCCTCATGTTTTGTATTTCACATTCACTTATAGTATCAAATGCTTAGACCAATGTATCCTGTTAAGAATAAACAATTGATACTTTAGTGCATCCAACTAATTCAGCACGCATTTCTCCCTGAAGTGTTTTAAAAATTAACTGTTAGAAATTGATTATGGTAGAAATCACAGAGAACCAGTTCAAGTTTTCTTAGAATAAGACTTGAAAATATATTTCAAAACCCTTAAATAACTATGTTTAAGAATATCCTGCTTAATGCTAGGAAATTAACAGTCATTTTATTCATTTGAAATAGAAATGCCTTCAACCTTTTAGGGAAAGCAAGAGCAAATTACAGCCAAATTTTCATTTCACAAGTCATCTTCATCCAGGATAAGCCAGGGCCCCAAGGTCAATTCTTCAATTTGGTATCCTATTTCCATAATGTTATTCTGCAGTGTACTTTCATTATTACTGGAGCACTGCTCGCTTTCCTATTAGTTTTATAAATGGCTATGTTAATGCCTTTTTGCAGACAAAACCATCTTTTGTTAATATCCCAGTGGATTTCCTAAGGATTAAAATATAGTTTTAAGCAGCCATTGGTTCTATTTATATTTTTTCATTGATGATTAGCCCTTGTCACCTACCCAAAAGTGGCATTGTTCGAACAGAGATAGAAGCAGTTTTTAAGAAGATATGAGTGATTGGCTTGACTGACAGAAAAGAAATAATTAGAAGCTGAAAATTCTAGTAATCTTTGTAAAATTTAGTAATATCTAAGGCAATGCAACAGTAGAGAAAGAAATAAAAAAGAGGTGTGGAGGAAAATCTATTCTGGCCAGGGAGTAGCCTTTTGTTAAACAAGGAGTTTTGCAGAAAGTGTTTTCTTTGTCTTTTCTGTGTTGTTAGTGGTGATAAGGTACCAGTGCAGCTCAGCTGGGGTACAGCTCTTACCCCTAAAATCTTGACAGTTTTTTTTTAGATTATTAAATTTTTACCTCTGCAGTTGAAATCAGTACATAATTATGTAATATTCAGGACAAAAAGGGATGGAATATGTCTGTTGTGTTCAATAGTCTACATCCTTGATAGGAGGATTTGTGTTACTGTGCATAAGAAGTTCTCCTACCTTAGAGAGAGTGGAAAACAGAATTTCTTGGGAGCCATATTGATGAAATTTGTTTTTTTCTGGTGTGTCTTTTGTTAGGGGAAAAAATGATTTATGTATATAAAATACAATGTTATTCAAGAAAGAGGATAATGAAAGCAACTATTGACTGATTACCTTGATTTTCCACAGTACACATCTTGTGAACTGTACAAGCATTTCAATAGATATACAAAAAAATGCTGTTCATAGTAGCAGAGTATTCTGTTCTGCTGTGGAGATTAGAATAGGATATTTCAATTGGAAGGGACCTACAAGGATCATCCAGCCCAACTCCCTGACTGAGGGAGCTGATCAGAAGTAAACCCAAGTTGTTAAGGGCATCGTCCAAATGCCCCTTAAACACTGACAGGTCCGGAGCATCAACCATCTCTCTAGGGAGCCTGTTCCAGTGTTTGCCACCCTCTCAGCAAAGGAATGTTTCCTAATGTCCACTCTAACCCTCCCTGGCACAGTTTTGAACTTTTCCCATGCATCCCATCGCTTTCCTCATATGAAACACCTTCCAGCCCTTTCACCAGCTTTGTTGCCCTCCTTTGGGTGCATTGAAGGACCTCCACATCCTCAAGTTGTGGGGCCCAGAATTGCACGTAACACTCCAGGTATAATGATGTGTTTTGAGCATCTGGTTGTGCTATGTTAGGTTAATACATTTATGAAGTGGATTTTTGTAACAGAAGGTGTGTCTTAGCAGGAGCTTGACCTTCCTGAGAACAGCTATTCAAACAACTATGTTTATTTTCTGAAATTGGACTGATAAATGTTTCATACCTGACCTGCTGCATCTGGAACAAAACCAGTGGGTTTAAGATGCAGCAGTCCTTTGGCTTTGTTCAGCAGAGCTCCAACTTGTTTTTAATCACACTTTTTAAAAAAGAAAAACAGTCCTGAATGAATTTTTCCATGCATTCTGATATATTTGTACATCTTGGAGACACAGTCTAGTACTTGGTAATGGAACTCAAACCCCTCTGACATATTGTCTCTGAGGAAGTTGTTTTAGTTGAAATTTTCAAACTCCAGTGCTTAAATATGGGTATATGTGACAACTTAATAGCAGTCTTCTAAGTTTGGTTTGGTGTTGTGTCAGTGTCAACTTGGGGTAGGCACATACTTTAAAAAATAAAAGAGCGTTTTCACTTTAATACATAATAATAATTAATGTTTTCAAGGTTTTTTATACTCGGATTTGGAGAAAAGTTCAGAGGTTCTTGAAATCACGGGCACTTGGACTAGGATTCCACACTGTGCAGGTGGAACCAATGTAGATCCTGAACATATATGCATCATCTCAGAAAGACTTTTTAACACATGTGAAAGAGAAAAGTGTTGTGCTCAAATTACTTCCAGAGTTCCTCTGCATGCATTTGGCTGTGTCAGTGCAGCTGCTTTTTGGGCTTACCCCTGTCCTGTTCCTGTTTAGGTGCAGATGTGAGCACCTGCTTTGGGCATCTGCTCCAGGTTCCCCTGACCTCACTTCTGCTGAGTGTAAGCTAAGAAGTGACAGGGTCTCCACAGGGTAGAGAGGCACTTTAGCAGAGTGTAATTCATCCTTCCTAAAACCCAGAAATTGCTTCCAAATGTATTCCTTTCTCTATCTCTCTTGGAGAGTGTCCTCTTGGAGACTTTCCCTGTGCTGTTCTTAATTTCTTCTAAAAATCTCCATAGGTCTTGTGGCTTCCAGGGTATATGTGCTGCCTATTAGTTAAGATACTTTTTATTAAAAACTGTCAAAGAAATGAAAGCAATTTCGTATGGTTCCCAAATTAATGACAGTCTGCTTGCACATTGGTTGCTTTCTGTTGGCATCTGGGTCCTAGAACAGACTGCCATTCTTAATCATATTTTAATTTTCAAATAAATTGCTTTCATTATCCTTTCATTTACAATACCATGTGTGCATTACTGCTCATTAATGTTTGTCATCTACTTTGCTGAGACTGGGTTTTTAAATAGCCGTGGTTGCAATGCAGTAATTAAAGATGATCCATGTTGGTTTTGTAGAAATTATTCTGAAGCTTTCTTACACAAAAAAAAAAAAAAAAAAAAAAAGAAAAAAAAAGAAAAAAAAAAGGAAAAGAGGAAAAAAAAGAAATATAAACACAGAGTACAAATCAATTCCTTAAATGTAGGGAGGCAGCTTAGCATAAGGCATTGCCTCTGGGTAAAAAGTGGGCACTTCTAATGCTTCTGCTGGAATGATGTCTAATGATGGATCTGTGTGAAAACTGTTTATTTCTGTAATTACTGGTGGGTTTGAGTATAATATTTTACACTTTTAATAAAGTAAGTTTTTTTCAAAATTATTTTGCAAAATTTTTATTCCACTCTCAATTTTGTACTATTAGTTTCTACACAGTCAATTCATTCCTCCTTTTTTCTACTTCTGATACCAAAATCACGAAGGGAGAGAAACAATACAACAGGGATTTTAAAATTACAGTTTTGTAATGGAATATCTACCAATTAGAAGTCAATACAATAGCAGTAAATTCTGCCCTGGTTTTGGTCTAGCCATCTTCCATAGGTAGAATATGGAAATGTTTCCCATATCTGCATTTGCAGTTAGTATTTATTTGCCTGTGACACCACCTGGGCAACTGAGTTTATGCAGACACAGAATTGTGAATCTCCATGTCTGTGCTTATCAGGTATTTTTCATTCCTTTGCTCCTTAAGTGTCTGTGCTCAGCTTTTAAGACCTGGCCCTTAGGGATCCTGATGTGAACGTTCAAATGGAATCTCACTACTGATATGGCACAGGAGTAAGGGAACAATTATACATTATTCAAAGAAATTTAAATGGATTTTTGAGATATAATGCTGCCAGAGAATGAGTTGTTTTTCTGGTAGTAATATTTTAAAAAGCAACTTCAGGATGTATCCATCCTTACATGACAGCACTTGGCCCCAAGATGGGAGCCCTTCTTGGAGGGACATGAAACTTGAGTCTTACAATCACCTGCAGAGCTTTTGTGTGGCACTGTGTCCTCATGGCTGAAGAGACCTCTCCTCTCTCAGGCTGCATTTGCTTCTGAGCTGAAGAGATGAAACACATCCTGCTTCTTTCAGTCTGTGCTATCATTTGCTCCAATGAAGCTTCTCAGCTCTCCATGACCAAGATCTTCAGTCACTCCCTGCCTCAGTGCAGAACCAAAATTAACTATGTGCCCAGGTTTTTTTCTTATGCTTTATATGTCTTCATGGAAGTGTGAAGCAAAAATATTTGGAAACGTGTTTTGGTGTTTTCACACCAAAAATTAAACATAAATAGAATCAAATTATTTAAACTCTAATAATTTCAAGTATTTTCAATTAATGATAAAGCAATGCATTCAAGTTTATGAGCATACTGATAGAAGAAAACCCAGTACCTCTCCACTTGTATCTTTTCTTACTTTATGATTGTAGTCAAGCAAGTTGATATAGGTGTAACACCTCCTCTTAGTGTTCATTCGCTGAAAAGCCAAACTTCATGCAAACTGATAGAAGCACCTCAGCTAAGGCTGAATACATGATTTTTTTTGAGTTTGTTATTTCGTTATCGTTAATCCAGTCACCTCAGCCTCACGCTTTTATTCATATCAAGGCATGTATCTCTTCAATTTTTATTGACTTACATTATAATTTAGCCAAATCACAGCCAAATCACAGCATGTGCCTCTTTGGTGTTTTTGGAGTAAATCTGTCACAAATACAGCCCCAAATTACTTGTATGCAAGGTTTGGTAAGATGTGTCAGACTTAAAAACACTTCTTCATAAAAATCAGACCGTTTACAATGAGAAGAAATGCTGCCTTTGTTTGCTATTAGAAAGAACACTTTCTTATTTGAAAATTTTCTGTTCTCATTAATAGTAAAAAATGGAAGGAAATTAAGTAGAGAATTTGATAAGCCTGCACCAGGTAATCTAAGGACATTATCTAGATAAAACTGCAGGTTTACTAGTAGGAGTGTGGGAGTTTTTGGAAGTATTTGTCACTGAAAGAACAACAATTATGCCTTTGTGAAATGGATTCATCTATCCCAGCCCAAATGTAAGAGCCCGGAGTCCTATCCCACTCTACCATAACCACCCAAAGCACGGTCAGTACTTTTGAAATCACATCTGCAGAGGAAGCTTCAGTGCCAAAAATACCTCACTACATCCTCATCATCTTCATCCCACATTCTCTGTGTTACAGGCTCAGAAGCTTTAACATTTCCTGAAGGGTGTGGTATTCTCCTGGAGGCATCTTGCAAATGCTTGCCATTTTTGCATTATTTCCTAGAACTGTGGAAAAGCAAGAGAGCCTTGCTAGTCTGAGGCTTCAGTAAAGACAATTGCTTAAGCAAGTAGCTGTGTTTAAGCATTAAAATGTTCCCAGGAGCCCCTGGGAGGCTTTCAATAAATGGAAATTTAGGCGTATCTTTAATAGTAAGTGGTTGCATTGGAGCTTGTACAGAGAGAGACTGGGTAACTTGACATCCTTCAGAAGTACTTGCAGCCTTAAATGCTTATGAATATTTGTCTTAAGTCCATACCTAAACTTTGTGTGAAAAGCAGAGAATTCCATGACTGTAAAATATGTTCCAGGATATTCCTTTCAGTTTCTGGACATCCATAAATATGAGGGCTCATAACCCACTGGATATGTAGCCTTGAGGATGATTAGTCATTCATTGGGATAGAAAAAAGGTAAACTCATTTATTTTCTAATTTTGGACGCACCTCATTAGGTAGTTTATTCTGATGCAGTGAATATGTCTAAGCATCTTCTTTTATTTATTTACCACTTTTTCCTTTGGTGGATAATGATATAATTCTGTATATGCTGATTATAAGATGCAAATAAAATGACAGTTACAATTCATCACGAATCTGGATGGTCCCAGATTTAAATTTTAGTAACCAGATACTCAGGAAAGGTTATTATACTAAAAATACATAATCAGAGAGATGCAATAAGGCCTTTTTATTCCTGCTGAAGTACATGAAGAGTATCAATATTCAGCCTGAATATCAAAATCTGTGCAGAGATGAAGAGAGGAAAGAAGAGCAATGATACTCTAAAAGAAATGTTGGTTTTGCATGGATTTTCTTATTCTGGTTGTGGTTATCAAGGTTTGAGGAACATCCCTGCTCCTATGAGAAGTCCCTCAAAGCATTGAAGCTGCTGCAATAGCTTTAGAATAAGCAGCCAACACTTGCTTTTCAGCAATGTAATAGAGCATCTTCACAATCCTTGTCTTTTTGGATAAGAGGTATCAGTGATGTCAGTGAAGTGCTGAGGACCTGCCAGCAATGTTAAAAAAGTAATCTTATTTATGTAGGAGTATTTCTCTGTTTGTTTTGTGATATTAAAATAAGCAGAGCAGAAAATGCTAGATGATTTTTTGTTTTGGTTCGGTTTGGTTTTTGGTTTCTTTTCGGAGTAACAGTCACTGTCCAGATAAGGTGAGAGCTAAAAGACTTCTCTTCTTCATAGCACATAATATGCCATTTTCATTTTGTGCTGCTTATAACCCTGAGTGTCACAGCTTTCTATTCTAGTCTGAATAGTCAATGAAACATCATGAAGCCGATAAGAAAAGCTGCTCCCCGTTCCTTGGCAACGGCTGTTAAGCAGAGCTGAGTGCTGTTGATTGAGGAGATTAGCTGCCAGAGATAAACCTCCTCTCTTTGCTGCCCTGCTGCTTATCTTTCCACCCATAACAACTTGCACCAAATATGACAGCAGTCAGTGGTTTAGGCAGAATATGAACTTTGCAGCAAATGGAATTTGTGCAAAACACTTGGGGTGCTGGCGTTAAAAATCTTGAATTTACTAAAATTTCGCAGGTTGTTGTGTGGACTGTAGTTCCTTGACTTAGGTATGAACATTTTTATTTGAAAGGGTGGTGCTCCAGATGTGAGAGAAATGGGATGTCATAATGGATATTCATAAACACTGAAGATAATAGCAAATATTGGTCAAAGTTGTCTCTTGCTGCTGTTCTCAGTGACAATGAAAGAATACACTAGCAACAAAGTAAAATTACTGCAGCTGCTCGGCATGCAGAAGTTAGATTAAAAAATAAAAATTGACTTCCAGTTTATGTCTTTAGGAGAAAATGCTATTGTATATTAAACAAAAACATCTGGATACATCTAAATCTGTTCTCTCTGTACATGGCTTGAGAATGTTTCTGGTTGCAGTATATCCACATTACATTTCATGACAGAAGCACTGTCTGACTGGAAAATTGATGTTGAAATATGACTAGGGAGAGAAGCTAGCGACTTTTTCCTTCAATTAGATTTGCATTTCTCTTTGCTTTCCCATTTAAAAAATATCAGCTTATCCCTTTGCTCTCCTAAGTGAGTCTGCAGTTCTGTCTGTGTTGTTGACCTTGGGGAGGTCTCTGGTGATGCCCACACCACCACCCTGGGTGTGCTGGCCCTTTGCAAACCTCTCTCTTGGCAGGCACTGGCAAAAGAGTGAAACTCTGAGTTGACATGATTAATAAAAAAAGCCATCTGTGTGCAGAGATCTGGGTGAATAGTTATCCATCTAATAAATGTTATAAGTTCAGCAGTATTATTTAAATGTGTGTTATTACTGTCAATAATGCAGCAGAAGCTTCAGAATAGCAGATTTTGGGTAGAGGCATTTTCCTTCACATAGGATTGCAACCCCTTCCTTCTAGATCTATCAAAACAAATTAAGAAACAGTGATGGCTTCTGCTGGAAGAGCATTCTGCTGGAATGGAGGAAGCAACAACAAACACAATTAATATTTTCTGTGTGGTTTTGTTACTCCAACCAAGAATCTGGCACTTCATAAGCAATATAATATCAGGAAGACATTTAGAAAGATACAGTTTGATGCTCATTAGTAAAACATTATTTCAATGGGTTATTTTGTTGATTCTAAAGTCCTGGCTTTCAAGTTTTTTATTTTGTATCCTTAATGAATGTTTTTTTTTCATCCTCTTGTAGCATGAGTATTTTGTTCCAAATTATTTTTATTTATTCTATCTTCTTTTAAGTATACGTGCTGAGCATACAGCTTCTGTGCTTAATCACTCCAGTTTCAGGATATTCTAAGGGTGCAAGCAGCTTAAATCCAGCCCCCAAAGTCCAGTTAAAGAATGAGTTTTAATTATATACAGTATTTTGAAAAGCCCATCCCAAATGTGTATAAATGTTAAGTAATTTTTGTGAGTTGTATGCATTCTGTGAGTAAAATAGGAGGCAATTTGGGGTTGCACATACCACATATATTGAGAGGTCTCTGTACCCACTGCAAAAGCAAAAGAAGTTTTCCTTTTCAGATCCTTTCTTATCACAATTGTAGATATTGCTGGTCTTAAGAATTGTTTTGAATTGTAGCACACAAATATGAGGAGAATAAAAACTTCTGAAACTGCTCCAAGCCCTGTTCCTGAATCTTTCCATCTGTCTGCAGGCTTGCTTAGAGAGACAAAAGATCATCTGCTGTGCTGAAGACTTCTGTGCTGGAAAAGGCATTTCACCACAGGGCTTTTTCCAGCCCATAAATAATTTCCTTTGCTTCTCTCAATGCCCTTTCCAAAATTTATCATTCATCTTCAGATTTGGACTCTGCATTCCCATACTGAATTTACCACTGCTGCATAATGATGCCACGTCCTTGTTCCCACTTAGTGCTGTTGTGTTCATATATCCCCCAACCTTCTTTGTGCCTTTGGCCTCACATTGTCTCAGGCTCATCACTGGGGTTTGAACCAGGCAAGGAGGACTGTGATGTGCTGCCCTTCACCTGCTGCCATTAGCAAGGCTGCAGGCAGTGCTCTGTCACACAGTTGGGGAAAAGCTGTGTCAGAACCTCTAATTAGTTGTTACAGAAATAACTTTTCTGGTTGCATCTTCTGATAGTTGGTCCAAGGTATGTAGCATCATATTTAGCTATTTCAAAGCACAGTTTTCTTGAAAAATGTCAGATTTTTCATGTTCTTCAAATTGTTCAGTTGAAACTGTTAGCATCCTGATGTCAAAGTTTGAGTGAGGTGCTTGGCTGTTCCAGTGCCCAAGCCTAAGCTGTCAGAGGCAGCCTGATGTGCTGTGGCTTCTGTAAGCATAGTTCAGACTTGAGCAAGGTGTAGAGATTTCTGAGATAGCTGCAAGCAGTTTTAATCAGGCCACAGAGTGCAGCACTCTGAAATTATCCTTGTTCATAAGGATTTCCCCTCCCTAAAGGATTGCATTTAATTTTTCTACTGATGCTTTCAGGTTCACATAACATAATTTTCCATACTTTTTTTTAATATTTCGTAGCTAGGGAGCAAGGTGGAGATCTTTATTACTGTAATTCCATGCACGTCTGAAGTCAGTTCCATTTAGTAACTCAGCTTACAAAAGCAATCTGCTATCTTAATAAATATTGTCCTGCAAAGATCTAGAAAGCTTCTAGTTTGGCAAAGGACAGAAATAAACCCTGTTTGCTCTATTAGACACTGCAGCTGGTGAGTATGAAAGGAATGGTCATTAGTCACGTTTTCACAAGAGCAGCGTCTCCTGCAAACATGTAATAACTAACTCTTAAAATATAAGCTCTTGACACTTTGGACAAGTTAAAACTTTCACTACTTTGTTTTTAGTGCAAAATTAAAATTAATGCAGAAATGCACTTTGCTGAACATGTTTCTATGCAGAGTTATTTTTGCCTTGGGAATACAGATGCAAGTGCAGCTCCAGTCTGATCACACAGTGAAGACATTGCCAGCACCAAAGTGGTTCTTGGCACCAACCAAAAATGTAATGGGGATCCTTGAAGTGACTGAAGTACATCTCAGTGATACTTGGAAAATTAGTGTACATAAATAAGTATTAGTATATTTGCATCTCATTGATTCCATAAATTAATTCTTAGTCCCTCCAGTAACCTCTGTTCATAAATGCATATTATGTAAAGAAAGAAACAGAATTGTTCACGTTTCACCATTCCTTGTTGCTCTGGCTTAATTTTAAACAGTGCAAGCAACAGGCATTCCATTACTCTTCCAGGAGGGAGCTGAACAGCCCCAGATTAGTTTCTTCCTGCTTGAAACTTGTTCTGATTCAAAATGTTCATTTTTGTCTTTTCACTCCATTTCTCCCAATAATGTCATAAATAATTAATCAACCAGGTTGCACAAACGTTTAGTGTTTCATGTTAAGAGTCAGGTAGTTCAATGCTTAAGGCTCTGTGTGACTTCCTCCTTTCTTTCATTTTTCTCTGAACTTCTCTAGTTTATTCATATCTTTTGATGCAGTATTCTGTCTTTTTTCTAAGGAAAAAAATCTTTTTCTAAATAGGGGAGGGAACATAGCTTAGATTTCTCAGTTTTGAGATAGCAATGTCTGGCAAACCAACATGTTAATCTTGCAGTCCAGTCGCTAAACATGTTAAAGGAAGAGATACTTGTATTATAAGCCTACTAATATTTAATTTATACTTGAATTTAAAGTTTTTATCCTTTTGGAGGAGGATTTTTATGTTTAAATATTTTCTTCCTTTTCTCTTTACTACTGGTATTGACCAGAAACGGAGTTGCTGCTCAGAGGATTTTGGTTGCAAGCTCTTTTTTTCTTAGAAGCATCACAGTGAATACTGAAGGCAAAAGCCCTCTCAACATATTACAATTAGAAGTTCTTGGGTTTTTTTCCTCAAAGGTTTTCTGGATTTGCCTCTGATCAAAATTAGAGACAGATGGTTTGTTTTGCTTAGAGCCTGTAGTGGTTATCTGGCTGTGGAAGGTGTTGATTCAGTCTCCCTTTTTCTGATCCTTTATTATCCTCATCACAAGGCCAAAAACATAAATTTCATGCCACGTAAAGCAGTGGAAAGTTCAAATTTGATCCTCCAAGAAGTACCAAGTTATTGAAGCATTATTCAACTTGAACATTAGCCCTAGTAGCAAAATGTTAAGACTTCCTTTCTTTTCATCTCTACCTTTTCCTTTCGTTGAAGTCCCATATTTCAGTTGTAACTTAAAGAAATCTCTAAGTGTGCATAATGCTTTAGGACTGTACAATCCAGAACTTAAATTAGCAGAAATAGTTACTGAAATTATAGTTCCCTTCTGCTGAAGATAGTATATTTTTTTTTTCTTTTTTTTTTCTTTTTTTTTTTTTTTTATTTTTTTTTTGGAGCAAGGACTGAGTCCTCCAGAACTTGCAGTCAGAATTACTCCTTGAGACAAGGGGACCATAATGCCCAGAGGAGCTTCTCATGCCTCAGAATGATTTGGAGCTTTGCAAATCCCAGCCCTATCACAGTATTTGCACAACAGCTAACTAATGCTGCTGTTAATGTTAGCTTTTATCTTTCAATATGAGCACTTTCATAGTCACTGACATCCTACCCAATTCTTTCTATCAACAGAATTATTTGAGGCTTTTAGGGTTGGAGAATTATTCAAAGCAGACCAGCTATACACCTTTTTCCTTAAATATCTGGGTCCAGAGAGGTGAGAAGAGGCACTAAATCTTGTTGGAGTTCTTTTATAGGACTGTTAGGTGATCTGGATTGCAGCAGAATTTTTTCTAAAGTTACCTTTGCCTTCCAGGCAGCAGTTTATTCAGTAGCTGAGGAAGAGTGGTTTTACTGAACTCTCGGTTATCATCTGCATAGCAATTTTTTTGTTGGATAAAAAAAAATCATGTTTAGAGTATCCTACTCCATTGCTTTCTGCATTTTATGGTGCTTCTATTATGTTCACGAAATAAATCTCCAAAAATATGCTGTGTTTTACTTAAAGCTGAGGATTTACTTTTATTGCATAATGTTTTGTGCCTCACACAATAGCAAAAGCAGAATTCCACCAGATACTCTTGTTAAACAGTCTCAGTGCACTTCCCTTAATTGTCTTTATAATGCTTTACTCCTAGAAACAAATATCATAGCCTTTAATTTTAATATCATATCTCTTAATTTTAAGTAGCTGCCTTAAAGCCTTCTACCTGCCTGTCACCCATCAGGGTAGGGAAGGACAGTGTGGGTTGGGGTGGCTGGAATTGCTTAGTTCTGTGCTGGGATGAAATTGATGATCCAAATGGATCTGGGAGCAGTGAATCCAGGAGGTGAGCACTGTGTGTGCTCCAGGACTGATCCCTGTCCACTAGATGCCACTATTACTGCTCCAAAATGGGAATAACCAGGGGCCACTGAGGAAAACAACCGAGGACGATGGAGATAAGCAAAATAAAACAACAAAAAGGTGTAAAAGTTGAGCAGGGGGAGGTTGCCCCTCGGAAAGCTGCTCTCAGCTCCCCTGATTGCACACAGCAGCTTTTCTTCTCAACCACTGCAGGATTTGCTGTTGGAAGCACTGGACTCAGTTTTTCAAAGATTGTATGAGAAATGATGCTGTAGAAGCCACTGCTGCTATATCTGTGTTATCTCTACCTTATTTGCAAATTGAATATAAATGTAGAGATATAAATTATGAACAAATCTTTTTTAATAGATGGAATATTAAAAATATGGTGTTTGCTGAAGACTTTACTTGTAAATGTTGAATGTGAATTTGCTGGCTATATCTTTTGAAATAAGGCTCCTGGCATACAACTTAACATCCTGTTTAAGGAACAGTAACATTTAATTATTTTCTTTTTAATTTTTGAAAAGGGATTTTAAAAACAAACTCCATACTATGGGAAACAGCAGGGAGAGAAGAATAAAATACTGTAACAATCTCCTTCTTACTTCCTAAACATTTAACATCTGTGACCTTGAAGTTCAGTATCTTGGGACTTTTGAGATGCAAATATCATGCTTCCCATTGGAAAAGGATTTAATCTCTCCAGCAGGCAATTCAGGCTCTTACTATGGCTTGCAACACTGACCTTTTTATTAGTCCTGGACCTTCTAGCACCTTAAACCACTAGCCAGGGGAAGGAGTGTAATGTCCATATTCAGTGAGAAGAAAGGATTCTTTTCTTACAGAAGGTTAAGTTGCTGGGAAATGATGCCCATTGAGAGCATTATTGCAGATTTTCTTGTTAACTACAAGAGCACGAATGATGCAAGCCAAGGTGGCAGAAGTTGCCATTTGACACATGACCGTGGACTTTCTCTTTTACATAACACAAGAACAAAGCACAACGACTGCAGTATGGGGAAAAACTTGAATTTTATACAGAACTTTAGTTAAATTTGTTAACAACTGTCAGGTAATTAGTGCAAGGAAGCTGAAGTGTTGGTTGGCCTGTGTACGTGAGTACTGCCACTGTCTGGAGAGCTGCTGCTCCTTTCTGGCTGCTGCAGGAAGTTTGAAGAGCAGAAGAACCAGGTGCTTCATAGCATCAGCTTGAAGGCTCCTTTGCAAAGGTCCCTTGCCAGTGCCATGTGAAAGTTCCACTGTGTACAGATCTAAGTAATTACAATAATTTCACGCTTATAAGGTGCACCAGAGTATCAGGCGCACTTCTGGGTTGTCAGAAAACTTACAAACTTTGTCCATATACAAGGCACACCGGCCTATAAGGCACACTTCCAGGTTTCATTCAAAATTTTAGTCAAAAGGGTGCGCCTTTTAGTTTACATGTATCAAGCTTTCAGCTGCCTGCAGACAAACTCCAGTATCTCTACCAGTCTTCACACCTTTGCTCTGTAGCAAAAGACACTCAACAAGAATTACAGTAGTTTCACGATTATAAACCGCACCTGAATATAAGCCGCACT
>VRYO01002734.1:9186148-9289623 GCA_009812075.1 Sialia sialis | reverse complement strand
ACTGGGGTAGGCTGGATGCTTCAATGAAAAAGGTGCGGCTTATAATCGTGAAATAGTCAAAACTGTGCCATATCTTGGATACATCCATCTTAGTTTCAGTTACCAGATTAGCCATACATAGTGGTTCCAGGACGGGATATGTTTCTCTTGCCAAGGACAGCTTGTTTTTACAATTTTTTTGGGAGGGGAGGGGAAAAACTGCCTAAAAAGAACATAATGAATTAGCTGCCCACAAATAGTGTTGCCTTCAAGGTGAAGGTTGTCACAGCCCAAATTTTCAAAGACCTTTTGGTGCCTCTTAAGCACTTGATGCCTGTCTCCTTTACCAAGTGAACATACTGGCACAATCAACTCTTTATAGCTATTTAAAACTATAGGTTTTGTGGTCTTCTTTTACATAATTCACTACCTGGAAGCCAGTCATGAATGTAATGTGGTACTTTCTCAGTAGGTAAAGGAGGTCATAAATATGCAGTAATAATTCATGACAAATGGGCAATAATGATGAATAGTGATGGGTGTTTTCTATTTGCTTTTAAACTTCTCTCAATGATCAGCCTTCAGGAACTTGTGTTTTGACTTGCTCATATTTTAATCTACCAGCTGTAATTTTTTCACCAGAAGTCGATATATATTCAGTGTAAATACATGTACCCTACTCCAAGGTGTTGTCTGTAATAAAAGGCATCTGACACTATTTAAGATCTTATTGGGCACCTTAATTACAGTAAATTTGTGCCTTTTAATCTTAGCATCTATCTCTTTAGTATACAAAGATTTGTCAAAATTCAAGATTTTAAATAAAAGCTTGTAAAAATTTATGTTTGTATTTCTTTTCAAATATTAAGCCTATCAGCAAAAGACCCAAATGGATAAAGAAGCATTTCACTGTTTCCTTGGCTATTTGGGTGTATTATTCTTCTGGTTTATTCTCTTATTTGAAAACAAATCTAACAGCTCTCGAAAAACCAATGTGAGCGTGGTGTTAATGCAGACTTTTCCAGGTCTAAGTATAACTTTTAAGATGTTATTATGGAAATTTCTTTTTGCTGACAGCAAATGATAAGACCTAAATAGCAAACATATGTCCCTGTTGATCAGTCTCAACCTTCCCTCATTCTGGGCTTGTGTAAAGTGCAGATGTCCTTGGTGTGTTACATTCCCTGTCCTAACACAACTTTAATGGAAGTTCAGTATGAACACACTCTCAGCAGCTAGAGGGATACAGAGCATGGTGCTATTAAAACATTACTCACTCTTTGAACTTCCTCTGCCCCGATGCATCTTCTGTAAAATCTATGAGTTTTCCACTTTCTTTTTTGCTTTATGCCCAGCTTTGGGCATTTCTCTCACTGTTTGAGGCACAGCAGGGTCCAGAAAGACACACCACATACAGACTTGCTGTAAATACCACAGTGAGAGGGATTGTTCATGGCAGACTAAGAAGGACATTTTAAATATTAGCTGTAATTTAATTCAATCTGTTTTTCAAGTGAAAATGAATTTTGTGCTGGACCTAAGCTGTTTCTGACCCCACATCTGCCATTTAGGTTTCTTGAAAGTAAAAGAGGGGCACCTTTGACAATTTTTCTTGGAAAAATGTCTCTCCCTTGCCTTTTCTTCCCCTGCAATCTGTGTAACTGAAAGCAAGTTTATTTAAAAGAAACCCTGAAAATTGAATGCTCAACCTCAATTTAATTTTTAGGTCTTATATTTTGCCACAGAAACCCTATTAATTAAAAAAAAAAAAAATTCAAAACACACCTAAAACCAAACAAACCAACCCCAACCAAAAAACAGAAAGCCTCAAGCAAGCAGAAAAATCTGGGAAAATTCCTACTTTTTTTTTAGAAAAAGCAGCTGAACTATGAAATGTATTATTTGCCCGACTCCAGTCCAACTGTAATCCCCGGCACAAAGATCCTCTGTATTTTAGAGCTGGTATTTGCCAACCACTCCTTGGGGCATTCTGTTCTTGCTCCACTCTCCTCATGCTGCATTTAGCAGAGCCCAGTGCTATTTGTGGTTGCAGCCCCTCCAAAGCTTATTATGCCCATATTTCAAGTACAAAAGCCAAAGTAACTTGCAGTTTCTCCCTAAGCAGCCCCAATGTTTTTTGGATAGATTGTATAATGCAGCTCAGGCTCATGTGCTAATTGTTAATTTTAGAATTTAAATGGGTTTTGTTCTATTCAAAGGAAGTAGGCTGAAGGTTTCTGAAAACTCTGAGTTTAGGAAAATGGTTTGGTCTCTTTTAGAGTTTGTGAGTGAATTAGCTTTTGCATCCATGGAGATATCCTTAAGTGATACTTTATTCAAAAATCTTTAATTTTTACTGAATGTGTATGCTTTTCTGGACTCTAAAATAAGATTAGAATTATTTTAAGGTACATTATCTCTAAAAAATGCATGGAATATTAGTTGTTTATGTAAACATCGATTTCGTCCTAATTGTTTGTAGCCAGTAATGGTGGTTTTCCAAAACAGAGCTGGCTGTTTTAGGTTATGTTTCATTTTAAACCATCTTGTTCCTAAACACTGAGATGTTCTTCTGTTCCTTTCTGAATCAAAACCTTATTCCTTTTATCCATCCATTTACAAGCTGATTGATATTTTTATATAGTTTGCTTATTTTCAACTGCAGCAGGTTTTTAAACAGAGATTAATATTTTAATTTGCTTTTAGGCCTCTTTTCACCTCACATATCAGAAAACCAAACCATATCTGTCTATGTGGTTTCCAAATTAAACCTAGTTTCCAATAGCAAAATTAGATTCAGATGTAGGGTTTTAATTTGAATTAACTTAATTTGGCAGTTGTAAGTGACAGGAGGATTGGAAAGGCGAAGAAAGAAAAAGTTGGCTAATTTCAATGAGGTATTTGTGTTTAACAGTGAGGGCTAATAATGCCCTTTCTCTGCATCCTGGTTTGGTTTATTTTCTTTTATGCCATTATTTGTGTTTAGTGAACAGCTGGGCCAGTAGTTCCCATTTGTAGTCTTTTAGCTCTGTGAAGTAGCACAGAAAGTAATGGACATTTGCAAATTAATGCTTACCCTTATTTTCTGCTCATCTGATGTAGTTCTCCTTTTGGAGCAGAGATGTAGTATCAGAGCAGAAGTAATTACTGTGTTAAAACTAGGATTGCAGTAGAATATTTTGCTAATTAAACTTGTTGCATTTAAATTGCTTCCTTTGGATCACTATATAGAAGAGAACTATTTTGAACAATAAATGAAACCTCTTTCTTTCTCAGAGACCCAGAATTGCAGATGGTCAGATTGTATGTGAAGCACCTAGACTCTGAATTAGGCTTTTGTATGAAAGGGAGAAAGGTAATTTGAATGTTTGAACTCCCTGTTCCTCCCACACATACACAGGAAGCTTGCCTCAAAATGAACAATTCTCTAAATAAAGACTAATAAGAAGCTAAATTAATTAGAAGGTGTGATTTGAAAAGACATTGATGAGAAGAGTCTGTCATTTCAGACAAATGGAATGGAGCTAAATAAATTAGGCCACATTAATATCTCATTGTTCTGTGAGGAGCTTTCTTTTATTGCATTCATTAGAGGGTACTACTTGAAATGAGCCTTTACTAGCCATTATGGATTCAGTTCTCATTTACCAATGCCTAACCCACAGCTCCTGCATTAAAAATGTTTCAGCAAATCCACATAGTTTCTGCAAATTAATATTTATATTTCTGGATGCTGCACTTTTCATCCACAAGATAGTAGGCATTGAACATTAAGGTTTTCTCTCACTGAATTGTCAGTAAAGAAGTCTTACATCTAAAGATTTGAGAAGCAGAAGTCTGAAAATATTTTATAAAATAAACTGTATGCCTATCTCATACAATAGGATATTCCTCCTACTAATATTCTTTCCAGTATTTATTTATTTTGATAGAAAATATCCTGTCTCATGACTTCAGTGGGCCTTTGATAGCTTTTTAAAGTGTCCTTTAAAAGTTTTCTTCAGTATATAATTAGGATACATTGGAAATGCGCATCTCATCATGCCTCTCAGAAAACGAAATGTGTATTTTTCCTTTTCTTTTCTTTTTTTTTTTTTCTGCAGATGGAATATTTGGGAGATGTCAGCGAGTGCCAGTAATAGACATCTATAAATATGACATTTCAGCCCCTGTTCTGCAGCACCTGAGGATCATCCTGGAGCAGCTCTCACGCAGAGGTACAGTCAAAACCCCAGGGTGGGGTGAGATGCACTGGGGCTTACAATTATTTGTGCTCCCTCTGAGGTGATGTCTCCAGAAGTTTTTGAACACATTTGTGTTTCAGCCCTGCTGGTGCAGACTTCGTAAAAGTAAAAAAGCCTTTGGATTCACTGAATCTGCCAAGAGGACCTGGGGAAGCAATTCCAGGAGAGAATTTCCTCTCTGTGACTGACACTGTGCTGGAAAAAGTTAGCATCCATGAATGCTGGTGTCAAATAAATAAATCAGCAGAGGAACAAAAAAAAAGTTTGCCTTTTGCACCGCAGCATATTTTAGGGTGCCTGGGCAGAAAACAAAAAATTTTCAGATAGCTGGAAACTGTTCTGAACTTTTTAATGAATTCAGATAAAAAAACTGTTCTCATTACCAGCTGCAGCTGGTCCATTTTTTTAAATTTTTGTTCACCTTTCCAGTGTTAATCTCTCTGCTCTTTCCAAAGCCAGAAAGGATTTTCTAGCTTTTGAAGGGCATAATTTGAACTAACAAATCAAAACTTGTATAAAGTGAAATTCAGTAAGGTGAAAAAACCTTTAAGATACTAATACATGAAATAATCATCTCTTGTAGACACTTACTGGACCAAGTGCAAATTATTCCAAGAGTATTGTTGGAATGTTTAACTTTGCACTTGCATCACCTGTCTGGGTGTTTTTACCTAAATATTTTCCAGTCACAATCTCAATGACAAAGTAGTAATGCTGTATTAGCATGATGCTAGTTTAATCATGAGAAAAAAATTGATTTCTCAGAAGTGTGGACCTCTGCTTAGAGACTGGACTTCTAGTTTGGACGATCATTTAGAGCATTTAAAATTTTTCCAGGGACTTCTTTGCTGTCCAACAGCCCATCCAAATTAGACAAACTCAGTAAAACTTCATGGTAGCAGCTCCTGCCTGACTAACAGTTACATGTGAATAGTACTTGTTTTACTTGTCATTTTCTAAAGGCTGAGTAGTGCAAGCAAAGTTTTGAAAGTACTCTGCTGACAGGACAGCACTGTATGAGTGCAAAAACTTGTGTCTGGGCTCTGTTTGAATATAGTGAGGAAGGAAGAGAGGACACATTCATCTCATGAAGTCACCTAAATGAACACCTGAAGTGATCATGCACACATGGACAGGCAGCAGTTATTTATATCACCTAACATAGTCAGTGTCCTATTGAAACTTCTCCTATGAGGATGTCAGAGACCTGCAGGAGACTGATGTCCCTGTGAAAGGAGCATTCAGAGGGGATGGCATACCCCAGGCCATCTCAGAGGATGCTCTCCTGCCTCCATCTCCCTGCTTACCATGCCATTTTGGTTAGTTCAATGAACTCATGTGGCCTCCCCTTCTAAGTGCTCCTCTGATCAGTAGAACCACCCTTCCTAGGACCTTTGTTGTCCACGGCCCACCTTCCTGGATTTTACTTTTTTGTGTAGTATGCTTCTTTTAAGGAAACTTGAACATTAAAATATGCTTTTTTATAGCAAGAAAATGACAAGGAAAACACAGATTGAAACCACGGTGGAAATTAGGACTTCTGCTTTTATCTGCTTTACTTGTGACATTCAGAGGTGCATACACAAATGTGTGTATTTGAACTGACACAAAACTTTTGCAGCTGTTTTTGTGGTGTCTAGGAGTCCCAATGAAGGGACTCTTAAATATATCTATGAAACATAAGAGAATGCTCAAATCATTGATGTGATAAAATATATTTTTTCTTTTTTTTTTTTACTCTTAGTATCTTGCAAATTTTGTTTAGTGGGGACAGAAATATGGAAAGAGTGGAATCAAGACTATCAAATTGATGGATTACTGACAGGTTGCTCAGCAAAGACTCTGCTGCTTACTGGTGCTATCAGACATAAAACATACAGCCCTCAGGTCATGTTTTCTGGCTGTGATGGTCACTTGCACAGTTAATGCTGTTCTCCTGCACGTGGTGTGCAAAACGGGATAGCCATTTCTGCAGTAAAGACAGATGAAACATTGTCAAGACTGCACGAGTATTTCAGGCAATCACCAGAAAGGGCTTAATTTTTTCAGAGATCTTATTTCCTTTATTTGTGTGATACCCCATTCTTATTTTCTCCAAAAGAATTGTCTAGCTCAGCTTGGTGGTGCCCACCTTCCCTGGAAAGAATAGGGGACAACATCTATTGCATCTGTTCTCTACTTTCTGTAAACAACAGGACAATGGTAGGTCTCATGATTAGTAAAAATTTTAGTAATGCCTATGTTGAACCCTTTCTATTTTTATTAGATGTATATACAATTAAGGATGAGATATTCTGAGGGTAATTAACTTGAGTAGTCTTCTAGGTTCTTATTTATTTAATTTTCTAATGCGACCTGGTTTGTCTATTTTGTTTCCTTCCTGATACAGTCTTGCAGAATTAATAAGATCTTCTTTTCCCTCCCCAGCCCTGACAATAGTCTGTTGACATATATTTCCATAGGATTAAAAAAAAAAAATCAATAGAAAACTTTTTAAAATGTACATTCTATTTCATCCCTCTTTGCTGATTGCATGTAAGTGGTGCCTATGTTTGAACCATGGCCCAAATGGAAGACTGTGTGGTGAGATGTATAAAACAAAGGACAACATGATGTGAATAGCAAACAGAATTTGTGACTCTGCCAACTCTAAATGTTTACTACAATGGGGAAGAATAAGACAGAGGCTTAGATGAGTGACACACCTGATGATAATCTGTTTAATAAAGGACTTTGACTAAAATTGAATTCAGGTTTCATAATGATACAGTTTTTATGTCTTCTTCACACATTGAGTCTATCTTTGTCTACACTATCTACTGGGCAGATTGATGATAGAAATGAATGCCTTGGAATATTAGACAGTTCCCGACAAAGAAATGATCTGTTAGCATTCAAATACCCTTGCTCATGTCATTTTCACTCGCACTGTCCTTGAGTCAGTCAAACCCTCATGAAGATTTTCTGAAGGTTCAGTGTTTATAAATGGGACTGTCTGTATGGGAAAAACCCTTCTCACTGTTGCTGAAGCATGATAAATCACTTTCTGAAGCTGATGGAACTTTATATTATAATTCATAATAATTTATGAGGAATTGAAACATTTTTCATTGTGTGATAAACAGGACAGTCAAAATGATGCCACGTAGATGGGTCTGAATCATTTGAAAAGGGAAGGAAGTATCAGCACAGAGGGGTGAATGAGTAATGCCTGAAGGAAAGGGAGTTACTTATCCCCGTGGTTGGTCTTCTGCATCCTCTTGTCCAACTTGGAAAATTACTTTTTGGAGTGTACAAGAATAATAAATCATGTGTGCATTTCCTGGTTTGAGATAAAATACAGAAAATAATTTTCCCTTTTTTTTTAACTTAAGTGTATTAAATGTATTTAAAAAAATAAATTCTTCTTGTCTGTACAATAGTCACATTTATATCGTGAAGGCAAAGTATTCACTAAAATAAGATCCTTAACAAGGTTGTGCCAACAGTTCCACATTGATTATTGACCTATAAATCAGAGCTGATAGGAGAGCTGAGCATGGGACATCATAACCCAAACAGGAAGCCTAAATAGTACTTGCAATACCACCACATGCGATAATAAATGAAAGCAGTAGTATTTTTCAACTCGCATGCTCCAAGAGGCATTTATGTGTGTTTCATGGGATTAGAAATAGTAGCAGTGATTAGAAATGGTACCATGACAATGTGGTACCAACTCTGTGAATGTGCAGCTGCCACAGCAATGGGCATTCCCTGATGGAGCTGCTCAGAGGCTGGGCACACATCCTTAAAAACATCAGGAAGGGAGGGTTTGCTCTGGGTCACAACAAATGCCCATTTGACTTGGGACTCTGCCTCTGAGAGAGCACTGCACATTTAGGAAAAAAGAAATGTAATAAAAGATTCCAAGTCCAGAGAAGTATTTAATACTTTAGTATTTAGTACTTTAGCTCTATGTCCTTGGTGTTGTGTGGTTCTCCTGAGCTGGAAGTGTTTTTGTGTTTGCTCCATGCTCGTGGACACAGTTCCTAGTACAGCTTGATGGGTTGCTGCGTATCAGAAAGAAAAGTATGTTAAATTAATAATCAGCATTTCAACCTCTGTTTTCTGTTTTACTCAAAATGTAACTAAATTACCTCCGTTTTCACTTTTCTGCAGGAAAACCAGATCAGTTATATTTTTTTTAAATTTTATTTTTGTGAGAGCTGGTGCCATTCCTAAATAGTTCCTCAGTATGCCATTTAATTTTTTGCAATGACACCTTGTTCAAAATAATAGTTTCAAAGAAAGCAGTTTATTTCACTCTGTTTTGAACAAAGTCCTGATTAAGATATTCAGATATCAACAGTAATATTAAGCGAATCAAAAAGAGTGGGATGTGCTTTTAAATTTTCATGTAGTTTAAGTCAGCAAGAAATTGTGGACAGATCCATGGGCTGTAGCAATAGGCAGCATATTTACAGACTATTAAAAAAAATAGTACTTTTCCCCTCTTATTGCTTTCTTTGCAAGCCAGGAAGCTCTTGACAGGGAGAAAAAATTATCTGTCTTAAATTAATTCTAACCAGTTAACTGTAAGGTGATTAATATAACTTTGCTAGAAATAATTTTATACTCTTACAGCAAACTTGTTTAAAAAACTGAAATGATTTACAATCAGTTAACTTGAAAATTGAAATGAATGTGACTTGTCACATATAGCTTGTGAATTACAAAGAGGTTGCTAAATATTTCTTTCAGTCAGGACTATTTTTCAAGAAAAAGTAAATTTTTTACTCCAAGAAAGGTAAGAGTTGAAAGTAAGCTTTTATAAGCTCAGTTTTGAAATAAACTTAAAAGGAATAATGCAGTTCTTGCACATATTTGTGAGGTGATTATCACATCATTATGGAGGAATACAGAAAGCTGAAACCCTGAGAGGTAAGAGAAAGCAGGTTTTTTTAAAATTGAAATATTGATATAAATGAAGGCAAACTCTTCTTTGGCAGAGAGCAGTGTGTTTACATCTAATTTCCTGGGCATCAGCCTGCTCCAGACATCTGGCTATGGAGCAAATTCTTCTCCTAGATGGCTGCTGAAGCCAGGAATTGAAGCATAAGTCCCATGATGAGCTACAGCAGAGGAGCTCAGCTGGGACTGGACATATTTACCTTCTCCTGCTATCACTGTCACGCTGCCTTAACTTTTTGCCTCAATGGACAAAAACGTGCTGAAAAGGTTGCAAAAAACTCCTGCCTTTGTTAAGTGCTGAAGCACCACTGACATTTTTCAGTCTCCAAACACATAAATGGAAGTTCAGAAAAGAATGAGTTTCAGAAAAAACAAGAACGTTTATTTATAGAGCAGCAAATCCTGTTTTGAACACCCATGTGTTACACAGCAGAGTACCAAAACCCACAGATTTTTTCTTTTTCTGTTTATTTCTTTATATGGCTGCTCTGCTTACCAGAGATAATCTGACATGGCACTGACTTATCAGATACCCTATAATATATTTGTGAAAAAGATTCTTTTTAGGAAATTGGTATTTATGAAGAATGCATTGGAATTACAAAAATTATTATAGTATATAATAATATATATATTATTATATTTACTATTGTGTAAAGCTTTTTTGATTTGGCATCATTTGAATTTTTCTTTTTTTGGAAGACATATATGTCATGATAGCACCACATTCTCTTGTCTAAAAAGAATGACCAATCAGAGCTTTTTCTTGTGTTTTTGATAAAATAATACAGTAATTTCACGATTATAAGCCACACCTTTTTCATTGAAGCATCCAGCCTACCCCAGTGGTGCAGCTTATATTCAGGTGCGGCTTATCTATGGACAAATCCCAGCGAAACGCCAACCCAGAAGTGAGAGCCGGCCAGGGAGGGCGCCTGGGGCTGCCTTTAAAGGCTTCACTGGTCTATGAAAACTGTTTGCAACTCGAGCACCTGACACCAAACCCTGCGCTGGCGCGATTCTCTTACTAATTTGTTACTTTCTTACACATGGATCCCCTCGCTTTAAAAAAAAAAAAAATGCGGCTTATATTCAGGTGTGGCTTATAATTGTGAAATTACTGTACATTAAATAATATGTTTGGTATAAAGGAGAAGAGGTCTGCATGTCTCCTTTGTGTCATATTTCTATCAACTAGAAGTGACAATTATATCAAACTCTTTGTGGCTGGGTAATTTTACAGCTCTTCTTCCAAAGGAAACTTAGAAATTAGTGATAATATAATACAAATATCTAAGGCTGTTGATCAATTCCTGCCTTATTTACTTTGTTTAGAAGATCTGGCACTTCGTGGATTTTAACTTTTGCACTAAGGTTTTGTCTTTTCCATATCTTTTCCGATTTGTTCTTTTTCTGGTCTTTGAGACTTGAGGACTGTCTTTGTTCCCTCTGTGGAAGAATGCAGATAGATGCCTCTTGTTCTTCCTTTAGGGCTTCCCTGAGCAAGCCCAACAGGCATCCCCTGGATGGTTCTCAGCATTGGACTGGGCAGCAGCTCAGCTGCTGAAAATCTTTCTGTTTGGGATGTTCATGAATGTGTTCTCCTGTCAATGATGTCACAGGGAGCTCTGAACTTCATTCTTACTCTCCTAGTTAATTGAAAAAAATTAACCCCTTCCTTAGGACCATTGGGCTGGGCAAACGCCAGGCTTGCACGATATAGGTACATAATATGTTTTTAAAACACGCTTGAAAATGCATCAATCAAATTGCAGTTCATTATCAGTTGTTCCCACACTTGGAATGTCAGCAAGTCTCAATTCAAGCATGAGATTACTTCTTTAGCTGCTATATTCTCTAATAACACCACTTTTGGAGACTGTGAATAACAATATAGCATACCCAGACTAATTATGCCATTTTGTACCATTAATCTGTAATTATAGCCTATTTACATATTCAACATACAACTGGTTTTTTTATCATTACACTACCAGTGCTTTCTTCTTGACTTGTTTATTGCCAGGGAATATTTTCCTTTTCTACTTCTATATTCGTTGCATATCCTGATCTGCAGTTCTAATCTCTATCTACATGGCCTCATGTTTTTTTAAGATATAAATTCTTAATGACACCCAGTGCTTGACATATTTTTTAAATTTTTTAATAGTTATTCTAAATTCTGAAACTTTCTGGCTTATTTCTCAAAAATCATTATTTAATTTATTAATACAAAACTTCAGTGGGTAGATTCTGTCCCTCACACAATCATGATAAGATTGAGGCTTTACTTCATTTTAGTAACAAGTGTGAATTCCCACAAAAGTTGTTTTTTCCCCTTCTCTGTAGAAGAAGTAAATATATATACATATATGTACATATATATATATGTACATACATACATAAAATATGTTGATGGCTTTTTATTTTCCACTTAAAGTGTTTTCATTGTTTACCTCACTGCTGTAGTAGAGTGCTTCTGACAAATACAGCAGTTTTCTGAAATGGCTGAGTAATGTTTAATTTCTTTTAAAATTTTATTTATAATTTTTTAATGCTGATTCTTAGCCTATATTCATTACATTTCAAGCAATCCCTTCTGTTTTGGATTGCCTATACATGAATAGACAAAGTTGTTCATGATAATAAAATTGTAGTATCCCTCCAGAATTCCATTGCTCAGTTCTTTTACAGATTCTCCCAGTCTCAGAGTGGCAAAAAAGGAGTTTCTCCCCACTTTTAGTCTTTATTCCTATTGTTGTCTGGTTTCTATTTAAACATCGCATTCTTAGCTAAATAATTTCCAGTCTTTTGGGAAGGCATTGAATGTTCTTCCTGCTTGGCTTCCTGCATTAATAGCTATATGTAATGCATATAGCTATTAAACTATGTTTTGTTCTTTACACCTCTTTTAGTTTTGTGGGCTTTTCCTCATATGCTGTATTCTCACATTTCTTTAACATGGTAAGACAATTGATTTTTTTTTCCTTATTTTATCTGTGAGCTACTCACCAATGCAAAACCTCTGACTGGGAGAAAAAGTGGAAGGCTCCTCAGTCTGTCATGTTTCAGAAATGCAACTTTTTTGATCCTTTTATTTTTATGTGGTTCTTTTGAAGAGCTAAAATTCCTGCCTGAGCATCCTCTAGCTCTTTGATACATTCCTAGAAAGCTGTGTTGAGTCTTTAGATGTCCCTTCATCCCTTCTTCAATAGAGAGAGTAATGAAATGAAAATACTTCAGCATTCCAGCTCAGCTTTTTCTAATTGCTGATGAGTTTCAAGTCTTTCCAGGTAAATTCTAACTGAGCTGTGTTCACTTCTGATAATGTTATAGTTACTGATGTTCATTACAGTGTTAAACATTGATCTTTTCATTGTTTTTATAGTTACTAGGTATTAGCAGGCATCCAGCTCATAGTCACATTCAAGATGTTGGAAGGATTTAATACCAGCCAATACTATAAAACAGTGTAAAACTTAATTCAAAATTCTACATGATTAACGGTCAGTTATTTTGTTCATTCGCTTTCTCTTTACAACTCTCCATGATAAAGGTCTGTTCTCTGTGAAATTCCAGGTTTCCCATTTGATCTGCAGTGTGAAAGGCAAGCTCTAAAGGTTTGGACAATTGCTCTTTAGATGATAACATTTCGAGCCTTCAAATATATTTGATACTCATCACCCATCGATTTCTAACCTGACAGACTGATTATATTTATCTTCATATTAGGAAAAGCTCTTCATGTATCCTAACTGTAATGAGTATCATCATCCACTGAAAGTATTTGGTAAGGTCAATTCTGTGTGACTTCGGCCAGGCTGCCCTTTTCTAGAAAAAGAATTAGAGATTTAAAAAATTCCTTAATTTCAAAATAATTCACCTTAACCCTCCATAAAATATTTATGCGTAGTAAATACTTTTACGGTACTTAGAAATTAATTTCAAACAATTTCTAGATAGAAGAAGGGTTATTTAAACTCCCCACCTAATTAAATGAAATAAGTCAATCAGTCCTACATAGGAAGGAAAATACATTATTTTATGTTTTGGGTTATGATGGCTCTGACATCACCAACAATCATCATTGAAAACTGCAAGACTGGGCATTAGCATTTTTGCATATATATATATTTTTGCATATATTTTGCACATATACAATATTCTTCCCTTTTCTTCCATCAAAGTGAACTTTGTTCTGACATTGCTTTCAGGCTTGAGCAGATAGCAGTCAATGCTCAGAAATCAAGACACTAAATTTAAGTTTAAAATTAAAATGTTCATCAACATGGAAAACTTCTTACTACCCATCTTATTAACCTGTGAGGTAATTCCACCAGTCAGTAAATGAAAATGGAATGTGGTCCTCAGTATTAGTTTCTTAAAAGGGGAGAATTTTTTTTTTTAGCTAAGAATAACTTTACAAAGAGTGGATACCAAATTCAATTCAGAAATGAGAAAAATACTCTTGAACCCATCTTGACGTAATTCTGCTTTTTCTCCCTTGCGGGCAGTGCAAAACCTGTCTGCTTTTAAATTTTAATTAAAACTTAGATTAGTTATGATCATCTAATCTTTCCTTTGCTCTGCAGTGTCTGATCACTGTGTATAAGTATCCAAAGTTTAATCTGCTTCTGGTCCTCCTAGATTTGACAGTCTAATTAAGTGCTCAACTTTAGCACTTAGTATATAAGCAATCGCACTTCATGTTTTCATAAGATTTTTAGATGAAATTGGTCACTTACCTGTTCTGCTGAAATGTTCCTGGATAATTTTATTGTTTCATCTTTACTGCTGCATTCATCTCCTTTAGGGACCAACAGATTCTTTCCTGCATGATGCTAAAAAACTATTTGAAGGCTCAGCCTACCATTGACTGTAAAGCATCATTCTGGGATGTCTTAAAGACATCTTCAATATGAAAATTAATATACAAAAATATGTTCACATGCAGACATTGGTTCCTAAGGCTGGTGGTTCATTGTTTGTAAAATCCACTCTATTTTTCTCCCCAATTTTGGATGACTGAATGAGATGTGCAGAGAGCCCTTTGTTATTTCTTGTACGTGACTTTGCCCTTCTCTCTGTTGACCTGGTCTTTACTTTCTTCTGTAATCCTTCATCTCATCCCAAGCTCCTTGTGACTAATTGTTTTCCTTTGAACTTTGGGAAGACATGACATTCATGCCTTACTCTTAGACCAGCAGCTAAGTGTCACAGAAAGCTGTAGCACAAAGTCTACTGCTTCCAGTTTAGGATGTAGATCTTCCTTATGCCAGCTTGCTCAATGTATAGACAGGTGATCCACATTCTGGTAATTCCAGCAGATGTTAAATGGATGGAGATGTTATTTCAATTGCTCTTAGCAACTGTTGAAAGCAGGCTTACATCTGCTCTGTGGGGGCCAGCTTGACTAAATATAAATATAAATATAAATATAAATATAAATATAAATATAAATACCACTACCAGTATCAATATCAATAGCTAAGGGGTTGTAAATTTACAAAACTGTTAATCTTCCACCTTTCACTTCCCATCCCACTCCTCCCATCACATCCCATTCCATTTTCCCTGGCATATCCCATCCCATTCTTAATGACAGTGACTTCCATGGTTCTTGAAGCAGTCTGCCACCCTGGCTTGACTCTTCATCTGCTGAACCCACAGTGTGAGCTCCCATGGGGTGGACAGTCCCAGCTCACACAAACACACACACTTCTGCAGCCTCCCTCTCCAGGGGCTCTTTTTACATATATATATAAAGAGAGAGAGAAACAGGCACTTTTAGGGTGCCTAAAAGACTGTAAATTCAGAAAATTATAGGATGAAGTGAATTGTATCTTTGATTTCACTGGTGATATTGCTTTAGCTGTCCATTGACTGGGGTGTCCCTGGCTGATTACCTCTGCCTTTCATTTACTCATGTAAATTTGGTCCTTTGTGTCTCACTGAGTGCAGTATTTAAGTTCAGCTGTGTTCCAGGCCCTGTGGAGAGGTGTTTAGAGGAATTCCCTTTACTCTAAGGTAAGTAGCTTCTGGCTACAGCTTCACTAGTCCTATTCAGACTGAACAGAACCTGAGAAACAATTTCAAATTCCCACTGCCAGGGTCACTGAAAAAAAAAAAAATCAACTTTGCTGCAGTTTGCTCTGGCCCTTGCTCTTGCAACATTTTAATTATTTTTCTGGAATCCTCTGAGCACTCATCAGTTATCCATGTAACAGCATAAACTAATCAGTGCTCAAATTCTGACCTTTGTTGAATGGTAGGGGCTCAGGCAATTTCTAATCCTGCTGTGTTATTTTGGCATGAACTTCTTTGTTCAACTTATGCCAGAATAGATCCTGTTTTTTTCTTGAACTTTGGTTGGACAGATCATGGTACAGGTCCTTGCCTGACAATTGATGGTATGAACTCATCTTCACTGGAAGAACTGCTTTTAGTCTTGAGAACATTCTTATGATCTTATAATTTTACTTATTTTTGTACTTCACCACTTTTTTTTTTTGGACTAGGGAAAAGATATAGCTGTTTGCATGTCTTTCATATTTTAGTGACTATGTTGTGTAATATCATTTTTTGTGGGGAGAAAAAGCTATTTTATATTTATAATTTTCACACAGATGCTGTAGAAGCAGATCTGTTGAAGTAGTCAAACTGCAGTATTTTCCCTCTTAATGAGAAAGTGGGTTTGGAATGTCTTTATTTGGTATCGTTTCATTAATTTAAAAATACAGCACCTATCTCTGTTTCTATGTTAGTCATTCTTTGCTAAGGCTATGGAAAGCATCAATTTTTATAATAAAACCTGCCATTTTAGCACTTTCACCTCCCTGCTGTTTCACTGAGCAAGAAGCAGTTGAGAGTGGGTGATGTTAAGAAGGAAATGACATCGATTTTCTGCTTTTGTCATACAGGGGTATTTTAAAATGTTCCTCTTTATTTTAATTTTTCTTTTTCAAGGAATCAAGAAAGAGAAAAATACTCAGAAGTTCAATTTAAGGATTCTAGAATCAAAACATGCATGAAAAAAAAGAGTCTTTATCTTCTGGAGGATCTGTGCTAGGACATTGGAAGGGTTGGGTGAACTACCAACTGAGTTTGCAATGGTTTGACCACCCAGGGGGCTTGAGAAATCAAAGGGCCAGAATTGAGAGTCTCTTGGTTTCCTTCCTAGATGGTTGAGCAATGGGCCAACAAGCTCTTCATTCAATATGTAACTGCTTTTAATTAATTAAGATGTATTTTAATTAACTATTATGTAATAATACGAAAGAATATTAATTAATTGATTAATTAATATGAACATTTTATATGTAACAAGAAGCATAACAATGTTTTCTGTCTGTAAAGCACAGTATTCTTAAGTCAATATGGCTTTTTGCTATTATGCTTCCAATGACTAGTGGTGTAGACACTGCTTGCATCAAGAACAAGGTAGAAGTGCAATTATTTTATCAATTTTTACAGATTTTTTTTTTTGTTAATTTATCTTTCAAAATTTTATCCTGCATAAATAATTTCCCAAAGGTATCTACTAAAAAGTCTGGGTGGCTGACTCTTTGAAAATGTACTATGATAAGCTGGTAAGATGCTTTTACAGGTAATTCCAGATATGAAATCAGGTATGATATCAGAACCTCAGTGAAACCCTTCATTTGAGTCACAGAATTTATAACCTTTTATTGGAGTTTCCAAAACATCCATCGCTCTGCATAGATGCACAGCTTCAGTGGCGCAATGAAGAGCGAGCAGCAGGTGGAGCATGCGTATTGATTTTGTCACTGCAGGACTTTGAATCCCACAAAGCAGAATTTAAACAAAATGCAGGAGCCCTGAGAGTAGTGTCACCAGTTCTGAGATGGAGAAAAAATATCCTGAGGCTATTATCCTTGTTATAAATTGTATTGTGGACTTAGCTTTTCCTTCCTGGTGGTGCTTGCTGTGTTACTCTATACTCTGAATAATGAATCTTATATTTTACATGTGCTCTTTCAATTTGTGGAAGATTCATCAGGTGTCGTTGTCTATTTTTGAGAGAAAAATTACTCATCTGGGGTCAAATCACAGATATATAGAGAATAATCAACAATCAGTCTCCTTACCTGCTTCGCTACAGTGCTGATTAATGGACTTAAGTTCATTATTTCTAGATTTAGTTCTCATGTTAAGCATGGTCTGTTGTTGCACAAGTGATATTTACATTCTTTACAACTCATGAAATGCCTACTGCAGCTCCTATAAATATGAGATTTAAGGAACTTTAGATCAAATTACTGTACATCCTTCATTTCCAGGCGGCAGAATTGCTCAGCTTTGTTTTATTGAGTTAGTTAGGCAATAAAAAGTCAATCATTGCAGAGTGTGTGTACGTTTGTAGGCTGCCGTATGTTCAGAGGAAAGTTCATTTTATCAGTGGGTTTGTTTAGCTGGGCCATGCACAGTGAGAGAGCTACATGAGTTCATTCCATCAGGATTGTTCTCACACAGCAGTTATATGGCTATTTGTGCCAGCAATTAGCTTGCAAGTCATAGCTTTAAGATTCTGAAAATTAAATTCTCAACGTCAGTAATCATTTTCATTAACCTCAGTATCTATTTGCATTGTTTACAAGTGAAGGGTGAAGGGTCTTTGAACCTTTGGCCATTTCCTTCCATTGCCCAGCATTGCATCCAACATTTCTAATATTGAGCATTGTGAACTTGACCTGCACTTGGGCTCTTCAAAGGAATCTTTGAGTTCCTCGAGTGACTCATTTCTGTTTGGCTTTCCTTTGGGGTTCAGAGCAGAATCCAACTTGTTTTATGTCTTGGCAAAGCCAGGAAAAGACTTTGTGAAATGATATCTGGAAGATGCAAAAAGCACAGTCCCATCATGTAGCTGGCTTTTTTTTTTTTTGGTTGCAGATGAATCTGAAATAAGCTTTTATTGACATTACCCCCGGCAACAAAACACCATTAGGGTTTTGTTAACAAATGTAAACATGTAAACAAATATTTACATTTTTCCTGCCCTTTTCTGTTAAGCTATTAGGTCTGCTAACATATTTCTGCAGACTGAAAAAAAAGGTCCAGAAGCAATTTTCTGGTTTAGCCAGCTAACAAGTCTGGATAAGTGTAAAAACTCATTGCTCTGGGCTGGTAAATGATGAAGTGCAGTGTTAGCTCACTCAGGTGATTCATCCAGCTGAACATCCTCCTCTGACAGTGATTGGTAGCAGATACTTTGGGGTAGAGTGAAGAAGTGAAAGACACTGAGTAAGTATAGAATAAGCTTTTTCCTTGTATCACTTCTGAAACTCAGATTTTTTAGGGAGTTCACAATTCTTGTATTTTTTTACTTGTAATATGTAAAAGCTAAAAGTTGCTGTTGAAGCAAAGAAGCCATGATGTGATGAAATAGGAGGAAATATGAGCAGTAATTGCATCTTGTCATCACAGGGCTCCCTTAAAAGTGCTTTATAGAGCAGTGAGTCTCTGAAATTCAGTCTCTGAATATTAGTGACTTTTTTTGGAATATTGTCTTTCCTCAAGCAAAAAATCCTCATTATTCATATTGACTGTCAAGAAAATGACAGCATATTTTTGGGATGGCTGTTCTATTTTTCATTAAAATAACTTCTAAAATAGTTAATAATTTCCTCTTTTGGCCACGACTTCCAAAGTTCATTTTGAACAACATCTTGGCATCCCTCAAAGGAGCCAAAATTATTCTAAAGTAGAGTCACAACTGAAAAAAAGTTCTGCATTTCCAAGGACAAATTGCACTGGTGCCAGAGCCCAGGGAGAGCTACTCCTCCACCTTCTACACCAAAGGACACTTTATCCTTAATTGTAGATACTGCAGTGTGACATAAATGAAACCTGGATCTAGTATTTTTATCCTGATGCGGGTTTTTAATGCCTATCATGGGGTAAAGACTGGTTTTCTTAATCAATTAAACTAACTGTTTTCTGGAAGGTTTCTAAGTAGGAATATGCACAGTAGGAGTATGTTTCATAGGAGAGTTGCTTTTAGTAACAAACCATTGAGCCACTGTTCAGTGTGACTTTTTTGGATATCCCGTAGCAATAACCACTGTACCTTCCTTTGGCTGTATCAGCACTAATTCTCGTTGTGAATTTTTCATACATCATATGTTTGTGCTTTTAATGGAAAAGGAAAACACCAGCACCTTCTGGTTTGGGCAGGGAAACAGATGAACTGATTTGACTGAAATGATGATGATGTGGAAAAAGTACAGGAAAGTTAAGAGAAACCGAATCTGCTGTGGAACCATTCCAAATCCTGTTTTGGCAGCCCAAGATTAACTGTGATCCAGCTGTGGAAAGGACCCAATTATTTGCCCCTTAATCTTTTGCAAACTAAGTTCCTGGAAGCTGCATTCCATCTGTCTTGAAATCTGTGTCTTGGCTTATTTTTCACGAAGAAACTCTACAGCCTCTAAGGATGGACAGCTTTGGGATTCAGAGTGACTGTGCCATATGATACATCATTTGAATGTTAGAAAAGCTGTTTCTTTATGAGCACTATACTTAGTAGATAATCTAATAGGTCCATTTACCCTTTAATTTCTTACATTGCTGTTAATTAGTATCAAATTCTGGCGGCATTGTGATGCTGCTCTTGGCCCCATTTTCCATTGCTGTCTCTGGGATTGAGCTTAATTTTTAACATTCTGTAGCAAATTTATTACTCTAGGAAAAAAAGGTATTTTTTACTACACCAAGAATGGGATTTTGTTTTTGTTGTTGTTTTCTATATATTTTTTTCTTTCTTTATGAAATCAGTGACAAGGCTGATGATTAGGGTGATTTTTTGGAAGCATTTGGTAGTGGAAAAGCAGTGTTGTAAACCTGCCAGGAAAAGTATGCCAGCATGCTCCAGATGCTGTCCCACAATGGTTTAGCAGGATTTGGGCTAACTATGTCTCCCTTACCTAAATTCTCTTTGTGGTCATTGCTTGAGGGTGTTATTTTAACAAAATGCCTTTTTAAGACATTTTCTTGGTTCCCCACTATCTCTCTATAAAGCTGGCTACCTGTCGTAAGCATAAATTGGTAACAGGTGCTCTTCTCAAAGTTTTCATCAGTTTTTTGCCCAATTAATTTTTGAAGAAGAGCCCACATATGAGCAAGATTCGCTGGGGTTGTGCTCTGCCTCCCTTCTGCTGGGAGAAGTGATAGAGAAGGTGGCATCAGTTCATTTCATGCTGTCCACAGCAGAGCAAGCACATCTGGATGGGAGACACTTTGTGCTGAGGAGGAGTGTTAAGGGTCTCTCTCCCTTATTCTCAGAGATGTCAAAAATGTTCCAGGATCTCATAAAAACATGTTGCTGGGCAGAACTGAATTAGTTTGACTATTTTGCTTCTGTGTTCCTGTTGAAGAAGCAGGTTCATCTAAATGAGGCAGCATAAACATGAAGCAGAGTGTTTGGGCTTAATGTTACAATTTTTGAAAAAAACCTTAACTGTCAAAGACTTAAAAGGTTCAGCATCTGCTGTAACATATACTGCCAGCCTCTGCGGGGGAATCAGGGCAGCATATTCCAGAAAAGCAGCAATAAGATAAAAGCGCAAGTGAAGTTAGAATCTTCCCTTTGTATTTAGAAAGTTTTCACTGAAGGCTAACAAATCATTGAGAGTATTTATCCCTGCTCTTCCCCCAGTTTTAAGGCTTTCCCCATTTAAAATGTTTTTGTTTGATTGGATTTTGGGTTGTTGTTTTTAAAAAATATATATTACAGTAAAACCTGAGCACCTTTTAATTTTCAGTATTTGTGTTCTCTTTCTCTGGTAGATAGAGAATTAATGTTATCCTCATTTCACAGATGGGACATGGAAGGACTAAAGGGTCAGGTTCACAGAGATATGTAAATATTTATATTTCTATTGATTTCAGTAGCAAGTCTCCTACCTACATAAGATGCTTAAATATGTTTTTGGTCACGGACCTTGGTGATTAGCTGATATTTTACAGGAAATCAGTAATGACACAGGGATCTGAACCCTTTAGTGTTCTTTGAGTTCATCCTTTTTTGCTGTGTGCTTGCTGAGATTATGTGAAGTCTAAGCCTTCCCTTCTCACCAAGCTGGTTTTAGCATAATGGGACAGAGGTACAGAAAGCTGCTTTGATAGCTGTTTGCCTTGGGCATTATGAAACAGAATTGACTTTAAAAAGGCATTTACAAGTGACCTAGTGCTTTCTGGGAGATGGGCACTGCTGTTGGATCAAAAGCTAGAGGAGATACAGCTTTGGGACAGAACTAAAATCTCTCTGTACTGCTTGAAGAATCAGTATCAGAAGAATTTGGGGGGAGAGGGAGTAGGGTAAAGGAAAAGCAGTGTAGGTAAAAGTGATAATTTCTGAATATTTATAACCTCTTTTGTGCTGTTGCACAATTGGAAACAAAGGAGGTGGAGCCTGTGTTCATAATTAAACTCTAATTCTCCAGGTCAGAGGGTAAGGTGATCTGTCTGCACTCTCTGCTTTTCAGGTCAACATATGGTGTGGTTGATATTGGCTCTAGAGGGGTCCTCATACAGCTGGAATGCTGGGGATGTGAATGTGATATCAGCTCTCCAGGGAGAGCTGTAAATTTAACATTGGGGGATAAAGTGAATACAGTATCAATAAAAAGATATTGCTGCTGTTTTTGTCACCTGTGCAGACACTCGCAGCATTGGCAATAACATGCAGGTCAGAACACCTTCCAAAATGTGATGAAGAACTTACTCTCTTCTTCAGTTTTACCACTGGGGAAAACAGATCTGATTTGAAAATAAATCAGTAAGGTCTCTTTCTTCCACTTTGATGTAAGAGCTGTTGATATGGCAACAAAGGTTACTTGAATTAATTCTGGAGAGAAATGTAAATACCAAAGTGTAGGATAATGGGATAATTGTATTGATTGTTACAGTAAGGGTACTTTCTTCTTCTGAGTGAAAAAAAAGTATTTTCTGTGTTAAATATAAAAAGGAAGAGTAAAGGAAAGAGTGTTTAAAAAACAATGTAGAAAAAACAGGGGGGAGAATTACAGAAAAAGCTGCCTGTCATCAAATATAAGACCTCTGAGTTCAAGAAGGCAATACATGATGCAGGCTTACTGATTTAAATTGAGGTTGGATTGGTCCTAAGAACAGCTTTTTTGTAGTCCTTTTCATCTTGATGGATAAGGTTATAATTACTTATTTGGCATCTATGTCTTTATGGGTCTTTGATTCCTGTGGTGAACACAATTGTGAAAAGCAAAGCAGACTTTTTTTGGTTTCAATTAAGCAGATTTTTTTTTTTTACATCAAAAGTGGTGAGTGAAAAATTAAACCAATACATTCCAAATAACACAATTTTAATTCATTTAACTAAACTCTGCAGCTCTGTTGTAGTGTTAGAAGCTGCTCTGGCAGACTTTGTGTTGTTTGCTACAGAACAGGCTCAGCACACGCAGGTTCTGGAGGACCTGTGACTTCAGAGACAACAGCCAGACCCTAAAGAGCATCAGGGAAACTCTGAAACAACATGGTTTGGCATATGGACAGTAATTTTGCCGTGGCAGGAGCCCTTCAGGGATGAGGAAAGGGTGATGTGTCTTTGCATGCACAATTCACTCTGTCAAGACTTGAACTTACAGCTTTAGGCAAGAATATTAGATACCTCAAGTCTACTACATATAAAGGCATTTTTCTCAGTTCAATCACTTCTGTACTTTCCAAGTGATTGGTGATAGGAAATCAGTAGGTTATACCTGGGGTTTCTGGCTGATTTTTCCTTCCATCAAAAGTCCAGAAAACTGAGAACTTATCTGGGGATTTTAATGGTGGAAATTCAATACTGCAGCCTCATTACCATTCTGTTATGGATTCTCTTCATCCGATATCTTGATATTACCACTTAGAGCAGTAAAATGGTTTCAATTTATTAAACTAAGTGTTTAGTTGGAGAAAATCAAAAGTGCATGCTAATGTCACTGTATTGACAGCCCTTTATCCTAGCTGTGGAGCTGCCTGTATTTGTGTTACCATTCCACGTTGGAGGCTGAAGCCACAGTGAAGACATTTCTGTCAGATCGCTGCCGCTTAATTAGACAGTGTTGCTTTCAACAGTCCTGCTTGATAGTTGTACTCTTAAAATACCAGGCTTTTCCAGGGACTTGTGGACATTGTGACTTGTGTAACATGGTCTTCAGCCTGAATATTTCTGAAAATTCAGTATATAGGTATTCAGAATGATGTTAAAAGTCTTCAGTTAGAAAACTGGCAGTACAGAGAGTTTTGGTTTGCCTGGTTTTGAAACATGTTTGCACATGTTTTCTAGAAATAAAATATATATGTTGCTAACTAATTGGCTGAAGCTTGATTGACAGACTAAAATATTTTTAATTGCAAATTCTAAATCTAATTTAAATCTCATTTCATCTGTTCTAAAGAAGCTTGACTGATTAAAGGCATTTAATTTCACTGCCTTGCAATGGATATGATTTTGGTGCCACCTTTTTTTTAACAGGCTTTTCAGTGCCAGCAGTGCAAGTGACGCCTGCGGACCTGAAGGGAGACAGGGTTATATAGTCTGAGTACAAAACTTCAGTGTATTACCCACAAATAGAAAAGATAAAAGTTAAAGAATAAAACAGATTGGTCATTGTCTCCTTTAAAAATACACCTTGAAACTAGCTCAAAAGAAGTTATCATCATAAAGTGTGAGTGTCAAGATTTATCATAAGAACAAATATGTTAGTGTGGTGCTAGGTAAGAATGTCTTTTATTTCTGGGTTAACAGGCTTAGATTTACTGCTGGTGATCTGGATTTCCTTATTGTCATATAATTTTGGCAGTATGAAGGAAGTTATAGTCAAGATCTCTTTGAGTGAGGTATGCTTTGGAGAAAGGGATAGTATGATTATTGTAGCAGCTGAGATACTTGATAAAAAACAGCCAAGTTTCTGACATGTCAGACTTTCTTCTGAAATAAATAGGAAAGGGGAGCAGGCACAGGAGTTGAAGTGATGTGCCCCTAGGTGGGGACATACTGTCAAGGCATTGAAGGAACTGCACTTTGCTATTTCCCCTGCACTGATTGTTTTGTGGGTGAGCTTTTAGGCTCTAATGACAGTCTGGCAGAAGTCATATGAATCTTTCTGGGGAAGAAGGAATGCCTCTGTTCAAGTGTTAGGGGGGAAAAAAACTTTCTGTACATGGAATTCTGTAGATGGAATAAAAATGCAAGTTGCAAATTGACCAGATAAATGCACCGCTTCACATAAATCTATATACTTTGATTGTCCAGGGAGGTGGGAAAACTCCTGTTCCTTGTTGTTTTAAGTTAGCTTGTCTCTCATTGCTGACAGTGGCAGGACAAGATATGTGAAGGAGACTTTGTAGGTTCAGTAGATTCTATAATTTGGGCATTTCCCACACCTGTGAAACAGGCTCTGGAAAAGTGCTGCAGGGCAGGTGTCTCCATTGAACAAAGGAAGTCTCCTGTTTGAACCTTGAATACCTTTGTATTTACCCCAAAAAATACCCTATGTTAGTCCCCTACCAGAATCATCAAATCAGGCGTCTATGAACTCCTCTCAATTATTTATTTACCTGATGTGACTTTGCTGTATTTTTTCTAACGTAGCATTGCAAGGATGACAATTGCCTGCCCATTGCATTCATTCAGCTCAGTCATTCATTAAGTTTTGAATTTTGACAAAAAGTCAAGGTGTGAAATACCTTCAGTGTGTACATTTGGGAGAGCTCCCAAGTGAATACCCCTGCAGAGGGTTTCTGTGATGTGTTTGGCTTGGTGATACAGATGTTTTGAAACCGGCCAAAAGATGCAGGGGAGCACCTGAAAGACAAAGAAGAATGAGAAGGGTAAATAAAGGTGAGAAATAGAGATTCTGGTGTAGGACCTGTGGTGACTTAAGGAGGATGGGGCAGAATTGCAAGAGAAAGAAGCAGAGAATATTTAGAGGGAGTTGGTGTTTCTGTGGAGCTGGGGTATGAACTGTAGGGAGTAAAGCCTTCAGCTTTTTTCTATTTCTTTAGCCATTGGTATCAAATCTGCTCCTTGTTTGGTTTGGCTTTGGATAAGGAGGTCAGCACTGCCCAGTGTGTTTTAGTGAAGGCATTCAGATGTTCCATTATTGCAGGACTAGTAACAGCCTTCCTCTGCTCCTGTGTCCACAGCTGTGCATAGTAAAGCTTTCCATTTATCTCCCCCTAAGAGAGACAATTAAATTTGTTCCCAGCAAGCTACAGCTATAGGTTATTTTGTCCAATGTATACAAATTTCCATTTTTCAGCAGTTGACTGTTTTCTCAGATTCCCAAATGTTATCAAGAGGCTGATTTTTCACAACCTTGTCAGATTTCCCTTAATTTCAGGGTATATTCTAACCTGTGAGGATGGCCATACCACCTGTCATAGCTCCTTTATAGACCATTATTAAATAATCCAAAGAGTCTAAAGGAGCTTATATGTAACAAGAGCACTGAAATGCAATCAAAATGTATATAATTGTAAATGCAGGATGAAAATGGAATTCTTCTGACTGCTATTTTTAAGTTAAAATATCAACGTTTTCCATAACACAAATGTTTGTTGGTAGCAAGTGAAAAATTTTTTGATGGAAATGTTTAAAATAAATAGCGAGGAGGAAACACTTGCATGTGACTAAATGTGATTAGAATACTTTTGGCCAATCATTTTTTGAATTTACTGTCTGAAAATCAGTATTATCACTACTTACAGTCCAAGGAAAAAGAGAGGCAACAAGTGTGTGGCAGTCACAACTGGGAGGGACACCCCTCCCTTGCCAGAGCTGCCCTGTTCACCATTTACTGCCTCTGCTAAAATTATCCTGCATGTGCAGACTCCTGGAAATGGATATGATAGGAGTTTCCCGACCTGTATCACTGCAGCAGAGATCCCAGGCAGCAGAGGAGAGGTGAATTTAACCCCTATTCATATAACTCCTTTCTCTAAATGAAGATGTTTTTTGAGAAATAGAATACATTTGACACTGTATTTACCATTCATGTCTACTATGAACAGAATTATTTTATAGACAGACACATTGTTCTCTCACATATTAATTTTTTTAAATGCATTTCACTTCTGCTGACAAGCTATTAAAATTCAACATTTAAATGTCACACTATGGCATGTAATTTGCTGTCATGAAAACAACTATGGATTTATTTTCTGGTGAGATTCTCGTTAGGTATTGAGCAATATGTCAAAACCAAAAAGTGTCATGATTTCATAAAGGGGGGGAAAGAAGAAATCCCCAAATGGTATGGAATATTAAAAATCGCCTGTACTGATAGGAAGAGATTCGATGGCTCTTTTTTTTTTTTTTTTTTTTTTTTCAGTTTGGAAAAGGAAATAGAATGGTTCTGGTGGGTTGGAGTTTTGATATAATTCTGAATAGGTCAGACCAATCAAAATGCAAGAGTTAATTATTGAAGCTGAGTTCAGTCACCTCCTGAGTGGAGACCACCAGTGATAAACTGAAGGTGATATACAAAGCAGTTGTCTTGCTGTTGTTCCATTTTATCTTTTTTCTTCTTTCTGAGTCTATTTAACATTAAACTGATAATCCAGCATGGCTGTAAAGAGGAATGTGCTGTTTCAGACACAGATGCCACTGCAGAATATAATGCCTTGATCCCCTCTGGTTTTTAAAGATGATAGGCACCTTTTGCAAGAAGCAGCACATAAATTTCAGTGACTGACACAAACTTAATTTGGACAATTTTCTTCACCAAATTCCTCCCACACCCGTATAAAATCCATTATATTTATTTAATCGTTGCCCTTATCAGCTGTTCAGGTTTGTTTTATGCTATCAGACAGGCACTGTATTCCAGCCCTCAGAGGGCAACATATTAATCTCTGCTGAAAAAAAAAAAGCATGCTATAATTTTCCAGTGCTTTCATACTAAAAGTTGTTGATTACAGTAATAAAAATTATTTTATGCTTAATACTGTTTGATTTAGTAATATTTTGAAGGTCCAGCTAACAGCTTATTTTTCATTCCCACATTATCCATAGAAATTGCTTTATTCCTTTCATTTTTTTAAACACTTAAATATATCTAAAGTGAAACCAAATACCATATTTGTTATTTCAAAATATTTTCACTGAAAACTATTTTATATTATGTACAATAACATATTCAATACCAAAGAATGTGATTACTTTCTTAGATAAATGTTATATTATCCTCCAGGCTTCTGTAAACTTCCCCCCTAAGTGATTTTTGGTTTTTTTTCCTCTTCTCTTTTTCATTTCTACTGAAGCTCTAACACTATGCATAGCTTCAATGTGACTACACAACAGATTTTCATGTGAAAAGTGCTGTGAAAGGTTTTTGGTAACATTTTTTTTTTTTTTTTTTACTGTCAGGTTACCCTGTCTTTCAAACAACCCTTTTAGAAATTCTGTTAAAATGTGTGTGTTTGGTGTCAAGAGCATCAGATCCAGGCAGGGATGGGCAAGCTTTCAAAATGACCTGTCACTGCCAAAGGGAAGTGGTAAAGAACATTGTGCTGCTCTCAAAGAAACCTGTCCATGCTGAAGTCTGTAGAAGTTCCTGTATGCAAAAAAACTGGGGGGAAAACCATAAAGCTTTTAAATGAAACTGTGAGTTTTATTTTGAATATAGAATGATTTTTAGAAATAAAATTAATACTATTGCCATGGTTGTTACAGAACAGCCCCAATATGGATTTTGCTTTTAAACTCCTTTAATATTCTGTTACAGAACCCAAATATCTAACAGAGAACAAAACCTGTCTTGCCTAAGGAGAGATGCCTGTGTTATACAACCTGCTGTTTCAGATGCGGCCGGGGATTTGGCACCAAGGGCACTAACGTGGTTACTCCAGGCAAAGAGGCAATCGTGGAGCTCTACAAAGAAGTTATAATTGTTGGTAGAGTTAATGTACAAAGCTTCTTCCCAAGGCCTCATTGGTTGCTTTCATAACAAATCCTGTTGCAGTCCTAGCAAAGATTTTGTTCTGTGGGAAGAAACGAGTCCAAGTCTGGAACTGGCAGAATGGAGACAGAGATATGTAAAGGGAAGAGATTGCCATACTCTGCTTTTAACCAGGAAAGGGAAATATCATAAAATGGGACCTGCAAAGCACCTGATCCCCTTCTCAATTAAACCTGAGTTTAGGTTTAATTGGCAGGCTCATCTGCACAAGGTTTAGAACAGCCTGTTGAGAAGTAGGAAATCTCACTGTGATTGCAGTCGGGCTGCAAGGTTGATGGGATGAATTCAGTACACTAAAAGAAAGTCTTTATTCACCCTTCCATCTCATCCCTGATTGTCCTTTCCTTAAATGCCAAAGAGAGGAGTACACCACTATTTTTATTAACAGGTCACCAGGTTCATCTTTCAACGTGCTCAGCCATTTCAAGTGAGTGAATCCAGGTAGAAATTGTAATGTTGAAATAATTAGTTAAAGTGTCCAAGATGTTTTTGTCTTTGTTAGAGGAGAAGAGTGTGCTTTTCTGTCTTTGCATCCTGGTTAGCCACTGAACAATATATGGGATTGCAGGGGATTCAGTATAACTGTGTCAGCATCATGCTGTTCCTGGGTTAATTAGCCCTGCTAAGATCTGCAGTGCTTTGTTTTGTACACATTATAGCTTTGGCAGTGCCAACTTAAGTATATTGTCATGGTAGGGTATTTATTGTATTTATTTATGGTCAATTTTAGACTTTCCTGATATTAAAAATCTCCATCCGATTTTTCAGGTTATCAGCTTTCTGCTTACTTAGGTTTTTTTCTTTATTTTTTAATTTTTTATTTACTGAAGCTTTGCTTACTTCTAGTGATTTCACTGTATTGATCATTAGAGATAGAGTATGTTGATTGTTATTGCTTAAGTAGATTTCTAAACAAGGCCTACATGTATTGACTTCCTGTTCTAAACTACCTTACAACGTGAAAGCCTTATCCAGTTTGCTGGTTTTCTTCTTTTCAGAGAGGAAATATTTTGAGTTTATTGTTAATTTACTATGGGAATCTAATCTCTTATGATAAAATTTATTCTGTATACAATGAGCCTGGACCAGGGTCTCGAAACACACCATATGCATTTTTTTTCTTGTGCTTCTCTGAGGAATTTCTTTTGCTTAGTGTGATAGTGAGTTTACACACAAGAGATTTATTTGCCTTTTATTTACTAGTAATTTTGTAGGCTTTAAAATTTGTCATCCAGTTCCATATGGACTGTCCAAGATACAAAAACCTCCCTACCTAAATCTTTGCAGCTGGTTTTGATAGAAAAGCTGGTCCATGAACAAGCCCAGGACTCAATGATGAACAGTTGAATTCAGTGTTTTCAAAGATAGTGAATCAGTGCTTAGTTGAAGTACACAATCCTCTTCTTCCATCTCTAGTGAGTAGATTATTCAAGATTTAGATGCCCTCTAAAACAACTTTTTTTTGCTGTTGCAGCTGTGAATAATTGGGCTATCACTGGGTGCTTTCCCATGGATGCCCTTTAAGTGGGAAATGAGGGGGAAATAAGTCTTGTATCACCCTGTGCACAAGCAGGAATTTTGCCTAGTAGACAGGAGAAATTAAACCGGGAGAAAAAAAGGTTTTTTTTGTTTGTTTGTTTGTTGGGGGCATTTTTTGGGTTTTTTTTAAGAGTGATGGAAAAGAAGCTTTGCCAGTGATAAGTGTTCATCTGTCCAGGTCTCCAAGGATTATAATGTTATTGTTATCTAATTGATCCAAGCCTTTGCACTTTGGTTCAGAAGTGATCACCAGGGAGAGGCTGTGATTGGTGCCACAGCCCTTTTACTTTTCACAGATCATTCTGCATCCCAAAACACAACCTTTTTTCTCCCATTTACATGGCACAGACTGATAGTTAGTGGTGTCTAAATGCTGCAAATGGGCTCCTTGCTGCACTAGCATTCTCTAGGAGTCATAGATTATATTCCCAGGCCTAAAGCTGCTTACTGCATCCATCATCAATACCACTAAATGGTCGTTCACCTAATCTGCCTTAAGGTACACAAGTGAATTTTGTCAAAGCAGTCTCAGATAAATGATTTTACAATATACATTATTTCTCCACAGTTATTTATAAATACATTTTATGGGAAAAAAAAAGTATTGTGGGAAAAATGATTGGCTTCACAAAAAGAGTAACAAATGCACATTGTCATGGCTGCAGTGACATATTTCACTTGTAGGAGAAGTAGCATAACGTTTATTGATATAAACCAGTGATTTAACAAAGTTTGATAGTAAATGCTACAGTGGTTTAACAAGATTCAATGGCAAAGCACACTTGATTATTTACTGCATAAAGGACAAAACCAGGAAATCCCTACCATTGAGTATCAAGGGTTATAAAGGACCCCCTTGTGTTCTAAGCTCCTTTCTGAGGGGAGTTTAGGTTTGGCTGGTTCAACCCTTAGTCCCAGGCTTGGTTGATGGTTTATTCCAAAGGATGATATGTGCACATTAATGCTTTGTATCCCTTAGCTAAGGCTCCATGCTCTCAGCACTCTTATTTCCAATTCACCTACTGAGTGCCGGGTGTGATAAGCATTTCTCAGCTTTGCTGTGCAGCACTGAGAGGTTTCCCTGCTCAAAGCAAATCCTGGCATGGGGGCCATGCTGTGCAGAGCTCAGTGGGCCTGGGCTGTCCCTGTGTGTGGAATAGGATGATTGATTTATAGTCATATTCTCATTCCAAACATATTTCAGCTGGCGTGCGCTCAACTAGCCCTCAGCTGTCAAGCAGGATTTTTGGCCTTCAGCTATTTTGGGTTTTTCTATCTTCCCAGAGTCCAGCTCAAGCCAGATGCAGCCACCACGACCACCACTGGTGGCTATTGCTTGAGCAGGAAAGGAAGGGGAAGGACCACACCACCACAACATTACAATAGCTGTAAAAAATCACATTCATTCAGTCAGGCACTGCCAGCATGCATGTCATGTTCATATGCTTGCATAATAATGTTTTAACTGCATGAACACATATAAAATTCTACTATTTTATGGTCTTAATTCAGAGCTAGACATTTATTTCCTCACCTTAAATGTTACAGTGGATTAAGCTGACTTGGACTGAGCAAGACCTTGTTTCTGAAGGGCACAGGGTAACTCCAGTCTGAGCAGAGAACATCAAATCCCAGCAGAAATTCTTGTCACTTTGCAGGAGGGGGCCTTTGTGCCTTAAACTGAATTATAGAAATCTGTGTCAGGGAAAAAAGCTCTCTTCTCTCATGGGCATAGCAATAAAGTAAATATATCTAAACAAGTTCTTTGAAACATTCCACAGACTTTTCTGCAAGATGATGCGTTGTTAGATTAAAGAACTGCTCAATGCCAGCTTTTATTTTTTTTTTCTTTTTTCTTTTTTTTTTTCCCAAAGAATTACTAGCAAGATCAAATCTAACACTAAATTGCTTTCAGTACAAGATGGATCATTTTTTGGCTTATTTTCTATTTTCAGAATCTCATTCTTTCATTTTCTGTGCCATTCCAAAGAGCAGTGTGCATATAAAAGGATTAGTGGGATTTTGACTTTCTCTTGAAATCCCAATTAGGGTACTGAAATTCTTTTTAAGAAAGAAAAAGGAGTAATCTTAGAACCCCAAACCTAGAAAACATTATTCCAAAAGGAATTGACATTCTGTGAAATGGGGATAGGGTAAAAGCTCAGAATAGAAATTACTATCTATGAAAAATGAGTATATGTGGTTCTTTTCCTGTTGACTTCATAAAACGAGACAAATTTTTGAGGGCTATGGCAAGAAACCCAGAGAAATGTCTGGATGAGTCTGATGGAGATTTAAGCTTTACATTGGTCCTTGTTTAAATTGTCCTTGAAAGTATTTTCCCCTCAAATGGATTGTGCAACTGTTGTATTTAAGTAACCTGTGCATTTACAGTGAGATGCAGTGGAAAGAAAGTTATAATTCCATTATGTTGTCTGTTTTCTTAAATTTTGAGTAATGTGGAAAAAAAAGTGTCACTTTTTAATCCTAACTTGGAAGAAATGAAATCAGGGATGTCATCGTAGCAGCAGTATTGAGCCAGAGCAAATTGCAGGACAATGGATTTAGAGTAGAACTAATCAAATATTGGAAAATTTCATCTGTGAGAAATCCTCACATCTCAAAGACATTGTCTTGGGGGATATGGATTGATGCTTGGGGGTAAACTTTGATAATTCTGAAATAAATTGCATTATTTTAGAGCTCCCAGAGGCTTGAGAAGCATCATCTACTTGGAAGTCCTTGGGGTTTCAGGTCCTGTGAATTGAAGAATTGCCAGGATTTCCTGTCTTTCAGCTGACAGGCTGGAGCTCCCAGGACTTCTTGTACTTCAGCTTTTCTTCCTAGGTAAAAGGATAGGAAGGCAAGTTGCTGTGAGGTAATTTCCAGAATGTTTTCTAAACAGAACCTCTGTCTCTGTAAACTTCTAAGCTAATACAACAAATTCTTTTTGAGTAGTCACTGTTACCTGCTCAAAGCCAACAATAGTGCAATAAAGCTCTATGCTTTGCTTTTCCAACATTTTTTCTCAGTACATGGAATTGTCTCATTAGGTATCTTAGAGACCTAAAGCTGAAATATCCTCCAACAGCTGAGGAATCACCCCAGGTATGTATGCATCTCTGATAGAAAATCACCACTTCAAATGAGATGGAAAGAAGAGATTGTTGATGGAGTGGAGAGAGAAAGCATTTGGGTGAGGGAGCATTAAACTCTAAATTGCATTAATATTGGTGAAACTATTTTGTCTGGCAATTGACCAAAACAGATAACATCCTGTATGGCTTGAGGATGTCATTAGCAAGAATGATCATGCTCTAGTAATGGCCAGTGATCATCTGGTGATTGCCCTTGTGATTTTCTGGTAAATTTGATGCAATGCAGTTAAATTTTCAGTGACCTGAGTGTGGGCCATGTCCCTGGGGCTATTTGCATAATGTGAGTTACTCTTACGTGGCAGTGTCTGACAGCAGTAATGTTGGTGCTGTGAACCACTGTGGTTCCTCTCAGCTGTCGATTAGCAGGAGGAACGTCTTCCTGTGACAATTTTCAGATATCTCCCTGCAATTTAGCACTTTAGCCTTATCTCTGGCAGTGTTCAAGGTCAAGTTGGATGGGGCATTGAGGAACCTGGTCTAGAGGATCTAGATGTTTGTGGTCCCTTCCAGACTAAACCATTCAGTGATCTTATGGAGATAACTAAGTTACTTTTCACCAGTAAAAAGATTTCACAATCCCCATTGAAACAACAATGATTCCAGAGTATTGTCTCAGAGTCTAAGATACTTAAAATGAATTGGAAAATCAGCTGTTTTACAGTGACTTTTACAAGTCTGATCAATTTTCATTCTGAGATGAAGAAGATAAGATAATCATAACATTGCAAAAAAAGAGTGTTTACTTGATGATGAAGAAGCTGTAGCTCCTTTTCTATCAGTGGTTTAGCTGCTGATGTAAATAGTGTTAATTTTAGCATGAAGATTGAACCCCCTTGTGCAAAACGTGGTACAAATACAAAATGAGAGATTGTTTCTTTCCTGTTGACTGAACCTAAGATCCCATGGTAGGCATCATAATAGTGATGTACCAAAAGCCCAGATACTCAGTGGTGCTGCCAGACACGCTGAGCAGGTCACCACCACTTGTTCAGTGAGCAGCAGTGTCCCTCTTGTTAGTCCCTATTTGAGATCTCTGTCAGATGGTTTGTAAAAAAAAAAAAAAAAAAAACCAACATGGATGACAATCCTGATTTTGTACTTCTGTAAGGTTATGTTCCCAGCTAATGATAGGATGTTCTTTTGATTCCCCAAAGGATAATTGTGATGGAGTTCAAGTTGTCAAAACACGCTGTTAGGATTGTTGGAGAAAGAATATAAAGCCTTAAATAATCATTAGGTGATGCTGGCAACGATACATACATAAAGACACCTTGTTTGAGCAGGAGAGAGGGGTAATGAAGGCTAAAAGTGAAAGGACACTTGAGTAAAGGTGTTTGCTATTTTCTCCTTTCTAAAGATTCTGGGAATCATCTTAGCACCGTGACCTCTGATCTTGTAACTCCTCTCAGCTGTTGCTGTGTGCTAATGGTGACTTCAGTGCAGTGGAGAGCCAGGCTGGATTGCTGAGAGAGACTGAGTTATAGAGGGGATGACTGGGTTTGGGTCAATACTAATGAAAACATAGGAGGATAAATGTTGTTACCTTCAAATGGGTCTTGGAGAGAAACACTGCTTTCAAATTGCTCAGTGGAAAAAAAATAGGATGAGTTGAATCACTGTGATTTTATAATTTCTGTGAATAATGTGGATTGCTTTGTACTGTGAGTGTGCAGCAGAGGTTGGGTAGTTTACCTTTTCCCAATCACCCTGGAATCAGTGGATTCTTCAAGTATTGCTGCATACTTGAGTCTCAGTCAAATGTTAGTAATTACTACAGCTTCTCTTGTGATTATCACCAGTTTTCTTTTGTTGTCACTCAAAGTTTCATTTCTGAATGAACTTCTTCGTAGCCATTTTACCAATCAATACTTCAGGGTCTGAAAAAAGAGAAGAGAAACTGAACATAATGCCAGCACCTAGAAGTTTTTTTTGTATACAGAGGGCATGAACACTGCGTCTTGCTCCATGATCCATGTGATAGAATCTTCCTTAGTGTTCCTCAGCTCTGATCTTACCATGAACTGGAGAGTTGGAGGTGAGAAGTTAGTGGTGAGCATGCTGAGCTGCCACATGCTGCCCAGCGTCTTGTTGAAGGAAAAAAAAGCCGGAAAGGCTTTGACCCCAAACTACAAGATATGTTTTCAGACCTAACACGTTTTTCTGTTCTGTATTGTTGGGATCATTTCCTACCGAGGTAGATACAGCCAGAGAAAAGAATGAATGTTTTCAAGTAGTTTACACTGCCCTTATTGTATCTCCTATGCACTGGGGTGACTGCTTAGAGGAAATTGTTGATAAGTTGAGAAACTTTCACTGGTCTCTTGCTGGGACACAAAAGTTTTAGTTCCCCTGATCTCTGGTTCAAGGCAGTCAAAAAAATAATGCAAAAATACGGGACTATTGAAAGGCACAGAGGGTGACAACTTCAGGAAAGTAACTGAAGTGAACAAGACTACAGCCAATTTCATAGTAATAAATCCTTATATGCAGTTTACTCTATGCATTCTTGACAATTAGATAAAGGCCATATGATTCACTCTGCAGCATAAGCACTCCTTATTAAGAGAAAATATGAGCTACAGAGCACAGAAATGTCGTTGAGAATCAGGGAAATGGAGAAGTAAACCAGGATCTAACACCATGATTTGGAGCAGATGGCTCTTCTGAACAGAATCATGCCGTGAGCAGAGGATTGGGGTCTGAGAACAGCACCCACTCCCTTGGCACATCTGTGGTAAGGAACCTGCAAGATGGGATGAGGAGAAGACAATAAAATTTCATTTGACATGAGAACTGGGGTGGGCATTTTGGGCTGAAGGTGTTGGAAAGAAAAAGGAACAGAAGGTTATTTCTTGAGAAATGCTCATTTATCTGGAATTTAAATGAGAGCCTCATATAGAACTGACATCCCAACCAACCAAATTAAAAGCAATCTGTATGTTAAAGAAGTCGAGAATATAAACAGGGAGGAGGGAGAGATAAGATATTTCAAACATTTTAACAATTACCCTGAAAGTAGATTAGAGTAGAATCCAAAGAGAGATCTTTTATCCTCTGTGGAACAGTATGAGTAATTCTTGTTTTCATTAAAAGTTTTCATTTTTTTAATGATGTTACATTTGCATTTTTTCCCCCTAAAAGATAAGAATTGATTAACAGTGCAGTGAGTTTTCCTTCTGTGTTTCCAAAGTTTTTGTTTGAGAAGTTTTGAGGACTTGTCTCTTCTCTTCAGCCACGTTTGGCTGGTTCAAAGACCAGATGCCATGGTCAGATTGAACAACAGGGAGAGGAATAAAGTGCTGAAGGTAATTCTGTGTCCTTATGTTTGTGCCAGCTGATTATATACATCTTCTCTTCTCTGTGGCGTAGCTTAGAAAAGCCTCTGAGCTCTCCCTGTTTCTGTTCAGGAGATAACATTTCCTCAAGAGTCATAACACAGAAGAGAAATTGTCAGAGTCTCTTGGGTATTTTTGCATCAGATTAAATGAACTGCCCAGTCTGTGCTTTTATTATGTTTTTAACCCAACATTAATTTACTAGGGTAGGAAATAAGGAAGCAAGCAGTTTTAATCTTCTCCTTGCTTTCTTTCCACCTTTTTGACCCAATAGAAATTATTTGGAGCTTGAGAAAAGACTGGATAACCTTGCTTGCAGCACTAGAAAATACATCAGCAAGTTGGTATAACGTTATGTACTTTACTTTCCCTTTAGAATTTAGGTTCAAGTGAAAAAAAAAAGTTGGAAAAAGACATATGGCTTATGGGGACAGGTTTACTCTCTGGTGAAAAGCAAAGTTATTAAATGAGCAGTGCCTGCCAATTGCAGAAAAGTTGGCTGGGCTGCCTTGGCACTGTACTTTTTATTTATTATTTAAAAGGCCTCATGCAGTGCCTCTGAATATGGCCTTAAAATTCGAGGCAGTGTGTGAACATACAGGGTCAATGCACAAATTATGTGCTGTGTTACAAGCAGGAAGAGATTACAAAATGGAAAAGGAATGATATCACAAAAAACCCTCTTAGGAAAAATAAGCAGATATAGTAATGACAAAATCTCACCTTAATAGATTAAAAAATCCTTTCCCAAAGATTAAAACCATGTAAAAGGAAAGAATTCCTTTTCTGAGGTCCTTGCCTGAAGTCAAAGCAGTGAAGATTCTGTAATATTTCCTGGTTGTTACTATAGAAAATTGGTCAATTAGCAGAAAAAATAACCAAACACTCCATGGAATTTTTAAAAAAGTTGTTATTTATTTTATTTTGGTTTATTTTTAATTTTTTAATTGCTTTTTATTATGTTAAAAATCCATAATTATGAATTTTGGCACCATTTAAAAAATCGTAGATTGGTAAAGAAATTAATCACGTATTCAAAATAGAACCTAGCTATTAGTGCAAAAAAATCTCAACACACACAACAGCAGGTACTGGAGTTAAGAATCTGGCTTATTGTTTCCTCATATTAATTTGACTTTTTTTTTTTTTTTTTTTACCTAAGAGAGGGTGTTTCCTGATGGTTTTGCACCTTGTGAGGTATTTATTTTATCATATTTTTTTGCTAGAAGTTTTCTAGGAAAGAGCAAAGATTTTTAGCACTGAGCATCCGTGTAAAAATAACTTGATCATATGATTTCTAATTTGCTTTTAAAACACTGGAGAGGATTGTCTTTGTACAGGGGAAGCTTCAGATCTTTTGCAAATCCAGAGCCTTCACTTTCAGTGGAACGAAATATATCAACATTGGAAGAAACCAAGTCCTATTTAAAGCTGAAAGCCTACTAGATGGGACAAAACCCCTGCATTTTTAAAGGGAGAAAGAGGAGGGAGAAAACCATTCATGAGAAGGATAAAATGTAATTTTGTTTTAAAGCTCGCTAAAAGCTATATAGGTCATGAAGACAATCAGTCTTTTATTCTTTGAAATAATTCACATTACAGCCCTATGTATTACCACCCTTATCACAGAAAAGCCTTTAGATATGTGTTGGCAGATAATTACAAATTGATTTCTGGACCCTCATTTTAACAATGGTTTTGAAAACCTTTTCTCTTTTTTCTTTTTTTTCCATTTTTTTTTCTTCTTTCTTTCTTTCTTTTTAAAAGCCTTTTATGATTTCTCCTGCATCATAGTGGAGAAGTACTGTCATGATGGGCTGGCCAAGTGTACTAAGCATTTATAAAAAAGAACCAAAGAGAACAAGACCCAAAATTTTCTGAAAATGAACTGTGAAATGCTGCAGGTAACTGCAGTGTACTTAATTTATGTCTACCTTCATCTCTCATCCCACTCAAACGTGAAATAATTTTAAAAATAGATCGTAATTTAACAAATGATTCACCTAAAATTTTACAACCTGCAGGTTGCTCCTTTCACTGCATACCAAATCCAGTTTCCTTTTCTTTTCAGCACTTATGACTGTCAAAAAGTCTTCAGAAATGAAAATATTTAACTCTTTACTGCTCTATTGCCTTAAGGGTCAATCTGTCTGTGAAGATGCCTTGGAGTGATTACCAATGTCAGAGGATGGGCGTTTAGTTTACAGTCTAAGACCTGTTCTAGGGGTAGCAGCCAAGTTTAGCATCCTAATCCCTGCCTTGAGGAGGCTACAGTTTAAAACTCAGCATGTTACAGCTGAAAAACACATTTAGGTAAAGTTGATGAGTAGGAAGGGAGAAGATGAGTAACAAAAATAACTGGATATCTTGGTATAGATGTGCTGTGTGCACAATCTGCAGTCAGTCAGTGACAGCTAGCACAGTAATCACTACTCACCAGCTGCTTAGCTGTGCTATTTTTAAAGAATCACTGAAAGACAGAAGTAGTGGGGTTTTTTTAATTGTTTATTATTCCAGAGATTTAAATAGCGTTATCTCAGCGTTTGGGACGCACCTAAAGGATTTACAGCACTAAGAATATCCTAGGCATGCAGGTATGTGGAGTAGCCTGTACGACATGCAGTAAACACTGACATAGAGTAACTGGAGGCTAAATTGAAATTTTCGAGTTTTGCAGACTTTATTGATTTGGTTTTGAGTTGTTTTCCTTTCTAACTCAGACTTATGTATTATTAAAATGTTTGCAGAACATCAAGCATGATACCATTTTTCTTTGGTTTATATTTTCTTTCAGGGGAAAAAAACAAGACTTTCAGATGTGTGGGAATGGTGGCCATTAACTTCAGCTAATAACCCACTTGCATGCCTTTGAAGAATAGGTTTTTTTTTTCTACAACTCCCAGAAGGGTGTAATTTGTAAACAGCATTAAGAAAAGCATATGAAGTGCCACTGTCTTCAGTAATCTGTAACTCTCAAGGGAGGATACATTTAGAACATACTTCTTGTTGGGCTTGAACCTGAATCTAAATACTATAAAATTCAATTTTCTTCTCCTGTTTTTTACTTTTTCCTATGTATTTATTTGTTATTTACCTTCCTTTTACCTTCCAACGTTCTTGCTCTTATTTGGGAGAAGAAAATTTTTTCACTTTAAAATAAAATAAAAACCCAAATTCTTTAAAATGACCACTGGAATACATGAAGTTATATGGAATAAATATAATAACTCCCTTATATTTTTGTATAATTGAAATAAATCAGGAAAGTAAGTTCTGAGCAGGTTGAGAGGTGTTTTTTATTTCTCAGGGGCAGACCTTTAGCTGAAATTAGTTGCCGGAGTTCCTTTTATTTCAAAGAGCATTTAGCAGTTTGCACAGCTTGGAATCTGTCTCCTGATTTCCTCTGTTTTTAAAGAATATCTCTAACTTCTGTCTGTGCTGTGTATATTTCTATTTATATGAATGATGCTTGCCATAAAATGTCTTTATTTTTTCTAGACAAGACACTTTAGGATTCTTTTGGAGTAGCACTAATTTGTCTCCATGAGGATGCTGCTGTCCTGTTGTCAACAGAAACTGCTGCTGTAGACATGCTTGCAAGAGGCAGGAATTTATGCCTGCATTTAAAGTATTTAAAACCACGGGAAAAAAAACAGGAGAATAATTTAGGAATGAGGAATCTATTAATTCCTTCTTCAAATGAGATCAGGAAAGCGATGTGAGCGACACGGCGTTTTTGTGTTATTAAAGAACACCATTAGGAGTGGAAAGGATTCCTGTTTCAGATCCAGCTGTGTGTGTTCTGCTGTGGACAGGTGTCAATAGGAGAGGTTCATGTGCTGCCTAACCCTGCTCAGCCAGAGGGAAGGGAGCAGCACATCTTGGGCTCTGCACACTCATATTCTTTTGGAGCGGTTCCTACGCTCTGGTAATGCAAATGCAAAGACTCATTTCTCCCCCTGTAAAGCCAATGCTCAGACAATATTGCAGAACAAACCTTTCCTTACACAAAGGTTATTTTCTCTCTGGAGCATTCTCTTTTTTACTGAAAGGCACTGTAGACTAGAAATTCTCTGAGAGTTCATGACACCCTGAGAGCCTTCTTTTCAGAGACAAGCTGTATAATAATAATGTGGTGACAGAAAAATCGAGGAGAGGTGGCTTTCTCTGATAGAGAATTTGCCTTTAATTCTACCCTGAAGAGATTGCAATGGAGCACCAACCTTTGTTCTTACTGTAGTGCTTCACTGCTACACCAACCATTTGTTAAATGGGAAGTAATTGAGGTTGAAAAAGGATTGAATGAATAAAGCTTTTGGCAGGGAAGGGGAGGAGGCAAAGTATGGGTTAAAGGTTATTCCTTGCAGAAATTTCATAAAATGAGAGGTAATGCAGCTTTTGAGCTAAAATTGTTTGTGCCTCTGGAGGGGGAAGAGAGGGAAGAGAGCAGGCTGGGGGGAGGGAGACTCAACCTACAGAAGCACAATGGGAATAATAAGCCAGCATCAAATATTCAGCTTTGTGGCATCTTACTGATTATATTACAAATTTCACCCAAAAATGTACTGCCTTGGCCACCTCTCTAAGTTAGCAGAGTGTAAAGGAGGAGGAACAGAGGAGGAGTCAGGAGAGTAACATGAATGCCCCTTAGAAGCTTTTCTCTAGAAGAAATATTTTAGTATTGCTTTAAATTGTATTTGCTGCATCCAGAGGAATGAATGAGCTTCATGTTTCAGTGCTTTCCTGAGTCCTACAGTTCTAGTAATCTGAAAAATAGTAAATATTTTGATTTTCTTTTTTTCGTATTATGAACTCATATATGTTTTGGGATTTCCTCTGTCACAATGACACAGCATTTTCACCTCTGCCTTTTTCCCCCTCCTCAAAACAAAAAGTCTATTATGAAAGTTAATCTTATGTTATTTTGGGTCTGGGTACCCTGGAGACAGGCAGAAAGGATTTATATCCTTGACAGAGCCCATGTTAAATAAAATGTCACTATTATGGAGCATTAATGTAATTCCATCTAAATGCCTGCCTTACTGTATTGCATTTATTTGGAATTTTTGTTGATTCCTGTATTTTCAGTCCAAATGAGTATAAACGTACTTTATTTTTTTTCAGAATTATTTTGTGTTCTCCTAATGCACATTGAATTGTGGAAAACAAGACTTTTGCTGAAAAACTCCTTATTTTAAGGACAGCTTTTAATTCATTTTCATACACAGCCTTCCTACTTCTACATAATTAAGCCTGTTGTTCACTTTGCCTTGAAAAGACAGGCTTTGCATATTTTTTAAAATACCTTTTAGATATTTTACTCTTTATTTGGATAGAACTATGCTTTACACTCCCAAAATAATAATGAGACCTAAGTAAGATTGTTTTAGTGAAATTCCTTAGGGAGATATGCTGGCTCAAATCTCATTCACAATTTTGTCAATAAATCGGAGATATCCATATCCTATCTGCCAGTAAAGAAACTTCCAGATGACTAATAGACTACTGGAATGGTGAATAGTGATTGAGAATTCTACCAGAGAATTTACAGCTGTTGCCAACTTGGTCCATTCAAAAAGAAAAAAAATAAAAATAAGGAGAATGGAGGCTGGCAGTTGCAATGAGGATATCTGTTCTGTTGAGAAAGGTGTCAAACCAGCCCAGCAGCTCATGGGGGCTTTCTGTGAGAGCAGGGACAAAAAAAGCAAATGTGGATCATGGATAGACTGATGAAAACAGTGATTTAGGGAGAGGGAAGTGATTTTTGCCTATGTATGTTGTGTTAGGCAACTACTGGAGTATCTTTTTCGGTTTTGTGTTCACATTTGTTTAAATTAAGTTGAAAAATTGAAGCAGGTAAAAAAAATGGGCAAGAAAAATAATCTTGAGAGAATGCTTATAGTGAGGAATTTAGAGCTCCATCTGTTCTGCTCTTCTCAAGAAAATAGACACAATTTGTTTGCAGCTTAGAAGGGCCTTAATGTGTTGAAAATATTGGTTGCCTCTATAATCTAGTAGAGAAAGACAAGATTTGGCTGTAGTAGGCTAGAAGCTGAATCCAGATGAATTCAAATGGGAAAGTAGAAACAAACAAACAAAAGACAAAAGTAGCCTTAATTATGGAATAATACTTCATGAAAAATGAAAGTCAAGATGCTTTTTTTTTTTAATGAGGCAGTATCGTTATTGCCAAACTTGGGAAATAAACAGTGCAGAGAATTATTCTACATTGACAGAATATCATCACCAGTACATTTTGAGATGATATAGGCTCTAATTTTGAATCTCACAGTAATAAATCATAATACCAGGCTAGCAGCCACCAGCACTGATAAATACAATACTTTATTGTTTTGTACAAGCCATGTGGCAACACTGAAGGTGAACAGCTTACTCCCTGTAATTGAAGCTTTGCTGGTCTCTTAAGCAGGATATGGCCTTTGAATGAGAGCCCTTGGAAGAGTTTGGAAAGGCTTTTATTGTGCTGGAAAGGTGCCCATGTCCTTACAACATGCAGTGCTCCAGCACGTGTCCAACGCTGCAGCTTCATCCAGGTGGACTGGATGCAATGGTCACTGCAGCACTGAGCTGGATTACACTGGTGTAACTTCAGCTGCCACTTTAACAGACACATTTTCTTATTGTGGGGAGTTCAGGAGTCCCTACATCACCTCACAGTCCAAGGCATGAATGTCAACCTTGCACAAGTCCAGCCAGCAGGTTATGGGCCCACTTGAAAATGCTCTATGCAGGAGCTCGAGCAGCCAGAGCCTCTCACTGCTTCCTTTTGCTTCTGGAAGGCTGGACTCAGAGAAATGAGTATTATCATTCACAGCTGAAATAACGTTTGAAATTGGGGTTAACAGAGAGATACAAAAAGTGTTAATTCGGTAAATAATATGGTACAATTAGAAACCATCATTAATTAAAGACATTCACTTACAGAATGAGGTATTTTCTCTGTGGCACGTCCTGACATTCTCTTTACTTACATTTTTATTACTTGCAATTACAATTTATTACTTTCCATAAAACTGATATTTTTCAGGCATACTAAGTTAAATGAATGATTCAGTAATTTAAAACTGAGTATTTGTTATCTTTGAGGACTATGAAATAAATCACATATTGTTGAATTTAAAATGCCAGTCTCATGGATAAATCAGTCCCTGAGGGAGCCATGAGCAGCACTGTCACAAAGAGAGAAGGGGAGAGTTTGCAGATATTTACTTCTTTCATATTTATGGCCTGATAGTCAAAGAAGCTGAGCATTTGAAGATTCAGCTGAAGTGAATCAAGTTGAAGGTGCTTCCCAAAAATCTAATCTTCATATATATGTTTACAGTTGACTGGTGGGAAAGAAAAGTTAAAGCAGAAAAATATAGTCAGGAAAAAGACTCAGGCATGAGAGGAATCTGAGTTGTATGAAGTTAAACATGGGCTGCTCTTTCATGTTTGAGAGATCAGAAAGGTTCCCTTTTTGTCTGAGTGGAAAATTTCATGCAGGTTTTTGAGAGATGGTCTGCTGTCCTGGACAAAAGTCAGTGCTAGGGACATGACTGGACAGCCCTGTTTGTGTGACTTTTCCTCCTTATGCAGGGGATCCAGATATTCCAGCATCCTTGGGGGTGGCAGGCACTGTATAAATGTAGGACATGGTGTTATTAGCAGCACTGACGCTTCAACTACTCACTTGCAAAGAATGTGCTGCATTGTTAACCACTTTGCTGATGATTCTAGGAGTGGGTTAAAATGGAGTGTGTGTAGTGAAGTAGTTTTGCTGGATTCACTGGAAATGGGATCAGTTCCTGTGTAATTCCTGCAAATTACAGTAATTTCATGACTATAAGGTGCACCCTTTTGACTAAAATTTTTATCAAAATCCGGAGGTGCACCTTATAATCCGGTGCGCCTTATATATGGACAAAGTTCGGGAATTTGCCAACCTGGAAGTGAGAACCGCGAGAGCCACGCCAGCTGGCGCCGGGGGTAGGTGGGAGTGCCAGGGCCCGCAGCACGGGGAGGGCGCCTGGGGCTGTGTTTAAAGGCTGCACCGATCCGTGAAAAATGTTTTCAAATTGAGCACCTGCCAGTAAACCCCGCAATTGCGCGATTCCGTTACTGAATCGTTACTTTGTTGCACGCGGATCCTCGCTACAAAAAAAGGGTGCACCTTATAGTCCAGTGCACCTTATATATGAAAAAAAAAGTTTGGAAAAGTTGCCGACAACCTGGAAGTGCACCTCATAATCCAGTGCGCCTTATAATTGTGAAATTACTGATTTTGCCATCATTGCTTTTTTCCTCAAGCTCTTTTACAAACTCAAAACATTACAAATCTTATAGTGTGTTGTTTTGCTTCATGTAAAACCAAACAATCATGTATCATGTAGGAAAACAGGAAGATGTTTTTGCATAATTGTACACAAAATATTAATTTCTGGTGATCTAAACACTTGTGCAAGCACAAATCTATTGTCAATCTGTGTGGTTCCTCAGTTCAGAATTACACATCAAGGATTTTTACATTGATTTTTAAGGAAAAGGGGAAATCTGAGGCTCTTGCCAAGAGCTGAGAATGAAGCAAAACTAATAACTGATGGGCCTGGATATGAAAACCAGACTTGTGTCTCTACCTTTGTCTAGCAGAGGAAAAGAGAAGATTTTTATCGTGTGTGGATACTGTCATCTCCTTTGTTGAAAAGAGAATAAATATCCTGGGTAAATTATTTAAAAAAAAATTTGCTTCAGCCTTATCTAAAAAATGTACATTATTCCCTTTTCAAATTAGTCATTTCTGTTACACATGGCATCTCCTGCCATTCAATACCTTAATTGAAACTCTAATAATTGATGCCACTTTTTCAGATTTATTTCCTGTAGAAATAGTTTACACAGAGTCACAGATTCAGAAGATAAGGAAAGCATTCTGGTCATGGGCTTTTCTCCTCAAGTCACTGTGATGATAAAAGTGATTTCCTGTTGAACAGGCAGCCTGGGACCGCAATTGCACATGCACGAAGCTTCTGATTTACAGGGGTGCTTAGCACCCTGAACTCCAGTTTAATTCAGTGGGAGCTTTAGCACCAATAAATTAAAGTCAACTATGTGTATGCACATTTTTCATATACTATGTGGCAGGTTCTGATTACTTTCATTGTCAGCTAAACTCAAGCCTACATTTTTTCCCCCCACTTACCAAATAGTTTTGGTGTTTCTTGTGCTTGTATAAATTTTTAGAAAAATCCGCAGTACCAATTCCCTTTCCCCCAAAGCTCCTGTTCTTATTCTATAGATGTTTTAGCCTTTGCTTTAATGCAAACTATATCACAGGGCACAGAACATTGCTGGCAGTGGTTCAGCAGTGTTTATCAAGGATGCATCTGGCTTAGCCAAGTGGCACAGGTTTACTGTGTTGTGACCAAGCTCAGAAATTGCTTAGAGAGTAATGCCTGCTTGCGCAGTGCAGATCTTGGAGGCACAGAAAATTCTTGAGACATCAGTGTTCATGATAATTAGGTTAAACAGTGTATGTGAGGCAATCAAGTGGTCATATGCATGAGTGAGCTGATATGCAGAAGATATTATATTATTAACCACTGGAATATCCATGTCCAAATAAGAAAAATACTGGGACAGTTAACAAGCAGGAGCTGCACACCAGAGGTATCATTGTTACTCAGTACTGTATCATATTTTGTGTGTGTTATGCACAATAGTTGTGAATACTAAAAAAAATACTAAAAAAAACCACCTGAGACTGCAAATCAACCATTGAGAAGGTAGACAAATGCAATTCTGGCATTTCCTACACTGCCTTAATTCAGCATCTTTCTGCTTATGTGTTACAGTGTATTGTCTGATTACAGGATCACATACAATTTTTTTTTCCACATAATCCCTGCATCATTTAGTGCAGGAGGAGACCTATTCTTCGGATCACCTGGGATCTGAAATAGCTCCATTTGCAAGCTGATAGTTTAAACTCCTAGCAACCCAGACATGCCTACATAACCAGCAAGCTTATCTAAGGTCTTCTGTCTCAGGGAATAAATTAACTCCTTCAATGCCAATAGCTAACCGTGAAAAAAAAAGAGAAATTAAGTCGGCCATGATTTTTATTTCGAAGCACTGCAGTCTTTTATTGTTTTTCTGTAATTTGAAGGATCATTAATCTGTTAAATATTTAATAGCAGAAGAGTGTGAGCAAGAAAGAGTAAGATGTTACAAACATATTGCTGCCTACCATCTTTTGAAAATGGTAATTTTTATTTTTTCCTTATGCAATGAAATAATTCCATATTGAACTTGAACTGCTGCAATGCTATGCAGGAGCTCAACTGCCTTGCTAGGAATGTGTTAAATCAAAGTGGGGTATATTCCTGAATTGATATTTTTAATAGGAAATTTAAATGGTTTTGAAACCCTACTTACTGTGAACGCTGGAGGGAAGGAATGTGTTACTGTATCTACTTCTGAGCTGTATTTTGAGAGTCTGCATGAGTCGTCAAAGGTGCCTGTGTGAGATGTGACCTTTTCAGATCGTATTTATTATGTCTTCCCAAATACACACTGTAGCTGTACAGTGCCTGTCAACATTACATTTAGTGAAACTGGTTCTCTGAAGGGAAGAGTTCTTTTTTGATACTTAAATACTCCCCATCTGAAGCTGGTCCTGAAAAAGGTAAAAACCACCATGAAGAAAATCGTAAGAAGGAGAGAAAGAAATATGTTTAAACCTCTTTTTCCTCTTTCTATTTCAAAATCCTTCCTCCTGTTAGCTCCCTCTTCTCCTTGTGATCTATTCTTTATATTTTACTTTGTTCTTCTGAGGGCTTTTCAAATAAATGAAGTGCAAGTATCTGATCTCCAGTAAAACACAGTGCATTTATATTATGTTGTATATGGACCATGTTGAGCACCTTTCTCCATCCCAGAAGTGTCTCAGCTACAGCAACAGGCTGTTTCCACTCTGTTGGTCATGGAAGAAGATATTAAAACATATTCAGCCTTTCCAACACTTTTGGTGCCTCCTTCTAACTTGCAAAGCTCTATAGCCCCTAAACTCTCACTGGGGCTGATGTCTACAGCAGGAATAAGGGCCACAGACAAGAAACAATGAAATATATATTAAACCTATTGAAAATATGGAAAATATTCTGTTGTCTAACCCAAGCCACCCGATCAATACAGACCATCTTTCTGCATTATGGGTGGAGATCTTTGTGGCCCACATGGGTTTGGTGAAACTTGTCTCAAAGCTGAAGTGGCAGTCTTCACTCTCTTGCAATTTAAAAAATAACCATTGAGTGTAAACACAGGATATGGCATTCTGGGAAGAGAATAGTTAGTATTGAATCGGTTTTGATTCTGAACAGGAACATTTTGGAATGTTGGTCAGTAGTGTAAAAACTTCATTCATTTATCTCAACACCTGAAATCAGACAGTCTGATTTGTGTCATTGCACTTTCCAAATCTTGCAGTTAGGTCAGGCTATCAAAATCTTCAACAACTGTGCAGTTGGTCTTTATAGTAATATGCCCTTCCTAAATCCCCACTGTGAAAAGAGTTGTCCTTGGTGGGCTGGATCTTGTCTTGTCTTGAGCAAGCTCATCTATCTTCCTGCTCTGCACTGCTGCACACATGCTGCAACAGCTCTGAGCACAACTGGACTCTGACCAAGGCCTTTGGGCAATCCCATAATGTTTCCAATAAATCAAAATAAACTGGCCAGCTGCTCTTTCATGTCCCCTCAGTGCGCTGTATGTCTTGTTTGAAATGGGAGAAAGTTTTTATGGACTGAGTATTTTGGCAGGGAAACAAAAAAAAAGCCTCCAGAGCCCTCAGGTAGCAAGCCTGGGTGATGGGAAAGCAGCTGGCAGGGATAAAGTTTGTGGATAGCTGAAGGAAGAAGGAATGATAGAAGAACACAAGGTCTTGTTCCTGTAAATTCAGTGTTCATCCTCTTCAATATGGGGCCAACAGGAGGACCAGAGCTAATTTTTATTTTAAGGAATCCTTTTTTGCTCCCCACAAACAGTGCTGGTGAATGGGGAGACCAATTTACTGGCTAAGACATACCACTTGCTTGACTTAAGTACTTTTATTTATTTGTATCCTTCCATGTAAGAGTGATAATTGAGTGTGAACGGCGGTGTCTCTATTTATGGCCTGAGATCACCAACCGCACATTAGGTGATGGTTCGAAGGTCTTTGCTTTCAAGCTGAGGCACCGAAGGAAGACGCTGGAGTCGTTTTCTGAGGTTTCTAAGATTGTTTATTCTTCCTTATCTCTGGAATTTCTGTGCTGACTAGCAGAGGTCTGTTTAGCAGGTCAGCCGAAGGCACTCTCCCTGCCCACGGGGCAGGTCGTATCTTTTATACTACAAACTACGTAACTATAATTTACAATTACTTTCCAATACATGCCACTTACATTGCAATGTCCAGCTTTCTCCCAAGCCAATCCCAAAGTGCCATCCTAACCTAAAAGATGGACACCTTGAAGAAGGAGAAAGAAAGACATACCACACCCAAAATCCTCCATCTTGTCCTTAAACCTCTTATTACAAACAGTTCTAAAAATCTCCTTTTCTACTTTCTAATAGTCCAATTTGCACTCTACTTATTTTCTATAAGTTTAGATACTTCATACAACAATGGTAACCTTTCCCAGGGACTGCAGTCAAACCCACAGGGCTCTTGGGCATTGTGCCAAGGTCTCCGAGCCCCCTGCCCGGGTCTCGAGGCATCCAAGGAAGCCAGGGCAATGTCCTGGGTTCCCACATTTGAGCACCTGAAGCATCCTTCATAGCCCTCATGGGTGTACTTCAAGTGGGATGTTGGTGTAGATAAGTAAACAGCAGCATCTGTATCTCAAATGCTCTGTGGGCCCCACTGTTCTTTGCTTTGCATGGGCTTCTTGTGGCTCTGTAGGATGGAAACCAAATTACTCTTCTCCTGTGTGAATCAGCAGATAGCCCTATTCTTTGTCTCTCATCAAGAAACTGAAAAAAAAGTACGTAAGGTTGTAGGCAAACATTCCCAAACTTTTTTGTGTGTGTGTTCTGAATTTCTACAAAAATTTCTGCAGGTCTAACAGCTATATAATGTATAAATCATTATAAACAAGGCATGAAAGGAACTTCACTGTTTATACTATAACTTGCCTGCCCTTTAGCAGTGATGAAAACTGAAAATACCAGTGCATCTTGAATTCAAAGGAGAGGAAAAAAATAGATGAGAGATCATAAAGGGGTAACGCAGTTCAGCTAGACTCAGCGTTTGGAATATTAAGCAGATTTGACCCATGCTGAGAAGAGTCTGAAGAGCAAATTCTTCTCAGCACCATCTCTTATGTCAGGACCCTGATTAACAAAGACATTTAAATAATGTCACTGCACTTCATACAATTTGAGCCTATTTTCTCTTTTGTATAGCTTGTGAATGTAATCTTTTTTTTTACTTGCCATATTTGACCTCTGTGTCCTAATAGTGGCAGGCAATGATACTTTGAATTATTATGCTGAATATAAATGTAAGCTTCAAAACTAACAAAGCTTTTGTTCCTTCCCTGATGAAAGCACAATTTTGCAGTTGCTTTAAATATTATAGCTCTAAGTCTGCCATTGCTACTTCTACTGAGGATTTCTCAGTGAATTCATTAGAGGTGTCTGTTTTCATAGCCTGGCTTGTACAAATAAGAAGAAGGGATTTGCAAGTTGAGGGTGTATCTTGCTGTGCCTAAGCTGCAGCCGTGTTACATGTGCTGAATCTGGGTTTATGTTTCGAGTGAGGAATAATGCAAGCTGAACTCAGAATTCAAGCATTAGGGGTTTTAGGTCTCTAAAGCTAAACAAAAAGGCCAAGTTTTGATATTTATTAATTCACCTGTGTGAATTAGTGTTTTCTATGGGGCACACTAAATTTTGAAGGAACAATTCTAGAAACATAAAGTTAAGGCAAAGCCACGTGTGTTTTCCAGACATATGAAAATAATTTCAAGGGTCAGTGATTTCACAGTTGGAATTAACAACAAGGTAACAGAAGTAGGAACAGGAGAAGGCAACCGCAGTTCCATTTTCTTGTGTGTAGTGCAGAGAGCAGTGATGTTCAGAGAATGTCTCTAATCATGTTTCTAGAAATAAGGGCTTTTTCTCTTCATTACACAGATTACTTAGTTTCATATTTTCAACTGTCCTAATAATATCTGGTTTTTGATGAAAAATGAAATGAATGGACAAAACCCGTCTATTTCAAATTGTATCTAGAGATTTAAGACACAACAAACTTCTGATAATGATAATTTCAGCATTCAAATGGTTTTCTACATTTCTGTTGGAATAATGAAAATGAAACTGCTGCTCATTTGATTAAAATATCTGAAAATTGAAGTGATTTTTTGGGAGAAAAATCTTCCCTTACTGAGTATATAACTCAGAGTTTGCCCAAAGCCTCTGTGCTGTGTTTTGAGGTAGCCTGAACTGTAGGGAATGACTGCCAACTGCCCAGATGGAAACTCTAAATCAGGCAGCAGGCAAATGTGGGATTGCCTCTGTAAAAAATATCATTTTTCATTTGTTTTTCAGATTAGGAACCTGTCACACTTCACTGCTGTCATACAACCCTGAACATTTTTTAGGAACATACAAGAGCACTGTGAAGAATATGAGATGAGTAAACACATTCTTATGTAATAGGAAATGGTATCAGATTTAGATTTCATTGCAGTCCACACCATGAACAGGTTGTGTTTCTTCCCTCCCATTTTATTCTAACCCCTTAATTCATTGCACTTAGGGAACATTAAATATTTCCCCAAATTATTCCAAATCAAGGCTGTCACAGTTGTATGGAGTTAATGCCACAGACTGGGAAGGAACTCACGAGAATCATTTCCTCCTTCCAACAGGTTCTCACTTCGCTGTCACGTAGCCAAAGAGAGCTGATGAAAGGGCAGCTTTCCAGCATCTTGACACCTGGCTCTCAGTAATTTTCAAACAGGGAGCTGGCATATTTCTTTTTATCAGCTGAGATATCTTCAGGGTTGGTGGATGAAATGCAAGACTCTTTGCATTACACATTTGAAAACTTTGTAGGATGTGTGATGCTTTTGCCAATATTTAGTGGCTGCCATGTAATCCATCTTTCCTGTTAAGATCCAAAATATCCTGCTGTTGTTGCATTAAGACAACTGTTTAACAAAGCATACAGGAATTAGAGAAAAGGAAGTGGTGTGTGCTTAAGCATTTTTTATAAGCTTTACAGATCACTGTGTGCGGACATCAAACACAAATCGAAATTGTAAAAGCAAAGGGCTTATCTCTTATTTAAAATAATGAATTTAAAATAATAATTACATTAATGCATTGAATAAAACAATGCATTAATGTAATAATCGCATTTTCTAAAGTCTCATGTAGCCCAAGAAACCTTTTCATACCTAGTACAACATACCATCCCAGGATGTTACTGAATAGGGTAAAATTGCCAACAGGTTATTTACTTATCCTTTTTTTGGGAGGGGATGGAGGAGGAATGTGCCTTATTTGTCTTGGAAATAAAAAGTAGCAAAGTATCTCATAATCTTTCTGTCCTTCGTTTTCCTGGATGTGTGCTTGAGAAGTCATTTTTGCTCATCATAACCATCTAGGCTGTGGGGTTTTTGTTTCCGATTGAACGACTCCCATTTCAAAGCCAGTTTTCCATTCTGAAGCAATTAGAAGCTTGACAGACACCAAAAGATAAAGACTGTTGTTTTTTCTTTAAAACTCTGACAACTTCTACCAATAAGCAGAAAGTCATGATTTGAGCCAATCTTTTTTTCCATTTCACTCTGTATTTTATCAATTAATATTGCCCCAAGATCTCATCCATCATTGCAGTGTCATTTCTATGACAAGCTCTGCCAATTATTTTCTGTTTAATTAACACATTCAGCACCATTTGGGAGTGAAACAAAAGCAGGTTTTGCTAAAAAGAAAAGAGATGCTGGTTCTGGCTGGTGAGGGAGGTGCCCTGAAGATAGCTGTGGGTCAAGTCAGGAGAATCACATATCCAGTTTGCCCCCAGAAGAAAAGATTCTTATGAAAGGAGGGAGATTCTGTGTGGCTGCAGGGTATAAAGTGCTGCGGGGATTTTAACTCCAGAGGAGAGAGACTTTTCTCTGCTGGATCTCCATGAATTCTCTTTATCTGGTCTTTTTCCTTGCCCTGTGCTGACAGCATTTCTCCTCAGGGAAATTCCCCTAACTCTGAGAAATCCACCGTGGGCAAAAAAATGATATAGTTGCAGCTCTGCCATAGAAACATGTCATTAGCCTAAATCAACTGACATGCTCCTGAAGAATACTATTTGCTGTATAATTCAGAGCCCTACTAGACTACCCCATCCCCTTTTCAACCATTGCTGTTACAAAACCAGATGGAAAGCGAGGACGCTGCAGTGCTTTCCTTGGAAAAGCATTTGGGTTGTGCCATGTCAGGCACGACAGCAAATCTGGACTGTGCTGCTAACGGAGCAGCTCCTCTCTTTGGAGATGGGCATCCCACTGACACTGAGCAGACTGTTCCACAATTCACTGGCAGCATGCAAGAAGTTAGAGGACACAGAACATTTTTTTTTTTTACTGTACTGCTCAATTTTTGCTTTTTTTTTTTTTTTTTGCTTGGAAGCTGGAGATATCGTTTAAAAAAATCAGAATTATCATTCAGAAAATGAAAGATACATATTTGGGAAACACAGATATGCAGACCATAGTGTTGCCTAATATTATGCCAGGATAGTTGCTACATGTTTTTTAGAATTAAATATAATAAGTCTATATTTGGATTTTCAGTTTATATATACTTGTTTCAAAAGGTGTATAATGAGATGCTAAAGCCACATCCAAATAAGCCGATAAGCCGATGCTTTTGGGTAGTCTATAGATGACCACTGCAAAATATTCCAACACAGAATGGAAAGAAGAAAATGGGCTTTAAGTAGGGTATTTCACAGAGTTTGCAGTGAAAGTCTTAAAAAGCCATGGACAAGCTTTCCTGTTTGTATTGAACTTTTGCATTTACAGTAACTTCTTTCTTTCCTCCGTGCCTCTGGTGCATTGCATGTGCATTTATGTTGCGTGTGTTTCTGAACAGGTTTTTAGAATTTGGACTCAGATCCAAACACATGAATTCTTCCAGGGCAAAGGCAGCATCACTTGTCATTGATTCTGCCAAGCATTTAAGAAGAAGTGACATTTACCAGGGCTTGTTTTGAAGATTTATAAATGCAATATAGATTTGGCAAGAGTATCTGCTTCAATAAATGTTGTGCTGTAGCATGTAAGCACGGGCTTTACCACCAGCAGATTCACAAGCGCTGTGTCATCCAAGTAAAAATAAATATTCAATAAACAATTTATTAGGGATGTGAGCTCACTTCTGCTTCATTCCACTTGGAAAGGCTTGAAATCTGTTGCCTACATAGTGTTATTAAGGACACAATGAAATGAAGATAAATTAATTGTTGGATTGTCAGGAAAAATTTCCCTGGCCAACAAAAATGATACGAAGTATAATAAAAGAAGGGATATGTGCAGGCTGTATACATGAGGGTGATTTGTTTAAAAGCTAGAGATAACTGAATCCTAAACACCTGACTAGAAGCTATTCTTTCCTGGGCCTGACTTCTGTTTAATGAAAAATGCCTTGCATTTTTCAAGGCCATTTGGAGAGCTTGCTCTAGAAGTAAACAGGATTTTCAACCATTATGATCATGATTTGGACTACCAGATCTGTTTATATGGCATTCATGTGGATGATAACAGGAATAATAGAAAAATTTCTTTCTGCTTCCTATTCCTGTTATCAATGTACGACCATAATTTGGGGACAGTGGGAAAGGGTCTAATTTAGCTTTTTCAGTACAGTATTTACACAAGTTCCCATACAGAACTATTCTTTGCACCCATTCATCCAACCACTTCTGGCAAAGCCCCACACCATCCAAGGCTCCACCAAAACTGGAGTAAGACCACTTCTGGGCAACACATCCAGCTGAACTTCTGTACTGCTGGAGATAAAGGGATTTTTTTTTGGAGCATGTTTATCCACACAGCATAACCTGTCCAGGTCCTGCTTCTGTGCCAGGTACAGCTGGTACAGAATCCCAGGTGACATCTGAGTGTGCAGCAGAGGAGCTCCAGGAACAGGGACAGCTGGGGACATCATGCCATGCAGTGGTGGTGCCTGCACAGCTGTAATCTGGTGCGGTTGCACAATCTTACTTAGCCTGAGTTGTAATGGGGATCACAAAAAAAAAGAAAACAGAAAAACTTGAAACATTGCATCCACGAAGTATATAAACATCAGTCAGCTAAACAGATTTTTTTACTAAATACAGAATTGATACAGAAAAGACTCAATTGTCTTTTTTCTGACATATCAACGCAAAAAATAATATCTTTGCCATAATCTTGGAAATCTTGATCAATTCTAGTGTACTTTCAAGCAGGTTGATCAAAAATTATCTTTCTGAGTAACATTGGATATATTTGGCTTCTAAAAAATATCATAGATTTAAGGGCATAGCTTGGTACTGCATAGAACAAAATGATCCAAACCTGACTCACTGCTAAATATAATGTAAAGTACAAAAGCTCAGTCTTATCTGGCTGTCAAGACAGACATGTTCAGTTTATATGTTTGAACCTTTGGCATTTGGCTGAGAAGTAATTGAGAGAAGGCAGTATTTTCTTTAATGTCATATAATGCATGTAAAGTAAAATATATAAATACAGTTTTATCTTTCCATATAGACATAGAAATAAATGCTGAGTAGGAATAGCAAATTAGCAATAAATCATTGAATTTGCAATGTGTTTCTGTGTTTCTCTTTACTTGTCATTGTAAATAAAACAAGTTAATCCTAGTTTCCTTCTTTCAACAAATAGCCCCGAAGTGTAAAATAAACTGATTGTTTCTTTAGATAAAGTATTTTTTTCTGTTTGAAACTGATAACACTGTGTGAAATTCACTCATTGCGCTTTCTAAGATTTGTGCCTTTTGGAGGCACGATAGCAAACATTTTGTAGGTAGATTGCTTTACTGAGCTACAGATTTGGAGAACTGAACCACAAGCATTTTGGAGTTAGAAGTGGACAGTTCTTTGTCATTTTTATTCTGATATTTGGAACAGCCATGGAGGAGTGTATGAAACTCTTGGACAGCTCAGCTCTTGGTTACATTTACAGAGTTGCTTATAATTTCTCTACTAAGAAACCTGGTCAGTGACACTGAGATCTTAATTTAAATAACAAAATACTTTTAAAAATTGTGCGATACTCTGGCTTTTTAACTTTCTCTTTTGTTGCGAATTAGGCTAAACTGCTCTCAGAGCAATCAGATTGATTGCTGCAGATCGAGACTGGTGTAACACGGGGGGAGCACTGCTGTTAATTAAAGCTACATTACATTTTCCAGTATTATTTATATGTCTATTGGAGTAGTTTATAGATGAATAGAATAATCAATGTTCCTTTCTTATTGCATTTTATGCCTCCCTTAAAAAGAATTAATATGCAGGTTTTGTTTTCTTAACATGGGAGAAAAATGCATGTGACATTTTACCAGGATACCCTGAGGATGTAGAAAATAAGGCACATGGCTGTTTCACCACATCAAAAGTATGGTAATAGGTAGCAGTCGATTATTTAGAAATATATCATTATTTCTTAAAGCTGGGAGCCACTGATCAGAAGACTTATCCCCTGTAACAAACCAACAGTGAGACATGAGTCTCACCACCATGTTTTGGCTCTAACATCATTGCTGCTTCACTTCAGTGTTGCTTTAAAGCTGTTTTGCTGCTTTTTACAGCATTCAAAGCTGCTGATGGACAAATTTCTAGAATAAATGGTGGTTTTGAAAAGATATTAAATTCCTTGATATTAGTTACTAGTCCTTAAATAGTAAAAATACACTGAAGTTAAGAAAAAAATCCAAGTACCTGCCACTTAGTTTGTGCCATATTGTAGTAGCTCCTGGTGAATTCTCTTTTTGCCAGCCCAGTTCTACAACATACAAATACCTTATGAAATGAAGTACAACTTTAACCCTTAAAATAGTATTTTGTTTTTTTCTGTGATGCAGCTAGAGAAATGAGGCACAGAGTTGGTGTTGACTTACAAGTGGAAGGGCAGATCCAAGAGAAGGCAGGAGTGCTTCTGGTCCCCCCTCCTGGGCTCCCCACTCTGTGGCTCAGCCTGCAGATCCAGGCTACACCTCAAACCATGGTTTGTACCCAGAGAAAGTTCTCTGAGTTCCCAGTGAGCACACTGGGAGTAGCAGATCTGTGCAATTAGTGTTAGACCTTAGTGGCATGAAACTAGTGGAGCTTTTATTTGAGACTATTTGGATTTTAGCTGAGCACAGAACTCACAAAAATAAGATTTATCCCAGGACTGACAGGAATTTTATGTCCCCTCTGTATGTTTTATTTCAGTGTTATGTCACTGCTTCTTTTTTGGAGGCATTTTGTTAATGTCAGAGTTTCCAGTGAATTACATTTAGACCTTGCTGCTCTTTAAAGTTACAAGCAAAAACTGATGAAGTTTTTTGAATGCAGTGATGTGTTACGAAAAGATGCCAACAGAGACTGTCCTCACAGAGACTCAGATTTTAGGGGTTTTAAGTTCATATCTGATGAACTTTTCCAGCTCTTCTAGTGAAAATATTTTAATTCACTGGCAGTCTTTTTCAAAACCTAATTTAGAGATTTAAAAAAACCCACCTTTTTTAGTAGCATTGTGGTAAAACTGAGTCACAGCTTTATCATGGCATATTTTAAATGTTCAGAGAGATCAACCCCAGAAAGCAGTAAAGAAACAACAGTGTGTGCAGCTGACAAAGCATCAGTGTGGATCCATGAATCAGCACTATATGAATGTTCTAAAAATGTTATTAAAGCTTACTGAGGTATTAACTGCATGAAACAAGGGAGGGAAAATGAACACCGTGTTGGAAATCATGACAGTCAGAGATTCCCTTATTAAATCCTTTCATTGTTGGCTAAAATAAGTCAAATTAAAGATTTTTTACCCATAGACACCAGCTTAATACGTGGGCAGACACTATACCTTGGCTTACAAGTGGTGCAGTAATTTTTTAATTGGAATTGAGTTGTAAATCAGAGCCCTGAGATGCAAAGACTTAAAAGGCTTTAATTAAAAACTTATCTGTCATTCAGTGTACAGTAATTGCATCCTCCATTACAGTTGGTTGGAGGGTCAATACCCAAAAATTTTATGTGCACAAGAAATTAAAAAGATAATTCAAATACTCCTCCAGCTGAAAATGCCTTTCAGGGTTGCACAAATTCCGTGTGTGTATTTTCTCAACGTGGGGTGAATTAAAAATGAAACCTGAGGATTCTAATCAGATTTTGGGGAAACAGTAGGCAAACTTACTTGGCCAATGCAGTTCCCTGGAAAACCCCGAGCTTCCAGCCACCAAGATCCTTACAGCCTTTCTAAGGGAACCCTCTCTTCTGCCACTGCTGGAATTTTATTAATTATTATAGCAACAATAACAATTATTGTTCCTGGTATTTCTGTAGAAAGAGACCCTACAAATGCATGCAATATATGGCCTCTCCCAGGAGGAATTTACAGTCTCAGAGAAATGGCTTAAAAGTGGAAAATGGAAGACATGTCTCTGCACAAACTCTGTGTAGAGTTTCTTCCAATCCTTTAGAATAAACAAATTACCTTTTACCTTCTTTAATTTGTGTTTGTCATAATGCAGCACAGTGTGAGGAGCAGCAGACCTAAGGCCCTCCCTAGGGCAAGTGTTTCAGGAATATTGAGTTTCCAGATGGGATAGACTGTTAATGTCCTGGAGAAGCCTTTGCTCTGGCCCATCGTAACCCTCCCTCGTCACTGCTGCATTGTCTGTACTTTGGTCAGAAGGAATTTTGTTCAGAACCAAAGGTGGAGGAGCTCTTGAGCTGCAGCCCTCACTGTCCAGCCTGGGGTGGCACCCTGGGCATTGGCTTTGCACTGGCAGCTGAGAGCTCTGCTCTGACAGCCGAGAATTGATTTTTCACCAACATCAATGAGAGCCCAACAGTTACATAAAACAGGGGTGAGAGCCACTGTGTGGAGCTGAAGGAACAGTTCTGCTCATAAGCATTTAAAAATACATGAAGAACTGTAGGCCTGAGATGAATTGGCCAGAGTAAGTGTAACCTGTATATTCACTTAACTTTCTGTATGGATTTAAGTGCCGGCATATTTTCAACCAATTCTGCCTTGTTACAGGTGATGTTTTAATTTCCAGACTGAAGACACTTCAAGATCCTTTCCCAGGAACTATATTTTTGTGACAATGAGGCTGTCATCCTGCTGATAGCCTGAAATGAGTTGGATAAAATAAAATGAGGCAGAAAACCTGCTGATTTTAAATGCATGGATAACTACTTGGACAAAATCTCCATTCTTAGCATTGTACAGTCTAGTACTTGCAACCAATTTCTGCATGCTTAAAGAGATCCTGAGTTTGAATGAAACTTTGAGTTTGAATGAAAGTGCATAGTGGTGTAAGACATTTTGGGAGGGAATAATAAGATAGAAAAGGAAAGAGAAATGAACGGAAAAATGAAAGAAAATTTGACAGAAAAAGATATTATCACTACTTATTCTAAAAGGAGATTGCAAAGGATTAATGTATTAAAGATGTGTTTTGTAGCCTGGAATTAACATCAGACCTTTTTGGGTTAAATTTGGAATAGTTTCATGTGGGTTCAAAGCTCGGTGAAACAAGCAAAGTAGTCTCATCTTTATTTTAGTGTCACTATTTTGAGTGCATGTGAATATTTCCTCATGTTCATGAAAACTCCTTGGGCTGACAGCACAGAGGAAATGTCTGTGCATAGTCCAGGGAGAGAAGGAAATGGAGTAGGAGGTGCACCTTTACCCACCACTTATTAGAGCTGACTTTTTTTAGTAAATATGTCACAGCCTAGACAGGGCAGTAAGAGATTCGATTTACAGATGGGGTTGGCCATGAGTTAAAGTTGAACATTAATATAAAGTTGTAATGACACAAGACAACCTCCCTTCCTAAAAAGCATTTCTGTGAATGGAATAATATACTTTTGGGTTGGAGGTCAACTATTTTTGGGAAGGTTTATGTGGCATGGTGAATAGCATGGGATTCATCTCAGGGACTTGGGAATCCTGTATCCATTCTGCTGTAGTCTTTGGAAAGTAACCTGCTCTGTGTGGAAGTCTGGAGATATATTTTGCAATATCATATTATTTTATTGCTATCAGCTCCAGTTGCAGAAAAGTCTTATGTAACGCTTAGAAACTTTCTCTTGTACAAACCCAATTATTTGTAGCTCTCTGCAAGAGCTGAAATAAAAGTAAGGAGACATTACATACTGAGTCCTGGGAGAGCATTTTATAATCTCCTTGGCAAATGAAGCACTCATTTGGCTTTTTCAAATAATAGAAAAATATCAAAAACTGAAGAGAAAAGCCTTCCCTCTACCTTCTGGGATAGTTGCTTAAAGTAAATTAAAATCAGGACTGTAAGCAGATCATGGTTGTAATTTAATTCTATGGAGATTATCGCTTTTATGTATAATAAAACAATATATGAAAAATTGAAGTGGTAATCCTTAGGCAGCCCTTTCATCTGTTCATTCAAACAGAAGCTCTTTGAGTGTGTGAGTGAATTGCTGCTGAGTGCATCAAATGAAATTCTTCCATATTAGAAAGGTCTCACTAGAAACTCCAAAAGAAGGCAACAAAGTCACCAATGCAAACCTGGTACCTGGCAGTGAAAAAGGGAATGGAACAAAAAAAGCTCCAGAGGACTTTCCACAGGATGACCACAGCTCCAGCTGAAATGGATTGGGCAAGAGTGATGATGACTGTTTATAACCACCAGTCTATTCTTCAGATCAATTCTGAACCAGATTTTCTTGTCATCTGGAAAGAAACACAAAGTTAGAGCAGAGCAAAAAAAAAAAAATCAATTAAACTATTTTGAGGAAGTGTAATACAAAGTGTTTTGGCAGACTTTCCTCCAATTTTGTAGAAAGCGTCTTAGTCAAAATTTTCACTAAAAACGAATATTCCAATACAGAGAAATGGGGAATTAAAAGGCTGTGGTTTAAGAGCTGCTATTAACTTCTCTTTTTCTATTTTTGCCATTAACTTTTCATTTCAAGTTGTATTGCAAAATCACTTTTGGATGAAGTTTTATTTTAAGAGAAAACACCAGAATTTTATCTTTTAGCTGCAATCTTAGGTAGGAAATACAGCAACAGCAATTGAAAGACTTAATTTTGTTGTACGCAGCAACTTCAGCATGAAAGCCGCAATGTTGACTTAGCCAGAGCTGAAATATGTGAACATTATTGGGTACGTCCTTGAGCTCTGAAAAGGGAGATCTGGAATGGGAACAAGAGCAGCTCCTCTGGAGAATGTGGAAAGGCAGCCTGCAGAAAGGCATGTCTGCATGTTACGCTGACCTGTCTGTTGTGGAAATAGGGAAGAAAGCAAATCATTCCCAATTCTGCAGACGTTCTGACAGCTAAAGTAGGCATTAACAATTTGCAACACATGGCATGGGGGATGAAAGTCTCTGAGCTCTACAGCTGAGAGTTTCCTGGATGAAATGAAGTAGCAGTTGAAGGTAGCTCAGAGAAAAAAAATATTTTTAATCTACCATATAGGGACAAAATGCCTAATATTACCAAAAACTGGAGAAAAAGCAATATCACAACTCAGAAATAGTGCCTATCCTGGCTTTAATTCTGAATAATTCTGAGGGTTTTGGGCCTTTATAAAGGGTATTTTCCTGACAAAGAAGGATCAAGTTTTGGTATATAGGTTTCTGCAAATTTAGAATAATCTATTGTCATTTTCAATGAACTTGGTATGTAAATATAATTTTGTTGTTCATATATTGATGCAGAACTAATACTTTTAGATTTCAATTGGCACAAGAGATGGAAGAGTAAGACAAAGGTTCTGCTGGACTTTTCTACAGAGCCCTATTCAGCCTCAGCCATGCTGGTTGGAAAAAGGGTCAGGAACAGCAGCAGGAAGATTTGCACAGCCAAATCTCTGGGTAGTGAAAACTGTTGGTTCTTTGAAGGACTTATATTGACCTCTTCTGATTTACACCAGAATTCCTCCAAACTGTTAAAAAGCTTTTTTTGGTTTTCTTTCTTAGGCCTTCAGAGGGAGGAAAATTCATTAGTATGAGTGAGCTTGAACTAGAATAAGTTTAGAGAGAGAAGTAGTAGATGAATGTTTTCAAAAGATGCTGTTAAAATTTACATGCATTAAAGATGTGGTCAGGTATATTGAGAGAGACATCAAGTTTGTCTAAGATGGAAAATAAAGTTAAAACCACACAAAATAATGCAATTGCTTAGAAAAAAATGATCAGCTGGAAGAAGGAAATACATATTTGATTTTTGAGTATTTTTCAGTAATTCTCTGAAATTGCTATAGCACCAAGGGCAATTAAGCAGGTTAAATTACATTTTATAACGAATTTGAAAGTAATTTTAATTTTGTAGACAGAAGTCAACATCTTCACCACAGTGAATTTCTGAAGCTGCTTTCTTCACTACTTCAACTGCTTGCTTTTGATTTGATTTCAACTAATAATTCTTAGAAGAGTACTCTCTGTTGACACAGCCATTGCTAAGTGTTGAATATCATGAGGACCTAAACAATTTTTTTTTTGTAGTTGTGGGTAATAATAATAATAATAATAATAGACTGTGATGTGGAAATAAAAAGACCTGGGGAGATATCATGATATGAAAGTCTGTGTCATATCCAGATGACCTCCATTAGATTTGACTTTCCAGGTGGGTTTGATAAAGTTATTAATGTCTTGTCTTCACAGTCCTTATGCTGCATTCCCTTTTCACATACATTTAGGTTATGGAGTTCCAATTAAATTAGAAGAAAAAATGTAAACATTGTGCTGACACCAATGAAAAGTGGAGAACACCCGTACCAATGGCTGTTTTTCATGGTGCCATCGGTGACCTTCCACCGAGAGCAGTTCTGTGGCTGCTGCTGTCACAGCCTTTGCGTCATTTCGGTGTCCGCCAGACTCCTTCTCACCCCTTGACATTGTCCCTCTGTGGGAACTCTGGCTGGGAGAGCAGACCTGACCCTTGCAGCCGCGGCGGGGTGGTGAGGATGCTCAATCAGGGGCTGCTCCCCGTTAGTGACATGGAAATAATGTGTGCACAAGGGCTCCGCTGTGATCCTGCTCAGCCACTGCGCACAAATCGCAATAATTGGCGCCGAGGCCGGGCCTGGTGTGACGGCGCGGACAAAGGGGACAGGAAATCGCCACGCGGCCTCATCCGCTCCTTCTCAAGCTTCACTTTGATTGCAGCTGTCAGCCTGGCATTATGGCTCTTCAATGTGCTGGTTTATTCTGCTCAGTGTGTGGGAGATTTTTTTTTTTTGAAAGTGAAACAATGCTGGAAAATGATTGGCATGAGGTTAACTTTAGACAAGCTGCGGTTCCTAAGATTGTTGCATAAGAGACAGCAATATTAAATTACTGACAAGGGGGTTTTTGATTTAGTTGAAATTTTGGTTTTCATCCATGTCTTGTTCTAAAGCTGAAGTGAGTTAGAAATGCTGGAGATACAGCTGAGAGGGCATATTCCTTAACTATAGATCCCCTCTATAACAATTAGCTTGTTTTTCTTTCATCTATTTACTCTTTTTCAGTGCCATAGTGACATTTTTTACATGCATCCTTCCTGGTTTTAAATGCATTAGGAGAAGAAGTTAAAATAGTGCAGCAGGAGAAAAAAATACATTGAAGATAAAAACAAACATACCATTCTCTTGTTAAGTGAGAAGAGGCATCACAATGGTTTCATACACTCTTTTACTGAAAACACTGGGCACAAAACTCCTTATTGCTCAGGACTCAAAGAGATTAATTTGTCATCTGTATGCAGGTATCATGGATGAACTCTTTTTGCTTTAATTTGAAACAAGCTCTTCAGAATAATTCCATGTATTTTTCTTCAAGGTTTATGTTATTTGTTATTTATTCTTTAGCCTTTAATAGGGGTGGTATTGGCTTAGAGGTAGAGAGTGAAATTTTAGTGATTTTGGACTCGAAGTTCATAAATTAGTAGTTTTAAGGCTCTGCTAATGATTTTACTATGTATGTATTTTAGCTGAAATTTTTATGTGTCACATTCTCCTAAAATTGAAAGTCATCTTTGTTTTTTTCTGCTTCATGAGATTATAAAACAAACAGAAATGTGTAGTGCTAGACAACAGAGAAGTAAAGCTGAATATATATACATACATATATATAAATAAATAGGTATGGAATGTATCTCAACTTTGTTTTAAAAATCATTTTAATTGCATTACATCAAAGTAATCATAGGTGCATGGTGACTCATTTTTGTGTGTTCACATAAAAAACATGTTCTGAGCAGCCTTAGATTTAGATTTTTGAAACTATTTGAATCCATCTTCTTACATGGCATCTTTGAAAAGGTGATATTTGCATTTGAAAAGGATGAATCAGAAATAAAACCAGATTAGATAGAGACAGATATTCTTTCCCCTCCCAAGTGTCTGGAGTCATTTACTGAAGCCATTAACATCTAATATGGCTTCAGGTGAAGTGTTTCCTCAATAAACTTAAGTAGCATTTTTCTTTAAGGAAAGGAGAAAGAAGAATCTCAGGTGGAATGTTAGAAAGTTTTTTTTCTTTGTTAAAGCTTTCATACATACTTACATTGGTTCAGATTTTTTATTATTATTATTTTTACTAAGGAAAAGAAAAGTTTGGGATGCAGTGCGCCTAAATCTTGCCCAAATGGGACCTTCCTTTTTTTTCCCAAATCTTATCTAAATCCAAAACAACAGTATAGTTTTAATGCTTCCAATCTTTGTCTAAACATATATTGAACTTCTTTAAGTATCTCCTCTCTAGGATGAAAATTTGATAAATATGAAAGTAATTTTTACTTCTGTGTGCTCAGAATTGTATCCTTTGGCAGAAAGGAGAAATATCCTATTCAGACTTCTTTTTTAATTCTAGAATTTAGTAAATAAATAAATAATTCCCATTCAATAAAGCACCCATCCAGGTTGTGAAGAGGCCAAGTTCTGAGTTCTGCTGAGGCTGAGGATGCTTTATCCTCATCCCAAGGGTCTGCCTACACCAAAAAAACTCATGTTGACTCCAGATGGTGGTGAAGTTTATATATAACATAGGGACTGAACCAGAAATATTCCTTCCAAGTTCTAGCAACTTCCCTTCCTGGTTCTAACATCCAGATTTGACTGCCTGCATCTGGTGCTAGAGAGGATTTTTCTTTAGGTGGTTTTTTACAGGAAGATATTATCAGGATAACCATGTCAGGATACCTTCTGTCGATATTCATTGAGAGATTTGTGGTGTTTGGCTGCACAGGGCATAACAGCAGAAATTCTCTTCAGCTGGGTGACATTTAGTAATTAGATATTTACAGAAAATTGCATTACAAAATGCTATGAGCTGAAGCGTTACTGTAACATGTAAAAATCTACAAATCAGGAAACAATTATATTTGGAATTAAATAATTATTTCAGGTATAATTTCCATGAGATTGGAAGGGCATGTACTTAGTGAGCAGTCACTGTAATTTGCCTGCATAGTTGCTCCTCCCTTGTTAATAAGTTCTTTGTCACAGCATTTAAATATAACTTAAATTGACCTCCATCTATTATAAAACTTGCAAGACTAGCTCCTCAGTGTTCTAAACCTTAATGTCTCCTGGGGAAAACAGAGAGAGGGCAGTGTGCTGTGAATGGGCAGGAAAAGAAGCAACCTTTCAAAAGACACCAGCTAGTGGGATAATTTCCATAGCTGTCCAAAATAACCCTTTTTTATCTATTAAGGCTTGTGTGCAGCTAGCTAAGATTCTGCTAAGACAAAAGACTTTTAAAATGTCCTTGTGTGATTTACTGTCTTCCTTCCATTGCAAGGAAGTTTCATTAGCAAAATTTCATCAACAGAATTTCATACAGAAGAGAAGAATCTGAAGTTCATTCTTGGGTTCCAACTGAATGTTGTTAATGTTGTTTATATAGGACACATTTCTGCCAAACTTCCAAGTTATTACAAAGTGAATCTTTTTCATTCTGTTTTTGTTTGTTTGTTTCATTATTTCTCAGGTTTTACTTGGCGAGATGATTACACACAGCATGTTATTGGTCAGGAACTCTCAACCATTCACAAAATCCACAGCAGACGCCCTGATGTGTTTGCATCTGAAGGATCTGACACAGCAAGGTAAGTCTTCTTTAGTGTTTTTTTGCTTGGGTTTTGGAAAGGCTTGCAAATTATAAGAAAGAGGTTAGCCCAAAAGCAGAATTTTAAAAAATCACAAAGACCACTATCTATATAAAGGTGTCCACCAGTATAAAGGGGACAGAATGAATTAAAACCCTAGACCTTGTTCTTCTGTTTATCGTTAAGGAAATATACTTTCTATTGTTAATTAAGGTGTCAGAATTCAAAACATCAGGCCTTTCATTCTGTTTATGCACTATCTAGTGTCAGTTCAGCCATCCCTACCTATGACTGGCTTAAAAAAGCAAACTTAGCTCAACTACAGGAGATATTTTATTCTGGACTAAGCATTGAATGACATTCTGAGTGACTAATTCTATTTTCAAAGTCAAATTCTTCCAAAACGTACCTATAATTGACTTGAAGTTCATAGATTCTTAGTGGTAGTTGTAAAATTTGTTCAGGGAGGAGAGATTCCTGCAAGTTCCCATGACAGAAAATATTGTTGGGGCATGGCTTGAAAGGTATTCAGGGGTGACTTTGCAGTAATTGGTTGCAAGGGACACATCAGTAATTCTGTAGAATGATATGATTGTAGAAGCTGAAATTATATCATCTTCACATACAGTTATACATACAAAGAGATTCTTTTACCTGGTCTATTCTGTCCTACAGGCTTTTAAGTGCAACCCAACCACACAAACCCCAGAACGAAATTTTAGGAACAATTAAAAATGACAAATTTTGCTTTCTTTTGCATGATTTAAAAAAATACATTCTCAAAAGTGTTTGGTTTTTTTTTGTTGTTAAAAAGAATATCTTCATAATGGGATAAATTTGAGCTTCTAGCCTTGAAGGGCAAAATATTGAATGCTGGAATCCAGATCTTTGTGTATGTTTTTTGCATATATTGCAGAACCATTTCTTTTCTATATTTTTTTTTTCTGGAAATAAAATGCTGTGTAATTGATACTTCCCGGTGTCTTCAACTGTGTTTGCCTCACTTTGTTTTGAATTAATTCAGAGACTTTGACCCCGTATTTCACGTTTGCAGATTCAAAAGAATTTCTTAAAATCACAGCACCATTTCAGAAGTGCAGTAAGGTAGAAACTTAACTTTTAAAGACGATAGTGATCTAAAGATTACCATAAAGGTGATAACAACATGTGGTTGAATCCATAAACATGTTTTCACTGCTTAGGTACACAAAATTGTATTGAATGGATTACTCTCAGTAGAGGGTATCAGAAATGATCTTCAATATCTTCTGGGGATGCTTTTTTAAGAGAGTACCTAAAAATTTTATTCATGAGAGTTAGAAAAAATCGGCCAAATTTCCATGAGATCAAGGCCATATTCTGCAGTGTTCCAGATTCATAGTTATATAAAAATAAAAATACAAGAAGACACAAGAAATTATTCAAGGTTTTCATTGGAGAGAAAAAAATCCTCACTTTTTGGAATTTCTGTTTTTAACAAGTTTGGGCTGGTTAACATTTTTAGCTATATGTGTTAAAAAAAACCCTGCAACATTTTGTATATTGATACTTCAGGGACATCAGAATCTCCAAGGTGTTCATGTAAAGCAGTTCCTATTGTGGATGGATTTTCTGCAGTCACCAAGCTGTGCTTCTGAAAGCATTATCTTATGTGCCAACAGTTTAAAGCATTAATTGATTTTTCTGGTTGTCCATTTGCAACGTGTTTTGTAGGTCAGAGAACAGTAGGAAATCTGGTGTCATGTAGATTCTGATCAAGTGTGTTATATGTTCAGTGTGCTCAGTCAGCTTGGTAAAATCTTATCAGATAATAATTAAATAATTTTAAAAGCAACTTAGAGTAGGTATCTAATTATCAAAGAAACGTTATGTTAGGAAGGCCTTTTATTAAGGGTAACGTGTGTAATAAGACAATATGAAGTCATACTAATGAGTCATTAATCCCCACAGAGCTGGTGAGAGCAAGAAAATAGACTCAGACACTTGAAAGGTAAATTGACTTAGGCTAAATTAGTGCATATGAAATCTGATGAAACAGAAGACATGGATTTCATCTCAAAAAAAAAAGCTGAAACTGGGAGTTTGATTTCAAGATGAAAGTTCTTTCTTTGTTGGCTAACTGGAGTGTACATGGTATTTCCTGGGTCCTTATTAAATTTCAAAAAACCCTCTCTTGAAAGAGGGCTCAAGATAAAGGAAAAAAGTCCATTCTGCACAGAGGGAATAAATGTCAGTTGTGTTCATTGGTGCAATTAGGCAAAACCACAAACGTTTCCAGCAAACTTCAATGTATGAAATGGGGTATGGTATTATTTCTATAATAAAACCATCATTAAGTCAGTAATAAGATACTCTCAGCATTTTAAAGAGAGAAATTTATTCTAAAATGTGTGGTATCTATTAATTGGGAACATTCCAGAAATAGAAGAGGTGCAGTGATATATATATTTCCACAATGCTAGATTTTGCAAGAAATACATAATTATTTCTGTAGATAAATAATTATATGGGGTATTTTCTTTATATGCCTAAGTTCATTGTATGCAAAGTCATTTTTAAAAGCTAATTAAAACTGAAAATGCTTCCAAATAAGTGCACAAAAAGAACTCATCTGACAGTCATTTCTCCTACTCACCAAGTGCTTTTATGTATTTGTCTTTCATCCGCTTTCCAGTATGACTTTGTCATATTTAAAAGAGCTATTTTAATTTAGTTGAGATAACTGGTCAGTTAATGTATTTTCATTCCTGAGTTAACAAGGTGATAGAGTGGTGAAGTACAATTTTTAAAAAATCTTTCAGATATATTGATAATATCTTATTCAAGTTGTCATTGAATGAAACATAAAGCTTTGTAGACTTTTACATTTTAATTGTTTAAATGTTTATAGCATAAAATATTATATTTAATGTGGAATGTATATATGAGTGTCAGTATTGTCTACATATGAAAAATGGGAAATCTTAGATACCAGATTCTGCCACCAGTGACAGTGACTATATATTGTAAATAATGGTTTGAAAAACCATCCTAAATACTGTCCTTTGTCTGTTCATGCAGTTCCTGTTAGCTCCAGTGGAAAACCTTGGGGCAGAATTCGGTCTGGGTTTTTTTTCCCATTTTCCCTTCCTTTAAAAATTAGTGAAGAAAGCAGAAGATAGGTGTTGGAATTAATCAATGAATGAAAGATGAGTGTTAGAAACTGGGATCCTTCCTATGAAGAGAGCCTGTTTGGATTAGTTCATCTCTACTGAAGCAGAAAGCACAGTGCCCAGGTTTTTCTAAAACTGCAGAATAGTTTTGGTCGGGGCTTTCAGCTGAAATAAAGCTGGATAGTGTTACCTGCATGTCCACACTCCATCAGAAGGCAGAATTTAGAGCTCTGGAATAAGAGAAAAATGCAAACAGCATGAGAAGGAAGCAAGACTGATGGTAAATGAGTCCAGGTTTGCTATGGTGCTCTGTGCAGTAACCCTTATTTTTCCTAGAGTTTGTGTCCCTGATGGGAGCCTGCTGTTATACACTGGGGAGTAATGAAGGATTTTTCTGGTGTTTCAAAGTGAGCAAACCTGTGAGCACTGTTGGTTGCAATGCCACCACAGTAAATTAGATTATTAATTACATCTATTAGTACTAAATTAGTAGGGACACACATTTGGTACAACTGTGAGCATGGAAGGAAGTCTGTTAATTTTTGATTAAAGTAATATAATTAAACCCCAGCTTTGGAAAATGATATAGTGGTGCTCTCTCAGACTGTGCCTCTACATTAGCGCCAAGATGTGGGCTGATAGAATAAAATTTTATTTACAGTGGCACAGAGATGTTGAAAGTCAAATTCATTCACTGAGCTGTAAAGCTCTTCTACCTGGAATTCTTCTTCACTGGAGAAGTGCGTGGGCATGTGAGTAGGAAATGGTGACACCAAAAGGTGATTTCCCTCCAAAGCTTCACTCACAGGGAAGGAAGAGGGCTGGGAACTTTCTGCTTTCTTGCACAAGGAATGAAATAGTTACCAGAGCTGACATTTAAATTATCATCACCACTTACGTGTTGTTGAGATAGATGAGGACAGCTGGCAATAATTCAGATTCATTGCACACAGCACCATGTAAACACCTCCACACTGCCACCATTTAATCACATTGCTAGCTTTCCTTTGCAAATGTCACCAAAATCTATCTAAACCACTCAGGAAACACCACTGTTCTGTGAATCCCAGGCACATGAGAAGATCAGAAGACATACTTGCTCTATCTCAGCATTCCCTTTTCAAGCTTGTCACTGGAGTTTACTTGCTTCATTATTTCTGCATATCCAGTCGTCTTTTTTTTTTTTTGTTCTTTGCATTGGTGCAGTTCAATTGGTTCAATTCAACAAATTGGTATTGAATCTCATCATCATCCAGCAGGCTTTTAAAATCTTAGAATTATCTCATATTTATTTGGGATGCAATTTAATCGTGTGCATTTTCTTTTTACAAGCATTTTCTTTTCTTTTGAATATGGCTTTGCCTTGATGTGGCGTTTTATTTTATTCGCTCTAGAATCATTATTTGATTTTTAATAGTGCAAGATTTTTTTTACTTCTTTTACTGAAACATTGAATTTTCTATACTTTTTTGGTTTATAAGATTTTGAATGACTTTTCTGTTATGTATTTCACTACAGCGCCTTGCAGTGCCTTTTTAGTTGGCCACTTAATACATTGGACAGGCTGGTAACTTTCTTTTCCTTGCTTTTGCTGTGCAGGACTTTGGGACAGAATGAAGATAATGAAAGAAATTATGATGTGGAAAATGATGTGAACTTGGCCAAGTCTCTTCAGCAATACCTTAAGTATCTCAGAATTCTCTCCCAGTCTGCATCTAAAAATTTGTATCCAAGGAAGACAAGTGAGAAAACTTCCGTCAAGGTAATATTTTTAATGTGGTTCTTATATTTTTTGATTTTGGCTTTCTTTTTCTCTGAGTTCTTATTTTTGAAATTTCCCCTCTGTCTGAAGACCATACATTGTTTTTTACTGCCTCCTCCAATTAATTATCGTAAGTACACTAAGTTTTCTCAAAATTAATCACCTTCATCATTTTAAGTGCTTCAATTTGTCATATCTGGAGCATTTTACCCTAGTTAGGGATGGATTGCATATGATGAAGAAGGAAAAGTGGGATAAAGCTGGTAACATCTTGACTGGCTGATCTGAACTACTCCTCTCCAAAAACCTGGTTGGGCTACCATGTCAATTCTTGCTGGTTTTTATGCTGCTTAGGGTGCAATTTTTATAATCTTTAAGCAGATTTTAATAATGGGTCTGATAATTTGTCAATCAACATTTCCTACTTTTTATTGATCACGAAGAAAGCCTGCTATGACCAGTTAAGGTTCATAGGTGTGCATTATAAATGTACAGATAGCTGGGAAGATAAATCACAACCATTAAACCTTGAATATTGATTATGTCAAAAACAACAAACGTGCCTATTTGAGAACTAAAGCATTTTTTCTCCTTCATAGAGAGAAACTGTCTCACTCTAAGATGCAACTTGATAAATTTATTGAAATTATTGGATGAAGGGGTTCCATACAACAGGCTCTTATGGCTCCATGACTTTTGCTCAGAAGATGTGCACTCTGATTTTAAAGAACTAGGATGCTGTTACAGCAATCCTGCACAAGAAATTGTCTCTTCTATTTCAATGCAATGGTATAAATGCACAATTTTTCAAAAAAATACACTGAAGTTTTAGGAAAATTATCAGGTAAAGAGACTATAGTGTCAAAGCCAAACTGTTTTAGTTTAGTTCAGGGACTAACTCAGAGACACCAAACTGCTTTGGTATCTGCAACAACTCCAGACAACAGCGTCAGCTGTAGCAGCCTTTTAGTCATGGTTGTTGTTCTTGTCAGAAGCACAACTTCCCAGCTTGTGACTGACTTGTACATCACTTGTGATTTATGGCACATGTCACCAGGGGCTCACCTGGGCAAGAGGAGCTTTCTGGCAGAGGCAGGGCAGCTCTGAGGAGAACCAGGGACACCTTGGTGGTGCTTTTCCTCCTCTCTCTTCTTCACTGGCTGCAGTGAGGATGCTGTGTTTCGAGTCACTGCCTTTCAACAAAAACTTGCTCAAGAAGTATTTCAGTGGGTCTGGTGTTGTCGTGCAAGTTCATAAATAATCCATATGGCTGAGACCTTCTGTGGGGAAGCCTGCTGTGATAACACCACCCACCAACCTTATCGAGTGTTGCCATGGAGATGGGTACTCTGAAGCCTGGGGGAGTGGGATAAAGAGGAGAAAATCTGGAAATGAAGCACGTATAGGAGCAAATTGTACACTTCTATTTACTAAGGAGCACTTGGAAACAACAGACACTGAGTCAGATGTCTTACCTATAATTTAAAATCAAAAAAGAAGAAAAGGAGAATTATTTTAAAAACTAGTGATCAGACATGAATTTTAAATGATCCTGGAGATCCTGGCAAATAAAATGCAGGTGCTCTTCTTGTAAAAGCAACAGGGACATGGTATTTTTATCTTGATTCATTGTTTTATTAGTGAAATAACATTTAAACAAGAAGGAAACCAGGACTTTTTCTGCTCCAAGAAGCAGAAAAAATGCATAACATTTAACAATTTGAAAAGAGAAGGCAGAAAAGTATGATATGGTTGTACCACTTGAAATTGGAGATAGCTACCTTATGCACTTTAATTGCAAACTTCAACAAAATATTGGTGATTTATTTTGTACTTAATGTATAGATAATTTACAAACCCACATTAAATAATTGTAGCAAGATCTGATCTTTTAAACTTATTTGTCCTTTTCTTATTAAAATAAGGACAAGACAGAGGTACTTTACCCTACTTAGAACTGCAGCCTTTGGGCTTCGCCCTTCTTAAAAATAATTTTCTTTCAAGTATATATTTACCTCTGCCACTTCATTCCTGCTGTTGGGAGGTAGGAGATGTAACACTGCTCTGGCTGCTTTGATACCTAACGTGCTGTGAAGTGGAGCTGAATCTTGCAGAAATTTAGTGCTTCTTGACAGACTTCCTGCATGGATTCCGGTTCCAAGCCTGACATCAGAGGTCTCTGGCCAAATGCAAAACAAAGATAAAAGATAAAGAGGTATTAAAATATTCCTTATACTCTGAAATTGTTATTTTGTATCTTAACATTAATATATTTTACAAACTTTCAGTCTTCAGTTGCCCCAGTCTCTTCCACTTGTATTATCAGAATAAAACTACAGAGTTTCAGAATTAATGAATAGATGTCACACATACAGTTATGCAGTAAAATAAAACATCACAAAACTTAAAGCAGGTAACTCTTTTCCTATTTCCCTTGTTAAAACAACTGTCAGCTTGAGGCTTGCTACAACAGTGACAGAAATAACACCAGTAAATTTAAATCATGTGATTGACCAAAATTTCTATGGTATCTACCATTTACTGCAAGAGCTTCTTTGGTTGATTTTTGAAGCACTTGAAGTTCATCTCTAACCTAGAATTATTCTCAGTATTTAGGCAGTATCTACTTCAGGCTGTAATCTAGCCAGCTGATAATGACTCTGCCAGGGAATAAATAGCAGCAAACCAGAAATTTGGTGAGTCTGTTTCCTGAGGTTATAGTAGTAAAGAACATTTCACTTCAGTTCAGCTGAAAAGAGTTGTTCAGGAAATGGGCACTTGGTGGCATTTGTTACTTAAGCATTAGCTAGTGAGATTTTGTGTTTGGTTTTCTTGGTCTTCCCCACAGACACACTTGGGCTTTATGAAAGTTTTTACCATTCACAAAATGCTGAGTTATCAGTCTTTGTGATTCCTTTCTACCAAACCTGGATGCAGTATGGAAAATAACAAATATTCAGGCATATATCCTAACAAAAATTGGTTTCAGAATCATGAGAAAAGAAAGAAACAGGTAAAGTGACTGGATAGTGCCAGAGAGTTGTGGCTCAGCAGTGCAGTGGTGCTGAAAGGGGAGAGGCTGCAAGTAAGAATCATATAAATTATATAAAATAAAAATTCAGTTGTTTGAATCTTTGTAATTCACCAAAAGAACTAAGAGGTGTGGTAATTATTTAAAAGGATTATTATTTATTTCATAAAATCTGAGTGCATAAGTGCTTAAAGATGTACTCTGAGCTTATCCACAAATAATAATTACTGTGATTAACTAGTAAGAAATTAATTAGTCATTACACATTTTAACTTGAAACTTTAATTAAAAAAAAGTAGCACTTTTATTTATCTAACACTGGTTTAAACACAGGACTGAATTAAGTTCATCAGAACTTTGACAAAAAGTCAAAAAACCTCCTGCAGGAGGTTTAAATAGAAATATATTTGTAATATTTATATATTTATATTTTATGTTATTTAATTATTTATATTATATATATGTTATAAATAAACTCTATTTATATAAAGATAAATTTAATATTTCATATATAGAGGATTATGTGTAAAAAATGTAATTCAGCTGTGCTTGAACACTTTCATAAAAATATTTCTGAAATAATTGATAAAGAAATGTCTCCTTGAATTGCCTTTCTATGCAATGATGTCTGAACATTTCCCAAGCATTGGTGTATTCATTTACCTAAAGCCATTACAAGGCAGGGAAGAGCTAATACCCCTGTTTCACAGACAGATTTTAAAGGTATTTAATCTTTCAGATCATTCTCCTCTTCATGGTTCTTTATAGCAAAAGAGAAACATTAAATCCTCCTAAAACAACCAATATACACAGAAACCCCGCCCCCCCAAAGTAACCAACGAAAAACCCCACAAAATCCAAAACCAAACCAAAACCCAGCAAGCAAACTCCCACAAGCACTGGAGCAGAAATCATTTGACCATATAAAGATGTTGGCATTGCTGCACATCAACCTAAACTCATTCCATGATCAATGGAGGAAAAAAGAGTTTTCAAGTTGTGATCCATCTGTTTAAGTATATAAAATGAGACTTTGTAATTTCCGTCGTCCTGGTCATTCTGCAGGAATCTGGTGTAGACTGCAATTTTTTCTGGAGGGACTGGTACCCACAGATGTAAAGCTCTAATGGAATCATGGCTACAAAGTCTAGTAAAATTGCAGTCATGTTGTGTGTGGCATAAATACACAGTCTGGTGCTCTAATGTGACTTGTGACTTATTTTTTGAACTAATAATTTCGCAAGGGAGAATTCTAGTGCTAGTATCATGCTCAAGTCTTAAATCCAACACATACTTTTACCTACAGCCCATCAGTTATGCAGGACAGAGTTTCAACATCTAACATAGAAACCATCATTTCCCTTATCACTCGGGTATCTTGTAAGGATTAATTATTTTTTCAATTATTAGAAGATACAAGTGCCATAGAAATGTTATTATAAATGATCTGTGTCAAGCCTGGAGTCTTATTTAAAAGGGCAGTTAATTAATTTCTAGTAATTCCCAGATGAAACATAGATTGATATTTTAAAAATCTCAAATACTGACTGGATAATAAGATTTATTTCTTTTTCAGACCCTTCCCTTCAAAATCAACGCTTTTTTTCCAAAGACCATGTGTTTGGAGATTGTTTCTGTAATTTTTCCTGCAAGTTTGCTGTTTGTCTTGCAAATATTTACTCCCTGTGCTTTAGTACATTGCAATCAGTAAATAGAAGATGATGGAACTGATACAGATTTTAAAGTGCATTCCATTTTTATTTTTCCATTATGCTTATCAAATGAGAGGGTAGAGAAATTTAAACTTACTTTATCTATCTCTGTGTGAATATGTTGGTGTAGACATTTCAGGACACTGGAACAGCAATATCTTTCTTTTTAATGGGGGAAAGACTTCAGCTGACCTCAAGCAGTTGTCCAGAAAATGCAAGGTTGCTTTCAGTGGGGATTTAAAACAATGGTGTGGACATTGATCCTGCAGATCTCTATTCACAGACCTCTATTCACTTGCATTTCTCAGAATAAAAGTATTTTCTAGATTCATGTATTCGAGTTATAAATACATTGAATTGGTGTTAATGTGCTCAACTTTTTGGCAGATGAAGATCATCGTGTTTCTATGAAAATCATCTTTTAGATAATGAGATAACTCAATATACCAGCATATGCCTACAGAAAATGTGTTTAACCATCATTCAGTGAAACCCTGAGTAACAGACTTATTGGCATATGAGCAAAATGTTCTCAGGCAAGGGAGGGTGATGCACCCTGGTAGATCTATCAGCACCGATCACCAGGCTGCACAAATTCTACCATTGGTACAGGTTGAGTGTCACTTTGGGTCCTGCTGGTGGTGTCAGGGAGCTCCTGAATGCAGTGGCCTGGCAGAGGTAAAGATGCCCCAAGTCCATGTCCAGGCAGTGGCCAGGTGGAGCAGATACTGCACAGGACACAAGGTACAGAACAGAGCTTCCCACCCAGTAGAATTGCCAGAGATTGAATTTGTTGAGAGGACAGGACAGACACAAGACCCGGTCAGACAGGAATATTGGTCAGCCTGCTTCCATGCTACCATTCCAGACTATTCCTTTTTCCTAAACATCCCATAGTATGCCTCTGACAATGACAAGATGGCACCCATAAGGAGTCCTGCATCTCTCAAGGAGTCCCACAGCCCTGCAGACATTAACCCCTTTCAGTCTGCAGGGTGATCCAGAGAGCTTTTCCCACCTGTCTGGTGGGTGGCACTGGACATGGTGGCACTGTGATGGCCCTGGATGGACCCAGGGCAGGGCCCCTGGCCATCCATCAGCTTATTGGGGATCATCCACACTTCATTTTTCTCCATGTGTTTTATCCTTTACGTGTGGAGACAAGCCAGGTTATCCTGTATCCCAGTGTGTAAAACTGACCTTCTTTGTTTACAATGAGCCAATCATAAATGCTGAGGAGAGACTACCCAGATTCCTTCTACACCAAAGGAAATGTTGTTTTGGTGCATAGGATGGAGATGTGTCAGAAGGAAGAGGAAAAATCAGCAGTTGTGAAAACTAAAGACAGTAAGTTACGTCAAGTGACAATAAAAATTATCCACGTAGGAGAGTCTGTTGTAGTTGAAGGGTAGACAAGTGGATATGATAATTCCAAAGAAGATCAAGAATTGCTGGGAACATCTGAGACTTAAAAGTGATCTTATTAAATAGTAATATACATTAAAGAAGCCAGTGAATTGTCCTCTTTTCTTCCCTTTTAATATTTTTTTTTCTTTTTTGAGGGTTTTTTGTTTAAGAGTAGAAGCCAAATCTCTGAAATCAGCTGAAATGACAGCAGTAGAGATTATTGAATGCTGTAGAGTCAGAGCTGGACAGTCCTGTTGCACTGCAGTTTCACAAGGAGGATTAGGAAATAAAGTCAAAGCAGACACTGAAGGCTCCTTTTGCTTTGATACTCCAAACTACAGGATGCTAATTAACAATCTCTGCCACCTTCTCTGATATAGTTCTTAAATGGTTCCAAAGCTACTGTATTTTCCAGAAAGAAAATAGAAGATAGTTACAGAAAATTATTAATGAACTAGTGGGTGAGATGAGATGAGCTTGAACCTGACTGGAAGCCTGCAGAGATATCCTGACAGGACAGCACTGTCTGGGCACAGCAGCTCCCCAGCTGAAAGAATTAAGACTTTGCTGTTATAGGACTCACTGCTTTAGCTGTGATGATCTGAGGACAGAGCTGTGCCTCTTGCTCACCCCATCCCAGGGACTTTCCTGCTGTCAGCCACTCTGTTTGGCTCTCAGCTTTCATTGTTGGGTGGATTTCTATCAATTTAAAGGTAAATCAAGCAGTAGAAATTCACAGCCCAGCCTTTGATGCAGCAATCAGGCAGTGCCACTCGTGCTGGTGTTTATTTTGTGTTTATTTTGGAGGTTCACATGAGTACAGGTATCTCCCATGCAGTGAGTTTGCATGAGGCAAGTCTGTGTGAATCACAGAGCATCTAGACTGTGTCTGGTGTAAAAAGCTAAACTTCTTTCACTCTACACAGTGAGTTAAAGTATGAGGTAATTTCAATGCTGGTAGTCTTTGAAAAATATTATTTTATCTCACCATGTGTAAAGATGAGCCTTCCAGTGTTTGTTGTGGTTTTATCTTCTAATTTCAGAGACTATAATGTCAATATCTCAAATAGGCACAGAGAATTAAGAATTGTAGGTGGAATCATGCTTCAACCAAATTTAGGTGGTAGCAAACATGGGTTCGTATCTGCAAATACACCAAACAGAAAAACATAAATTAAATTGAGGGCAGAAGATTTCTTCTTCATGCATTTCTAAGGGATTTTTGTTAGCTCTATATGCCTTCATGATTTAGCAAATGTATGTGCAAGAAAGGAAGTATTTTGTAATAAATTTGATTCCATTCTTTCTACACTAGGGCAAAACATTCAAGTCAATCTACCTTTAGTGGATAAATTGAACAGCATTTTGTTTTATGTATCTAATCCTGTACCCCTCTTTCAATTTGTATTTTTTTAATAGAACATGTAGTCCATAGACTTTTGCATAATGTGTCTGCAGAGTGTAATTTAATGTGCCCTTCTGTGAACTTTCATGCAGGATAAAAATACCTAAACCATACAAGACATTGCCCTAGTAATTCCATCTTCAGAAAGGTTAGTGTGTGTGGATTTTTTGTAATATGTGAATTATTGAGATAGCTTATTTGAAAGGTGGTGAAGGAAAGGGAAATCCTGTGCAGATGGAAAAATAAGATTTTTTTTTAAACTGAGGGTTAGCAATTCAGAGTACTTTTCAAAGGCTTTATATCAGTGACAGGAGACAATTGAACAGTATTTTATCTATTAAAATTCCTGATAGGAATAGGGGCTTGTATTTCAACCCTACTCAATTTAAACCATCTATATGGTAACTAGTTCATTCTTTATTTTTGCACATTTTGCCTAATGTTTGTTTGGAGTGGGGTTTTTTGTTCTATTACTGGCAGTACTTCATATAAGTGCTGTGTAATCAATCCAGAAATGTATTTTCTTTCAAAAATTTCCAGCTCCATGTTTCCCTGTGCTTCTCCGCAATGTTGGAAGATTCTCCAAAACACCAATATGGGAGTTTACATTCTTTTCACTAACCATTGACTATGCCATTTAGCTTTGACATTAATCAAACTACCAATGTCCATGTTCAGGAGTGGGTTTTGCAAAACCCACTTAAAATAACATAATCACAGTGCACTGCAATTGCTATTAATAACTTGAGATATAAATTGTGTCTGGATTCTAAATTGCATATTACTGATATTTTTGTCCTGTATTTTTCTGTAAAAATTAGATGTTGTTTTCCCATACCACTTAGGCAAATGCATAGTTTAAGATTGTATTTATCTGTGCTGCAATTTTACTTGGATTTCATCTTGCATATGTCATGTGGCACATGTACTTCTGGTGTTTTGTTTGAGATGGGGGCAGCAAGGAAGGGGATTTTTTTTCTCCTGCAAGTAGAGGATTGCCACACAGCTGTGAGACCCCTTTAATTAAAGTCAGAGTAAACTACACCAGAAGGGCTGCTATCTCAGTGAAGACAGCTGAGCTGTCAGTGCTCTGCTTTAATTAGAACTTTTAATATTTCATCCCTTACTGCCCAAAGTGTGACCTGTCAAGCTGCTGAGAGGCTGCCCCTTCCTGATAGAGGCGCAGCTCTGAGCCCACGACTGGCACACACTTACATCCAATTTGTGTATGATCACTTGGGTTGGTGGTCTTTTCTTTGTTGATGTACTCACTGTTTGCAAGAATAGAAAATCTCTGATCTATTAATGCTAAAGGGTTTTTTGACCTGTTAAATAGCTCATCAAAATCCAGCCCACATCTCCTAACACTAATCTTTCACATGGTTTGAGAGAGCCCATCAGTTTCTTCCCCTCTAACACTTACTAGTCAAGCTCAAGGGGCAAAAGAGAGAGATGGTTATGGGACATGGATCCAAAATTGGTTGCAATTACCAAGTTGGATGGAGCAATTTCTTATCTTCTCATGGCTGAATGGGGAATGTCCTCTTTCCCCTGTTGCATTTCTCCCTTTCCCAGCTCCCTGTTCTTCCTTCCCTTGAGCCCAGGGGATCCTCTGGAAGGCTGCAAGGCAGAGAGAACAGGAGTGGGCAAGGCAGATGGCAGCTTATGTGAATTCTCAGTGAACTGCTCGGGGTGTCCTGGGCTGCTCTGTGCCATCCTCTGCAGTTCCTCCTCACTCTGGAGTATCATTAGAGAGTTAATTACCCTAGGCAAGGACCCGTTCAAATAGGGAGATAAATGCATCTGACTGTAAGTTTTTCACATTTAGGCTTTGCTATTAAGCATGTGAACAGCGTTCAAGCTTCATTTGGACAACTGGCTCCCCCTTGGAGCTGATCAGAGCAGTGCCTACCCTGCAGCTGGAGCACTGAACCAGAGCTGCACTGCTGCTGCTTGATACAGCTCCCAGGGGACACTGAAATATTTCATACACAACGCTGCTTGATCCCTAGCTCTTTATTTTTTGACACTGCTTCACTGCAGCCCGATTTCTTGGCTTTCACAAAGCATATTTCTATTTTAAAGACCAACTGCAGAAATCCAAAGCCTTGCATTGATAGGTCACAAGCCAAAGTGGCCAAAGTGCCTTTTGTGTCTATAATAAAATTGCCTTTACCATAATTCTATTTAAATCATGATATGGAACCACAGAATGAACCTCTTCAATCATTTCTTAAGGGGAAGAAAACCCTCTTGGAAAGGAATGGATATGAATATGTATTATAAAATCCACTGGATGACATCAGAAGAAATAAAATTGATCAGATGGAGAGCAAAATTATTGTCCAGAAATTAAGACCTAGATAAAATCTAAAAGTAATTCTTCATCTCTGAAGGAGTTTATCAATCTTACTCTTTTTTTTCTTTTACTAAGTGCCTTAGTAAATACATAAAAAATGATTTTTCTGTCTGATTCCTTCTAATTGCTCTCCTCTGGAGTGAATAGTCTCTTCACTTCCTCTGTGTTTTGCAGCTCCATCTGTCCTAAATCATTGTGTCATAGAGGGCACAGGGACACCAGTGATTCACTATAATTTATAGCAGTAAGAGCTGAAATAGTCCCTGTCCTGAGGCTGCCACGTTGTGATGTAGTTTGTGTGACAGTTTAACCAAGAAAGCACAGCTGAGGAGCAGGACCCATCCTGCAACACACATACAGTATGGGATGTGACTTCAGCAAGGTGCCCTGAGGGAATTAAAAGCAAAGAATCTGATTGGAGTGACCCTGGATATAAGTAAACCTCTCCTTTCAAAGTTGTATTTAGCAAGAACTGAAGGAAAATGATTTTTGAAATTATTTAGGAGGATGGAACTGGTTTGCTAAAAAATGAAAAGGCCTGCGTACAGGTTGTGATCATAGCAAAAATGACTCTAGGATTAAATCACAGTAAAAATAATGTCCATCTGGTGTGTCCATGAAAATAGAAACTGAAAATAGAAATCTGTACTGTAAGCTCACCTTTCAACTTTTTATTCCCCAGCACATTTTCAGTAAAAACGTGGTTTGAGCTTGACTGACATGATTTTAACTTTGTTGTTTAATATGCTGTGGTGTTTTCCCCGAAAATAATAATTTAAGTAAAAAAACCCTAAACGTTGTATGTCCTCTTTTTTTTTTTTTTTTTTTTTTTTTTTTTTTTTTTTTTTTTTTTTTTTTTTTTTTTTTTGTAGTGGCAGGTGATATAGTTATTAGAGACTTAATTTAGTGGAAAAATATAAAAATATTTCATTTAAAATAGAACAAAGTATTTAGTGTATGCAAAAAACATTGCTTTACCTACTTGGTGTTCCTTTAAAAGTGACACTTTAAATTTTACATGCTAGTTTTTGATAAGTAATCTGAAAAATAGTTATTCTCACAGGTTAAGTAAAAACTAAAGGGAAAGTGGATTTATTAAATATTTATTTATTAGATATATTTATTAAATATAAATATTTAGTATTTCCTTTGTGTGACTGAAAACAAATAGTGCACACAAATTTCATAGTGACTTGTATTATTCTTTCTCTAAGCTCTTTCTCTTGCATTAAAATAGAGTAATTTCACGACTATAAGGCACACTGGATTACAAAGTACACTTCTGGGTTGTCAGCAAATTTCTGAACTTTGTCCATATATAAGGCGCGCTGGACTATAAGGCGCACTTTTTTTTTTTGAAGTGAGGATCCGCGCGCAACAAAGTAACGAATTAGTAACAGAACGCGGGGTTTACTGGCAGGGGCTCAATTTGCAAATATTTTTCACGGATCAGCGCAGCCTTTAAACGCAGCCCCAGGCGCCCTCCCCATGCTGCAGGCCCCGGCACTCCCACCCGCCGTTCTCCTGCACCCTGCAGCCGCCCCCGGCGCCAGGCTGCTCACTGCTCTCGCAGCTCGCGGCTCTCGCTGCTCATGGTCATTTGATTGCAAGCTTCATGTTTGTTGCTGTGCAATGTGAAACAGAAATTGTTTTGAGATCCCTTCAGTACTCAAACTTTTTCCATATATAAGGTGCACCGGGTTATAAAGCGCACTTCCAGGTTTCAGTCAAAAAGGTGTGACATAGTTGTGAAATTACTGTAATTTGATAAACTGGATTTTTGCACATAAGTAGTTGTGCCTCTTTGAAGCACACTTAACAGTTTGAGGTTTGCAGTTTGCATTTGCATTGCGTTGAAATTATTGTTTTCCTGTTTGGTAAAGCACTAAGGTTTCTGCCTGGCACAACAATAATTACAGAGCAATTCTGACCCTTTTCCTTTTGTCCACCTTCTCCTCTCTCCAGAGCTACATCTACAATGACCCCACAAGGTTCTACACGAGGCAGAGCCCCAAAGAGCCATCACCTCCTTTGGCCCTTGCATCCAAAGCCCAGCAGGAATTCCCGGAGATTCCCTGGGGGACACTGAGCCAGCCGCAGTCGGGAAAGGGAATGGCCCAGAAGAGCCGGATGGCCGCGCTGCACTCCTACATCACCCAGAACCTGTCTGCACAGAGCAGTGAGAAAAACCCTCTCAGCAGGACTAAAGGGGCTCAGCTTTATGCTGAGAGATTGTACTCCACACAAGTCAGTCCTTTTGGTGCAACTTTTGACAAAGAAAAAGTGGAAGATTTCAAAATGAGGAAGCTGCTCCAGCCCAGACCTGTGCCTGGGGTGCTGAGGCCAACCCCTGAGATGCTGAGTCACAAATCTGCTTCCCAGGATGAGCCAAAGGACCCTCTGAGAATTGTGGATGGTAAAGTTGATATTTACTTATTTTGCTTACCTGAAGTTTCCCTCATGTTTACTGAACATTTTTGAGAAAAAGAAAATAAAATTAGACATTTGATATATCTTCTAGTATTGGCATATTTATATCTGCCATAACACAGTAATAATGTTCACCATTCCAGCTACTCTTTCTCTGCAAACATCTACCCACATTCTTCAGCCCACCTTCCATATGTGTACAGAAATATATGGCACTTAGTAAGACATAGCATTTATGTAATTTATTATATTTTCGTAGCATTTTACAAACAACGCATAATTATGGGTATATCTTTGCTATCAAATCTGGTTTTATGCAGTCATCCCACACTATATATATAGATAATACAGAAATGCCTGGTTTTGTTCCATATCTCTTTATTTAACTAGAAATTCAAGGACATGGGTAAAATTCAAAGTTAAGCACAGAAATCAACATTGAGATGAATTCTGGTGCAGAACACAGAGAAGGGAGGAGTCTGTTGGTTCCATGGATAGGTGGACAAGAAAGTGGGGTGGCATCTTGTTTTGTCTGAAAATTCTGTAAAAAAGAACCCATTTCCTGGATTTTCATCTTTGTTTTGATAGTGCTGTTTAACAGTGATTGGATCACATGAATGAAAATAGAGGGTAACATCCCTGTGCTGTGATACACTTAAAGCATTGCTTTAAGATGAGTCTTGGGGTCACATAAACCTTATAACTCTGATTCATTTTGTTGTTTCTTTAAACTAATCTTACTATTGATGTTACCAGAGTGGTTCAGAATGCCTGAAAAATGAGAGATGATCCCCAGCCATTGTCAAGCACTCTGCAGTCACCACTATCCCAATGGATTTTGGTGATATGTAAGAGGGTTCCTTTGAATCCATCTTTATCATCCATAAAGTGTAGTGTGCTTTGATTTGTTTTGTTAGTATTTTTAAAAATATTCTCCAAAACCAGAACACACACAAACACAGAGAAATGTCGGAGTTTCAGCAGAGGAAAGATAATGCTTGCAGTCTGAAGGATGCTCAGAAGTGAAAGCATTCTTGGTATGGTGCCCAGAGATAATAGGTTTCAAGGAATGAACTATAATATAAAATCAAATCCAGGTGGCACTGTAAGTCTCTTGCACAGGTTAGACAATTTTGTTGCTAGACTCAAAACAAACTAGGCACATGCTGGTTTCATTATCCTCCAGCTGTTCCACTTCACCTTTCCTGGTAGGAGCCAACTGGGAAAAAAATGCTTAACACTTACAGGGAATAACATGTTTCACAATTCATTGGGTTGTACTACTTTGACTTCTCATACATAATACGCCCTGTAGGAACTTGTGCCATTGCATTTGCTTTTAAATGTTGCATAGACAAGGCATTATGAATTGTTTGAATAGGAAATAATGTGGTTTCCTTTGTATTTTTACACTTAATAATCTCATAAGAAAGTGGTGAGGACAGACCCCAAAATATTCATTGCTTAAAATGCTGTCCATTGACATAAAAGTGGTTTAGGTTCAGATTTCCCAGGCTGACCACACGACCGCTTTCTGCTTTTTACCTTTCTCCAGTCTCTCCTGTGTTTATGGATTATGGGTTGTAGGCTTGTGGGTTGTTTTTTTCTTGCACTCTGTGAACTACAGAACTGTTAAAAAATGGAAGACATGGGGTGCTCAGTTCTCTGATCCATCTGAGAGAGGATTAGACAAAGGCATTGGACTGGGAGAACAATCCAGAAGGTACTGAGCAGATTAGTACTGAGAATTGCTGCAAAACAGTGGCAGGTAAATTTGCTAACAAGGCACCCTGAGGGAGAAATACAAAAGAAGGAAATATGGAGTTATTTTTCTATCAGGTTTGGAAGCTGTTACCTCTAGGAGTAGCATGATGTGCGTGGGTACTGCCTTTGTAGTCACTGTGCAACATTGGAATTGTTAATCTCTCCTCTGCAACAGCCATATTTAGAATATGGCTCATTTTGATATGGTTTGTTCTAGTCTACTGATTTTTTGTGTGTTAAATATTACAGAATACGTCTCTCTGTTCCCTTGAAAAGGTCACAGAATTAGTAACTCAGATTCTTAAAAAAAATAGCAAACTTCCATGTTTATGGAACAAAAATTTTTTTATACATCCTCTCTCTGGCAAAGCTGGGATCACCATTCCATATGGTGCTCAGCTGCTGAGGCAGCTGACATGTGGTCAGTAGGGTGATGGGGCTGAAGAAGACAGACCATGCTGTGGAATTTCTAACAAAGTTACTGCTCCCATACCATGTGGCTGTCAGGCAAGCTGGCTTTGGCTCTTGTGCCAGCAGGGGCATCATTTACATGCTGTAAAATAAAAAGCTGTTTTGCCTGAATAAGGTGCTATTGCTACCTACTAAGGAATTCTACTGGTGGAGCTCATATTGAAATTACATCTTCTAGGACATACATGCTTTTACTGCCATTATGGGTCCAGGGTAACTATAAAAGGTAGTTTGTATTCATCAGTTGAAAAGCTGTAGCTAAGGGAAAAATCTGGTTTGCAGTACAAGCCCTGTGAAACATGACTGAGCATTGCTGAGTCTACTTAGAAGGGTGTCAGTGGGAGACTATAAAAGCTGTGCTCAGGTAAATGCATGTTCAAGTACATGTGCTGCTTAAATGCGGTCTCCATCTGCTTTTTGGTCTTTCTCCAACAATATTTTCTGATTTTAATAAATTCATCATATTACCCAAAGGTGTTTGTAAACAGATGCAATGATATTTATCTGTTTATCAGTGTTATCCAGTAATTTACAAATTATTGCAAACATGGACAAGTGCCATAACAAGAAGTGTAAATATCCATATTTACCATGGACAAGGATTAATATCATATCAGTAACCCCGTGAAGTTAGCAAGGCTCTTTATGTAGACCTGCATTTCACCAGGCTGTTACAGACACTTTGGTGACTGTCCCTCCTAGGACACTAAAAACATGACATTCCTCATAATTACTGCCTTTGGTCCTTGACATTTTAACTAACATTGTAGTTGTTCAGTAAAAGTAGATATAATGCCAAAGTTTTACTCATGTCAGTGTAGTATTTACGAGTCTGTCTGATGAACTGTGTCCAGGTGGCGATGACCAGGGGAGGAATGCCAGTATTAGAGGAGCAGGAGGCTCCTCTATAGAATTTTGATGTTTTAATGAACCAGAAGAACTTGCAGTGAGCCTGTCAGTATTACTTGGAATAGGGCCTCTGGCCATTTCTTGTGTTATTCCTTGCCCTGTTTCCCCATTCCCATTTGTTTAAGACTGCTTTTTGTTGACAATGGATATTAAAGATGAGTCTGAAGACGGACTGGAAAGATAAGACTGAGCTAAGAATATAGATAAAGAGAAGAAGTTATTTTGGTTAAAATGGAATGAAAATGACAAGGCTACATTGCCTGCGTGTTGCTGACTAGCTCAGTAGTTGGTCTAGACAGCTGGCTGTGAATCAAATGAAATAAATAAAAATCTAGTTGTGTTACATTAATATGACTATTTTAATTATATATGTCCTGAAATATAATTCTCTTTTAAGATTTGTCTTCAAATGATGTTTTATTTGTAAAGTTTTAGTTTTGATTTGGATCTGACATATATTCTGTCTTTTCATTGCTGACTTTATTAGCTCTGCTTCAATAATTTAGGCTTTTCTGTCAAATACTGTCCGATATTTCTACAAAAGATAAGATCAGAAATGATACCTAAGCAGAAACAAGGCTCCTGTGGTAATGCAACAGCGCTATTTTCTTCCTACTTAGGTTTTTTTGGCTGCTATGTGTAACACTCCACCCACCCCTCTGCCAGGTAGCTCTTGTTTCTCTTGAAAAAATGTCTTGAATTCAAGTTGATCAAGTGAATTGAAAAATTTTGTTGCAATTTGGATTAATTTTCTCTTGTAATTTACCTTTCTAAACTAAAGCATTTGGTCATTATGCTTTTACTGTACTATTGAAATCATAATGGGATGGATACAATAAAATGAAACTTTTCAAAGTTTTCTCTGAAGTTGATAAGCTTCCACCAAACTTCGGTATTAATTAATATCTTGGCATAGAGAATTTGGCAGAAATTGAGTTTACATCACTGATTCACATTTCTGAACACTTGCTTTCCTGTACAAAGTACTCTGCTATTCCAGTATGGTACCAAAGTCTTTGTCACCTGTCAGTTTGAAATAACATCATGGATATAACCTGTCTTTTTTCACTGATAGTCACAATTAAGTGTACTTAAAACTCTGGTTTTTTAAAGGAAATTTTGAAAGTTCACAGTTTTCAAGATTAGCTCGTATTTTATGTTACTGAATTTTCTCATTAAATTAGCAGAATGTAGTAACATCATGGTGGATTATTGGAAAGGTGTTTCCTTTTTACCTGGAAGAGAAAGTACATCAAAGAACCACCTTCCTTTTATGTCCACACCCTCTCAGACTCACAGTAAATCTGTATTTGTTGAGGTTTTTTTGCTTTTCATGAACTAATAAGTTAAGGGAAAATGACATTATTTTGGTTGGTGAATTTTTTGGTAAATTAGTCTTTGCCTTGAGATGGATTTGGGAAGCTGATGGTGAGATGCTGATGGTGAGCTCCTCAGTTAAAACTGAAGGGTCCAAAAAATGATGGATGTGTCCAAGGTCTTGGCCTCTTATTCTCAATGAAAAATAGTCCTTGATGCTTGTCTCTCTGCAAAAATCACAGATGTTCCACTGGCTCTCCCCTGAAGCAGAAGTCTGTTAACTGCTTTTACTTCTTTCCTAGTCTCTATGTACTTCTTCCTCTGCTGTGAGGACAAAGAAGAATCCTTATCTTTAGCCCTTATGTCATTGTTTTTCCCTCTTTTCCTACTTTTTAATTCACTTTTATGTGAGCATGAAAGCTGACAGCATGGTCCCAAAGTCTTGCTTACAGATGTGCAACCACTGGGTTTAACATGGAGAGTGTTACTATTGAGAAAAGTGGTTGGATGGTACCTTCAAACTTATATGCTTATATGCTTATATGTAAATTCATACATTCAATGGAGATTTGAAAGCAGCCCTTATTTTCCTCTTCCTACACAATACTATGTGAAAGAGAATTTTTGTTTGCATGCATATGCATTAATATGTTAAATTTCTTATCAACATGAATGAGCAGAACAGAGGCATGATTGGAAATGGTTTTGATGTGCTACAGTAAGCACTCTACATTTAGTGTCTCATACTCCAAGGGACATTAGGCTGAGTTTTGCAGAGTTCTACAGACTGATAGTGAAGTAGAAATACAATATATGCAGTCAGAAAAGTGCCTTCCCTGGGGAGATGTTATGCTCCATCTTCTGACTCACCTTTAATATCCATTGCCCTTGAATTTCCTTATCTTCAAAACTTTTATCACATCAAAGGTGTTTTGCTGTTTTGTTTTGTTGTTTTTTTCTCAATGTGACTGGTAAAACATTCAGAGCTGGCAAACCAAAACAAGTTCTATATCTATAATTTATATCTCCATGTAGATATAGATATCTCTATATCATTTATATCTGTAAATATATATTTGAAAAATCATGTATGTTCCAAGAGAAATTAATACCATTTAGAAATTTTATCCTTTACATAACCATTTATATACTTTTAATTGACAAGGAGCTCTTTGATTGAAAGACAAAATATCTGGCTCTCCTTTTTCCCCAGAACTCTGTATACTTATCTTGATAAAGGAAATCACCAAAGAAAACTGATCTCTAGGAAACAGTAATGTTGTTTGTACTGTTTCGCAGCTAAAAAAAGTTGGGCTACTTCAACACTTGTCTTCAGTATTTTGAGTCAATTGAGACTAGAAAAGAATATTCTTCTTGTAAAGAAAAAGGGACAATTTCATGCCCTCTCTCTAGGAGAACTTTCTGGTTATAATAGCATAAATCCCCCTGTCCTGGCATGGATTCACCTCATCACAAACTTTAACATCCATTAAGAATACTGTATTTTCTGTGAGGAGTGCAGCATGAATGAGTGTGCCTTCCTTTAAAAAGTAGATACTCTCCATGAAGGGAGCTATCTTTTAGGAAAAAATAAAGATATAAGCACATGTGTTTCATGTACACAGCTAAATCATGTGCTTATATTGTTTTGTGATGCAGAGACACTGATTAAAAATGTATTGAAGGACCTGGAGAAGCACCAAGTGAATGTGGAGAATCTCAGCTCAGCAGAACTGGATGAAATCGCTGATACTATCGCCACTGCAATTCAAAATGTTGACATTCAGGAAGAAACAGAAAAAAGTGCTGGAAAAACTAAGGAAGACAAAACAGAAGCACAAGTGAAGAAAGGAGATGCTCAAGGAAGGGCAGGACTTCAGGCTGGATTAATGGAAAACAGTGTTAATATACCAGGTATTTATTTCAGAAGTTAAGTACAGCAAAAGACAGCTACCCTAATTTTCCTCCATTGCTTCACCTTAGTGCTAGACTTGTAAAAATCAGTTTTAAAGAAGATGAAAAGGAAATGTTCTGTATTTCTCAAAAGACTGTGGAATTTTAGATTGTTGTTTTCTTTTTACAGCACATTCTTCATTTACCAAAAAAAAAATCTATTTGTGAACACTTTGTCTTCAAGCTTCACCAACAAGATAAACCTACCCACCCAATTATATTGAAATAAGAATTGCTTTATGCTGTGTGGTCTAATTTCCTATTCTTGAAAACAAGGTGTTTAAGCAGAGTGATAAAGGAAATTATTATATTTTAAGATGTATTTCAAAATATGCCGAGAAAAAGATATGTTTTACAGATAATCATTTTTTAACATGCCACAGTTACTTGCAGAAGAAAAATCTGTGGCAAGTACAGGTACAAACCCACTTGTTCCCTTTCCTTCTTAAGGATTAGAAAAGTTATGGTTATTTGTTTCTGACTGCACACATATTTTCCTGGTGATGCAGATTCAGGAGCTACAGTAATTGTCATTAATGAGTGGATGCCACTCATTAACATAATTAACACATTAACACAGTAACATAAGTTACTGCTCATCCATTTTCTATTTTAGGATTGTTATAATATCTAGCACACCAGAAATGTATATATTGTAAGTAATAGAAAATTATTTTAACTGTCTGTTTTCATGGTGATAAATTGAAATCCATACTGGTTAGGGATATTCTGGTTATTCTGATTGCCAGATTTTGTTGTTGTTTAAACAGAGCAAACTTGAGGATTTATCTTGAATCGTGCTGAGGAAGACGAATGACATTCAGTTTATAAAGCAAAAAAACAGTATTATTTGACTGAGGTTAAGGACGTGACTGAATATTATCACTGCAGTTAAACTGCAACATGATTTTTGTGAATGATATCTATTGAAATATGTAATCTTCTTCCACCAAAATACATATGAGGGAAGTATATATTTCCTTTACCATAAGGGTCCATTCAGCAAGTTAGAGCCATATTATTCTGTTTTTGTGTTGTTTTTTTCCCTCAGATATTGGTAAACTGATATGACGATTTGACACTTAATTAGCAAAATAACACTATTACATTGGCTCTTGAAGTACTCTGTCTATTGATCTCACGTTAATTTGTTATCAAAGTGGAGTTAGAATAACAATAACAAATTACACAGTGCTCCTTACTCTGCCCTTCCAGCTTTGATGTCTCAATGTTTAAATCACATAAAAAGGCCACCACTAAAAAGCAGCCTATGAAAAGTCTTTGTTTTGTATATGATATTTGCCCTTCATAACTATATATTTGTGCTTTTCATATCCTACAGAGAATGGAGGTCATGAAGCCAGTGTGAGAACTGATAAAGAGGTAGAGTACCAGTATTTTAACAAAACAACTGTTCCATCTCACAATATTAAGTTTCTGTGCAGTGAAAGACAAATTCACTGAAATATAAGACTTGTTCTATGATTTGTGTGGCTATGGTCCAATACCACACATAGACATGTTGTTGATGCATTGAAATATTAAATGAGCATTTATTTGAACCTTAACCAAAACGAGTTTTGATGTTCAAAAAGCAAAATCAAGTCCTTTTCCCCTCCTTTCTCTAATTTTTAAATAGACAGAATTCATAATAGATTCACAAAGTTTAGACAAATTCAGGCTGCTCCTCAAATCAGTAGTTTTTGAGCATTGAGGTGTTCTTGAAACACCTTGGCTCTTAGTTCTGGGGAACATCAGAGGGATTTCAAAAGCTCTAGGCGTTGCATCTTGTACCCTAGCTAGTAACATAAAAATTAGCATTTTATCCAGATTACTTTTACAATATTCCTCCCAAGCTTTGAATCATATCCTATGGATGGCTGTCCAATATTTAGCCATTTTTAAGGTATATTCATCTGCCTTTTTCTCAGTTTCATGTAGCAGAAAAAATGTCAAAGGAGTATTTCAAAAAACTCTATGAAACTTCTCCTGCTATGTACTCCACCAAAAGCTAATACTGCAAGACTCATAAATGGATCATAAATCCTCTTGTGTTCACAGTAAAATCTCTTCAGCCCTTCTACCAAGCAGGGAAAATATGCACAGCCAGTGTGGCAGGAGCTTTAAACACCCACATGAAGATCTTCAAAGAATGAAGTGCTGGAGTCACAACAGACTTACACAGGATCCCATGTATAAATTTCTTAGTGACAGTTTGAATAGGGAAAGTTTGAATAGAATTTACTGTGACACAGAGCACAAAGTGCCCATTAGCCATCATTTCCTCCCAAATGCTTGGCTACAAAGAGGTTATGAAATGAAACTAGCTAATGAATTTTTCCAGGCACGTGTTTTGACTGTGGCTCATTTGCTTATTGTTAATTTGTTAGACACATTTTGGTTTTCTGTGATCATATGTTTAGCTTATTGGACCACTCACATAGAATTTGTCACCATTTCTAGAGATGAAGAAGGGAAACAGAATTTGTCATATCATATCTGTTCCTTTTCTGGTGTTGTAACTTGTGAGACCCAAGAGGTATGAAAATTTCCAGGCCCAACCCATATTGATGGACATTTCTACTTTTTATCCTTTTAATTAACTTATCTGATAACAAAGTTTCATTTTTGTCAAAAATGAAAACTACTGGAAAAAAATAATGGCATAATTTGATGCTCTTTTATTATTACTGAATAAACAGCATGTTCTTAACATAGTTTGTAGAAATTAAGAAAATTACTATGTAACAGTTGTATGAGTAGATTCAACCATATCAATATGAGTTTGAAAAATTATATCCAGGTTTGGTAAGTATAACCTTCCTGTATTTAGTTTTAAAAATAATATTATTCTTTTAATACAGGAGAACACTGCAAAACTGATTAGATTCTTGAATGAGAATGCATTAGCTGAGAACGTGCATAAAGACCTTATTCCTGAAGAACCTACAAAGACACAAACTGAGAAATCTGAAGAAACTGACCCTTCTTCCTCAGAAGAAACAAATGCTGGTGTGGAAAATGTAAAAAGTGAGACTTTCTCAAGGGAGCTGACAACTGCAAAGAACAGTGAATCTGACTCCAAAGATCCGAGCCAGACCAACTACTGGATTAAGAATGCTTTAATGCAGGAAGGAAACTCCTATGAAAAGCCTCAGAAAAAAACAGGACAAGGTTTACAACTTGAAGTGAAATCTTCTGAGGACGAAGAATATGGCTATATTGTGACAGTGAAAGAGTAAGTACAACACCCAATTTGAATGGCATTTTTAACTGGGGAAAAGATAAAGTCGTTGCACTTAATGAAATATGAATGTACAAGAGGAAAATGCCACAGGCCTGATTTTTAATACATCTGAAACTGTTTGGAACCAGTTCAGTACTTTGATGAAAATACAAGCAAACAGTTCAATTTTCTTACAGTTGCCTTTTCTCCCTTGCAGAAGACATTAAATTTGTAGGTCTTTGCTTAGACCTCTCTCTATCTTCTCATGTTCTAGTGACCTTCCAATATGTCAGTAAGTGTGCTTATGGTTAGGATGCAAGCTTTAAATATTTGACTTGAAAGTAGTCTAAATATCAATGCCTGAGTCATTCTTTCAAAAAAATGGCACACAATAATAAAGCGCAGTATTTTCTGTGTGGTTTCATTTTGATCTGAAAATAACACATACACGAATCCAAACATCACATATGCAGCTAGTTTAGAAAGAAAGACCTAATGATTTCAGGTCATGCCACTAATGAATTTGACATTTAATATCATACTTTCAAAAAGGCAACTTTAGCCACCTAATGATAAACAGTTCATTACATGATTTGGGATTTTAGACCCATGTAGGCACTTTTACATCCTTTTCCCCTCTGTAGAACAATGTTGGATTAGTGAGCCTGACTCCTTTTCTGTGAGAACATGGGAATTTGTAGGATGAGCTTACAAATCACTGTCCAGCATCAAAGAGAAACTGAGGCAGAAATTTCTTTAGCATGTATAGATTATTTTGACTGTCTTAAATTTATTAATGGGATTGTCCAAGTTTAGGACAAAATTGGGGGAAAACCTCCAAAGGAGACCCCCAGAGAATAAACCTCCCACGATTCCTCCCCCCTACTGGGCTCGGAAAGAATTTTTTCCTCAGGGGGAAAAGTGGAAAAAACCTATTTATTAATGAACACAGGAAAACACTTCCCAGCACCAAGAAAACAATTCACAAAAGTGAGCGAGGATGGACGAGCTCAGACAGTCGCTCTGGGAAGGGCGAAAATCTTCTTTGGCAGACTCCAGAACAGTCTCTGCAGGTCCCCGTCCGGAGCTGGTACAGATCTTGGAGATGAGGGGAAGAAGAGAGGGGGAAGGGGAAAAAACAGCAGCAGGGGCAGCAGCAGCAGGGGCAGCAGCAGCAGCCAGGCAAGCAGCCAAGCAAGCAGGAGGGGGAGGAGCCGCAACAGCTCCATGCAGAGACAGTGGTGGGGGGGGTGGTGGGCAGGGAGAAGGGGTAGACACAACACCAACCCAGGACAGGAATTGAAGGCAATAGGATTGTGGAAGATTCTTGTTTTTACTCTACTGTGTTGCATTGAAATGCACGTGGCTGCACATTAGAAACAGGCCAGAAACTGGTGCAACACCCTTTAACTGCACCTCTTGGTTCCTGCCTAGGAACGCTATGAGAAGCAATAGAAGTCAGCTTTTCCCCAGCTCAGCACTACTTCCCTGCTTCCCTCAGCTCTTTTAGCTCATATCAATCTGGAAAACTTTTTTATTCCAAAGAGTATCTTGATGACACCATGTCCTTTGACTATCCAGACTTATTTGGCTCATAAATGTGGTAAAGTTTAGAACTGTCAGAGCACTGTGAAATGGGAGGTGTTCTGAATTTCAGTGCTCACAGCCTGGATATTATTCTCTGTATCATATCTGGCTTTGCTCCCAGTTACCCTCCCACTGATGGGTTTTCCCTGAATTATGTTTGTTATTATTCAGTGAAACTTGCTGAAGATCATTTGTCCAAAGATTCTTGGTTCTAGAGGAATCCATATACACAATTATAATTTACCTACTTTACCATTTTTAATGGTTTTTAACTGGCTGTATGGCCAGACCCAGAGTGGTGGGGAATGGAGTTACACCCATGGTTGTGACTTTGGAGGCCACAAGTGTGTTCCACAGGGCTCAGTACTGAGGCCAGTTCTGTTCAGTATCTTTGTTGATGATCTGGATGAAGGGATCAAGTGTGTCCTCAGTCAGTTTTCAGGTGGAAACCAAGTTAAGAGGGAGTGTTGATCTGCAGAGAGAAAAGCCTCAACTTGCACCAGGGGATGTTCAAATTGCAAATTAGGAAAAAATTCACAGAAAGGGTTGCCAAGCTTTGGAACAGGCTGCCCTGGGAAGTCACCATCCCTGGCGGAATTTAAAAGACATGTACGTGTGTCACTTAGGGACACAACTTAGAGGTGGACCTGACAGTGGCACTCAATGATCTTGGAAATCCTTTCCAACCTAAATAATTCTATGGTCCTATGGGTCCTTGCTATAGCTGACATTTATGGGGAGACCCATTCCCTATTAGCTTCTGAGGTTTTGCAAGTATGATCCAAGGAAGCATTAGCACTGCTACAGTGAACTCTATGAAATGCTGAGAAGATGCCAGCATTTAATCATGCCACATACAAAAGATAAACATTTCCGTCTAATACGTGAAGTAAAGATTTGTAATATTTTAAAGACTTTGTCAAAATGGCAGTCTGGTTGTCAATGCCAAGAACAGTAGGTCCCTCCTGCTGTGTTTGTCAAGTGACCTTTCAGATGGTTGCAGCACTGCAATCCATACCAATCCAATGAATTGACACTTTCAGTGCAGAAAATTGTACAGCAAATCCTCCACTGTGCTGCTTCAGAACTTTATTATTCTGAGAAACCAATCAAATTGGTGATTTACTTTGTTTACTCTCTTCTCTTTCAAAAATTGCTATTCTACCACTGGAACATTTGTGAAAGATTTTTTTTTTCTTTCTCAGTGTAATTACTTTGAAGTGTTTTATTAATTTTAACTCTAAAATTCTAAAGTAATCTTATTTTTTAAAAGTAATCTATGGGATTCATTTGTATTCTCTTTTGCCATAATTATAAAGTATAACTCTGTACAGTTGGGATACATCAGTGTGAGCTCTCTAATCAGAGAAGTTTTGTCTTTGGACTCTATCTTCTTAAATTCTAGCTCTTCACATTTGGGGAAGTACTTTTTTTTTGTTTAAAAGCATGCCAATTCTCCCATTTGTTTGGCAGTATTTGCTCTAAAATGAGGGCCTAGATCCCACAATCAAAACATTTACACAGTGTTTAGTCTCCTGAGTGTCTCATGAGAAAACTCAAAGCCTCACTTTCCAGAACATGTAGTTCTTACCACCTCCACTAAATCTAAATGTAAGCTGCTGCATGCTCAGCAGTTTAAATAGCCAAGCTGGTGTGCAATTTCTTAAATATGAGATTGAGTTGCTAGACTTAAATGATGAGAAAAATCCTAGTTTGAAAGTTCATCTCTTTCCACTGCTTATCACAGTCTTTCAAGCTTCAAAATCAAGTCATGCTTGTCTGAAGCCATGCTTGGACACCTAATGCCGAGCAACCCATCCTGTTTTGTGATTTATCAGAAGGCTTGTGCTTGAAGTTTTTCATACAAATACTAGATCACAGACAGCTCATGGCAGCTCTCTCAGCTCGTGAGCCAACTTCTGGCATTGTTGTATTGTGCATTTCCTGGATAGTTCATGTTTTGTCGTATGCTAGCTCTCAATTCCAGACTGTCTGTGTAAAATTGTGTCGGTTGTAAATCTGTTCACAACACATCACCCGAGCTGGATCCTGCATGCATGGCTCTTCACTTCATTGGAGCTAGCTGCTATTCTGCTCAGGTGCTGGGAAAAAAATGGGTCTTGTGTTCACAGTGTAAAATTGCTATGGAATATGATTAGTCTGACCCATTTAATGTGCTGAAGGGTTGGGTTAATTGCAAACGCTTGATATTATTTCTCCACCTTTACAAATGTGATAAATGATACTGCTTTGCATATAATGATTACTTTCCTCAGGATGGCATTTGGGTTAGGACCCTGAAGCTGAGTTGTGCAGAAGTCTTGGTTTATTCCTCAAGTTTTCTGTTTTCCTAGGCAGGTCATTAAAGAATTGTATTTTTATGATCTTCATTATTTTTCCCCTACCAGGTGGAAACATTTTAATTGCATTTAAAAATTAAATTTAAAGTAAGTAGGAAAAATGAATCACAATATCTACAGCAATGAAACAGAGCTGTTACTGGAAGATCTTGATGTCTTTTAGAAGCTAAAAATTTATATTCCATGAGGCCTTGCAGCTCTTTTTAGAAAATAATGACAGAATGTTCATGTCTTTTAATACATATATTCAAAAAGAAACACTGATTTGACCTTCTCTGTGTATCTCACAGTCCTTTTTGAAATCATTACTCTACTTACAAGTACACTTTATCGAGGGAAAGAGATTTATGCATATTCTTCACTTAATTTCTACAACTAGCTTTAAAAACTAAAAGAAAATATAAACACACATAAACCAAAAAACCTGTTGCTACTGAAGTCTGTTAAAATCACCAAAGGACAACATCGCTGACGTTAGAAAAGAAGTTAAGTGTAAATTTTTTATCTCTGATTTTTTCTTCCCTTAGATAAATCTTCCCTTGAATAAATAAGTTCTAAAACTGTCTATAATTGATTTTAAAGCCAAAGGTTTTGCTTCTGACAACATAGCTTGACCCCCTATCTGAATAATACACATGGAAAATCCTTTTCTGTGACATTATCCAATGGGCACAATTTGGTCTTTATGTCTCAGCAGCAGAACTTGTTGAGAGACATAATTCTAGAATTTTCTGTTGCCAACTCTTCATGCATAATTATTCATGATCCCTTGAGTTTTCTAGACATTAAATCTTTTTTCCTTCTATAATTCTCCAGTTTTCTTGTGATTCTTAGAAAGTGACAGAGATCATATCCCACATACTACTGCTTCAGTGCCTCAATTTTGATATTATATATTCCCATAGGAAAATGATACTTCATGCTTCCTATTTATCCACAAGAAAATAACAGAAAAGCTGTAGTTAGTGGCTTTGTCACAGAGAGCAATAAATACTGCCTCTTTTTTTTAAATGTGAGTGTTCGGTTTTGTATATTTTTATCATCTGTTATATGTGCAGAGATAATACGATAATCTGTTCTTCACCTGCCCTTACTTTTGTGCTTTCAAAATCTGTTGGAATATATTGTGACAGAACGTGATTCTCACCTGCTGATGTAGATCACTTGACAGTGTCCATCTTTCCCTCCTCGAGGCGCTTTGCTGTTCCAGATGTTTTCCTCTCATTTCTTTTGGTAGCAGCTCTATATGCCAGGTCTTTGGAAGAGCAGCTGGTTCAGGTACTCCACAGCCTCTCAGTGAGAGGTTCAGGTCACTCTGCTGACTCCAGGCTGTAGAACTGCTCATTAAATATGCCCAAACTAAGCACGGGGCTGGGGGCTGTGTTTTGTTTTTATAAACAGTGGGAGTCGTTAAAACCCTGAGATGCTGAAATATCTCACAATAACATATGGTCAGTTCTTCTAGGATATCACAGTGCTTTTTGGGTGATTACCATTCAGGTCATTGTGAAAGCGTAATGAATTTTAAATTTTTGAAATGAGTGAAAACAGGAAAGCCAAAGATCAGGATTCCTGGGAATGCAGTATACTGAATCACAGTGCAGTCTATTATCTGACAATACTTTTTCATCAGTGCTGTTCTGCCCAGTCCTGGGAAGCTCAGATGTCAAAATGCCATCATTTAATTTTCATGCCTTGTTTTTTGATTTATTTTCTTTTTACTTTCTTAGCTCACATTATGTGTACAAAATGTAAATGCTCAACCATTAAAATTTAGAATGAAGCAATTTCATAAGTAGAAAATCAGTGAATAAATTTGAACAGAAGTTCTCTGGGCAACCTGTGCCAGTATCTCAGTAAAGAACCTCCTCCTAATATCTACCCTAAACCTATTCCCTTGTAGCCTGAAGCCATTCCCCCTTGTCCTGTCACTGTGCTTGCAGATGAAGAGTCCCCTCTGATTTCCCTGTAAGCCCCTTTCAGATTCTGGAATGCTGCTTTGAGGTCCCCACACAGCCTTCCATTCTCCAGGCTGAACATCCCCAACCTCCTCAGCCCGTCTTCATAGGGGAGGTGCTCCAGTCCCTTTATAAACTAGTATTTGTGTTTCTTCAACTCCTTTTTTTGAACAACTCCTTTTGTTGAATACTCTTTGTCATTTTGCATTATAAATTGGTCTGGGCTTTGTGGAAGGGAAAGAATGAAAAGTCAAATGTACATTAAAATATGTATCATCATTTATCCTCAATCTCATTTTCTAATTACTTGTATGAAGAAGTAATCTGATATGAAAAAACAGGTTTGCATTTTCAAGGGCTTTTTTTGCATCAGAGATTCAGAGTGCACGACAAGTGAACCCTGTAGCTGTTTCTAGCATTCAGCTTAAAATGCATTAGGGAGTACTTTGGTGGGGTCCATTTCAGCCTCAGAAGGGAGGGCAGCACAATCACGGCACAGATTATTGCCATTATTTCTGTGCTTCTGCAGGCAACAAAGCATCTGTATGAATTTGTTACTATTAACACAGCTGGAGGTACTGAATGTTTGAAGTAATGCAAGCACAGGCTGGCACGGTGTCACACTTTGATTATAACTCCAGAGAGTTGGTCCTTCTCAACTTCTCTCTCACTCTCCTGTTTCCAGGATGCTGTTATCTCCTCTGACCTTCATAGCCCAACCACTGCCATTGATTTTTAGCAAGTGTCATTTGTGTTACAAATTGGTCTGGACTTGAATCTGTCTGTATTAAGAGGTTTAGATTCACACTTACTGATGGTGGGAAAAGAGGGAAAAAATTACGGAAAGCGGGAATTTGCTGAGCCGTCAAAACAGAAGTAAGCTTAAAAAGGTTTTATGGCTAATATAGCCTTTGAGGAAAAAGCATGAAAAAATGGAAGTGCAGCCCCATGCAATAAAATTGCAGTGTCCTTAAAATGGTTATGATAACAGTGCTGTGAATTCAGGCAGCTCTCAAACAATCCAGTGAATAGCTCTGTGCTTCGAAGTTATTTGGTAGCTCTCAGAAATTCTAGAGAAATCCGAACCATTTACAAAATTAATCATTATTTAACTAAATGTAAGACACAGACTGTGTTCAAACCAAAATAAATCCATGAAATGCATTGCATCCCAAAGCCATTACTGGACATGTGTGCTTCAAGATGTATGAAGTTGCACTGAACCATGGACAAAAACTCAAATCAGACAGACAAGGCAGGGTTTTCTAACACCATGGACTTAAAGCATTAGTGCTCAGGACTTTCATTATAGATTATCAGATGAATTACTCTCATAGGAGCTTCCAGACAAGAGAAATAAATATTATTTCAGTGTCTAAATGGGTTTTTTTTAGACTTGATAGGCTCAGAAAGAATTTATTGGCAACACTATAAGTTTGGTATTAAAAATGTTCCCGGTAGTCCTTGCTGTGGCACTTACCTCCTCTCTGACCTGCAGTCTCCATTTCTTCTCCATTGTATGATTAATATGCATTGTGCTTGTAATGACTGAGACTTCCTTTGTATCTAGAAAAAGGCGAGTAGGAGTTGGAGAAGGCTGGATTTGATAGTTTATATTGGTGGTTGTCAGCCTGGTGAGAATGGCAGAGTCTTGTCACTGTATTGCCCTGTCTTTTCCAACAGGCTGTGTGCTACCTGAGGTGGCAGGAGCACTTACTCCATCCTTGGGGCAGGAATAGATGACACCCTTCTCCATTTATTCCCTCCTCAGGCAAATGTGACATCCTTGCTTTGGATTGTGAGATGTGTGGCTCAGAAGTTGACAGTAGCCAGGCTTGGTAAATGACTTTTCACATCAGAGAACAGTGGTGTACTAAGTTGGTGTACTAAAAAGTGCCATGAAGCCAATTCCCAGGAGACAGGGGTCAGCGGGAAAAGAGGAGTGAAAATCTCTAGTGGAACCTTGGTAAAGCTCTATCTGTTTATTGCAGAGCATCAGCAGCTCTCCCATGCCTCAGTTACGACTGCCATTTGCACACAAGGAATTTCACATCAATCTATTTCATACATCAGTAGCTGAGTTTCCCATTATGTTGCTTGTTAAAATATTTACTAATCTTATCAGAAAAAAATAAAAGAAAAAAGAAAAAAATAGAGAAACCCAAATGAAACTGTCCTTTAAAAAAACAGAATGTTTTTTACAGCCTCTCTGAGATGGAGAAATGCTGTGATCACAGACTCTGCGACCACATTGATGATAAGCTACTATTTTAAGCTACACAATTCAAGTCCTGACTATTTATATCTGAGGCCCACTGAGCCTGGGCCTCCAGGAGGCAGTGCTAGGGACCCTCTCCTCTCCTTTGTGGCAGCACCACACATGGAAGACCCTCAGGTCTGCAACACCTTCTGCTGAGATGCATCAGACTCTCCCAGGAGAAAAGCTGCTGTCACAGCAAAACCACAAGTTGCACCTACCCTTCAAATCAACAGGAGATAAATGGGATGCTCTTCACACTGACTTTAAGGAGAGTGAGTCACAGAGCAAGGGGCAGGGTGTCACTGGAGATTAAGAGCTGGTTATGAGATAGAAGAGAAAGATTTGTCATGAACTGCTGCTCCTCAGCGTGTGCAGAGATTAGTGGTACCCCATCGGCAAATTGTCTCTGTTTGGAAGAACTATGGAGGATTTAGAAAAAATTCCAGATGGATTTAAATGCATTGAAGGATTAAGGAGTACAATGGTAGATGAAATTCAGCTGGAATAAGTGTAACAGAATAATAGATATTAACAAAAATAATACTTTGGGGAGAGAAAAAAGACAAAGCAAAGGTATTCTTTAAACTCCTGTGCTCTGAGGCTGTGGAAAATTTAGATTTGTTGTATCTATTTGTTGTATCTACTTGAATCATGCTCTTCATCTGGTGGCACATATTTTCAGACTTCAAAATTTAAAAGAAAGTGTGTAAATCCTGAAAGCAGTGGCCCATTTACCTACATTTCCAAAACACAAACTAGTCTAATACATATCACTGAGGTCAAGAGTTCAGGAGGAGATTTTTTTTAAGAGAGATTTTTAATAATTGTTAAGCAGATGCATAATCACATTAGCTAATTGTCTGTAGAATTATAACCATAATCTTATTTATTTTCAGAAGGAATACTCTTGCTGCAGGGTATAAGGCAAGAGGAATTCACTTCTGATATGTCTGCTCTTGGCCTAGGCTACAATGCACATGTGGCACATGGAAAGTGCTTGGCTGGTGTTATTTTTAAACACAAGGTTCATGTGTTTCATGAGGGTCATGTAAGGAAAATGTGGCACCATTCTGGAGAGTATGAATCAGTTAGACTGATTTTTTCATGTATAATATTCTCATTTATTTGGTCTTGTGTTCCTAGTACTCCTGGGATAGAATATCTGTGTTTTTCTACTTTTTGTCTGCGTTTTGGGTAAGTGCCTGAAAAATGGCAATTTCATAGACACCCTTTCACCATTTAAGTTTTCCCTCAGGGAATTGAGGAAATACTGTTTTTTGAATACTGCTACTGAATAAGACTTTAAATGCCTTTTCATCTTTCTTTCTTGATTATTAGCAATGTAAACAAAACAGTGCTCAAGCCAAAATAAAAAACACCCCAAAAATACCAAACTAACTGATTTCTTTTGTTAAAGCACTGTTTTTCCCAGAATAGATGGATCTTTAAGTGGTCCTTACTAAGGCAGATCTCAGCTGACCACTTCTCTTGTCATCCCTCAGAAATTTTCCAGAATGATCTTGAACTTTATTTCTTAGCACTTACTTTTGGGCTATCCTGCATTTGGTGCTAGTTTTAGAAAACCAGGCAGTAGCATGTCTGAGGTGGCCTAAAATAGCCTCCAGTCTTGTGCTGGTGGCTGCTGCTAGAATGGACTCAGGGTGTGGGGTTAACATGCACATCCTTCAAGATGGCTCTTCTCTTTCCTTGATCCCAGCAGCAGGATCTGGAAATTGCTTTCTTGCTCTTTATCCTTTTCTCTTGGCTGCTTTTAGCAGGCAAAGCGGTCATGGCTGGTGTTCACAGCCCCCTGCCCATGGGCAGGTTGTGCCCAAGTCCTGCCATTCCAGCTCCTCTGCTTCTCCTTGCCAAACAGTACACTGAGAGGGGAGAGAGGATGGGAAAGAAACCAAGCCTGATGCTGGCCCAAGGAGGTGGGTGGTTAAAAATCCTAAAGTCACATGTTCCAACAGTCCCCCTCTACTGGATTTAAAATTTTATATTCATTACAGCAAGTAAAAAGCAAATAGACAGTTCCCAGCACAGCTGTAAGTCATTTCACAGGAGCTCTGAAATACCTCCACAATCCTCAGAGTCCCGTCATTCAGCCTCAGCCCTGTGACAGACATTCCTGCTCTTTTCCAGGCATGGAGGGAGGTGGCAGCTTGGCTGGAGCTGGCCAGGCTGCTCCTCCCAGCTTCCCACCAGCAGGGATTTTGCCTGCACCAGTCAATGTCCATACTGCTGCCAAATGGTGTTAGCAGCTTCAACATTATTCATCCTAAAGACAGACTCCTTATTTGACTCTCTAATGCATTCCATATGGTATTCCAGACTCATATTTCTGAACTTTGATTTTTCCTTTTTTAGGTTTAGCTTTTTATCTTCAGTTCTAACGAGACTATGCTGCATATTAAGAAAGTGATCCTGTTATAGACTGTTGCTCAGTCACTGACAGGAAGGTGATTTGATGTCAATCAAAACTAAGATATTACTGAGAAATGGCCAGGTGGAACATCTTTAAATAATTTTTTTAAACTATGGAATTCATCTTTCTAAAAATTCAGTATTTAAAAAGACTACAGTGAAAAAAAATTACTCTCAGTTCTCAGATCAGTACTAAAAAAATCTTCAGTGTAAAAGAAATTCCTATTTGTGTCCACTAAGAGAATGACTGTTAAAAAATCTTAAATATAAACACTTAGAATAAATATAGTGGTAGGCAGGATCAACAAAATTATGCTTTTCTGATCAAAATTCAGATTAGATCTTACAGTAAAGTACAGCAATTTCACACTGATAAGCTGCACCTATTTCACTGAAGAATCGAGCCGACCCCAGAAATGCGGCTAATCACCAGGT